>JARHVA010001129.1:1895000-2275000 GCA_037957365.1 Torreya grandis
AAATCAAGATCACCAACCCATTCTGAATCAAAAAAACCATTTAGATCTATATACTAATTTGACCAAGATTACCCTTATAGAAAATTGCATAGTCTAAAGTCCTATGCAAATACCAAAAGATCCTCTTCACTATAGTCTAATTTTCCTTTCTCAGGTTCAACATAAATCTACTCATTATTGCCACTAAATCATTAATGTCAGGTTAGATAAAGACCATTACATACATTGAATTACCAATGATAATAACAAAGAGACTAGAGACATGTCCTCAATTGGTTCTCTTCTTTTAGGATTTTAAAGAAAGTAAAATTTCACCAATAAGAAAAGGAATACTGATAGGCTTAATTTAATTTATTTAATTGAATTGTTACATGTAAATATGAGCTTAACAAAAAATAAAGATAAGCGTAACTTATAGTAATTATAATTGATATTTAAAATATTATATTTTTTTCATTTTAAATAAATAATAGGTGTAAGTTACAATGGAATTTGGGTAGGTGGTGGAGTTTAATAATGTGAAATGGAAATACAAACATATGACTTTCAATTTGATTGTCATACTAAGGTTTTTATTCTTGTTTGGAGAACGTAATCTAAAATTTGTGATATATTGGGCAAACAATATAGTTTGGAACCCTTTTTTACTTGGAAAGATTGTTTTGATTTAGATGAAATGGTGTAATTAGACTGATGTCATGTATCCCCAATTAGTGGGAAAACTATATAGAAGGTAATAAAATCATTAATCAATTTGGTAAGTAACAAAAACAAGATAGGTGACTCAAGATTGATATATTTCATGTTTTTCTTGATAACTATATTTAAGATATATGTAATAGTATTATTTTATAAATATATTATGTGTATATATAGTAAAATTAATTCAATAATTTAGTTGTTTTAATTATTTTTAGTGGTAAATTGAGGGTTTCTAATGGATCCCTCACCATTTTAGTAAATATGAAAGTGTCTTACATATCATTGAAGAATAAAGAAGAGATATGAGAGAAGAGTAGAATAGAGGAGATATATTATAGGAAAATGTGTCCATGCACTTGTAATATATACTCTATTACATAATTTCCAGTAATACAAGATTTTTAAAATGTGAAACTAGAAACCTTTACAAAATCTACAATATAAAAACATTTACAATCAAAACAAGAAGTCTATATATGAAACCAAGAGATAAGCAACAAATCCCTACAAGTGTAAACATTAATCCTTCTTCACCCATGTAACATTTAAAGTCATTCTTTGTTTGGGAGATTGGGAAGGAATGGTAAACATAGTGATAGTTGGAATTGCATTCTTCGACAAAAAATGTCCCTACAATAAACAGAATCTTTAGGCATTTTTAATGATGAAAAACCAAAACCAGCTTTCACTACAGAGGAGAGCAACATTCCAATTTTCATAATTTGGGTTAGAGTCCTAGGTGGATCTATGAGGATTTTCATAACACCTAGTTTCCCCAGAGGCATTCTAGCAAATATAAAAATCCATTTCTTTGCACTCATACCCTTTGAAGGATGTTGTTGTTTACATGGATTGGAGGGAAAGGAAATGGATGTCAAGCTTTGGAAAGAGAAGGATCTTTACACAAAATAAATAAAAATTGATTGCCCAAATAAAGTTTACTTAACAAGACAAGAGAAGGAACATCACATAATTAAAATATTGTCACTCCAATGAACACCAAAACAAGTTGATTTTAATTATGTCATTAAAGATTTCAATATGAAAATTTAAGAACATTTAGTTCTTTTAAATTCTTAAATAATTACATCTATTTCACTAAAATTTGTCTATTTTAAGTCTAAAGAAAAATAGAAAGAAGGATAGGGATAAGTGATTAAATGAACCTAGATTGGTTTCTGATCTATATCCAGATGTTTTAAGCACTCATATTTGGTTGGGGATGACTAATTGCAAGTAAGAAAGCACTACCACAAAATGTTTGTTAGTAGATATATGAGTGGGCTGCCAAGTTGTGCACTTGTTTTAGGAAGTGTCAAACTTCCTTAGAGATGATAGTCCACTTTTGAGAGACAAAAGATTAATAAATAACCAAGAAAAAATAAAAGAGAGAGTAAAAGATAGATAATGTTACCATTATTCATAGCCTGAATGAAACAAAAAGTAACAGAGTACAGGTGGTATATTCAATTTATATTTTGGAAGTTATTTGGGTAGGTTTTAGAAGGGTTATGGAAATCCATAGCTTTTAATGTCGGTTAGGCTACCGAGGTTGGTAGTAAAAGTGATCGACATCACCTAGGTCGATAGGGAAGTGTGACTGATATCAGTTAGGCTGTAAAGGTTGGTAGGGGCAATAATTGCCTACGAGCTTGCAAAAGGATTTTTTGGGTCTAAGAAATGGGTCTAAGATATGGTTTTGGTCAGGTATGGAAGGTTGGGGGAGAGTTGAGAGAGAGAGAGAGAGAGATTAGTGTTTGGATGGATCTAATCAGAGGTTTGGTGTGTTGGAATAAGGGGAAATAAGCAGAGAATCTTTATAACTCTATGGGGGTTCAGTCATGAATGTGTAAAGTAATGAATAGTAGATATAGAGTGATTGCAAAGTAACTGCTTAAAGACTTATAGAATAAGTGATGTAATTAGCTATAGAGGTGATTAAATAATAAGTGTTGAATGGATGGCTCCTATCAAGCTTGCCAAACTGATGACTTGAGAAAACAAGCAGGTGCTGCTAGTTCTCAAGAGCTTGGTTCCTTATCTGGATTGACTTATGCAAGATAATAGTAAGACAAAATGTTGAAATTTGAATGCCAAAATCCTTTATGCAAATAAGAATGAGTTTTCTTGATTTCTACTAACCTAAACATCAATTTGGAGTTTGGTTTATATAATCAACATTGATAATCCCATCAATGTTAGTCATGGGTTGATCGACGTTAGTGGTATGAGAATAGGTAAAAGTACTATTTTTAACCTATTTTTTGTTGTTTCTCATTCCAAGTGTGGTATTTATTATAAAATGATATAAATGGGAGGTTAAGAAGGATGTGGTTGGTTAGGAATTTATTTTTGAGGTGATAATAAGTCATGGGTAGTTAGGAAAAGGGGACTAAGTCTTGAGGTGACTCATCAGGTGAGAATTAGTCTTATGATGAGGTGGCTAGGTAAGGTAGCATAAGGTGTTTTTAATTAACTTAATTAAATATTTTAAATTAATTAAATGTGTGAGGGTTAAAAGCATGAGTTAGGGAGGCTAATTATTATTAAAAGGGGCTCAAGGGGGTTTTGACACAGGGAGTTATGCATGTGTGTGACATAATTTTGGTGTCTACATTTTCCCCTTTTTGTTTTGTAATTTGTACTAACAAGTTAGAAGATAAAAATAGGAGTTAGATGCTCTAAGTATTGGATGAGGTATCCCCCCTCAAAGCAAGAATCTATTGAGGAGAAATCAGAATCGAGTACTAGTTTGATAAGAAGTGAATTGGGTGAGTGGAGGAAAACATGGTATCACTTCTTATACGTATAATTTTATGAGTTATAGTCAAAAAAATCAATAACAAATAAGGTCTAAGAGGACTCAGATTGAAATAACCAAAGCACAACTTGTAAGTGATAGCTAAGAAGGTCAAAACAATCTTAGTTATAGCTCCAATGGTCCATGTGTGCCAAGTATCTGAGGTAGGAAGTGCCCCTAGGAAACACAAAAGGTTACAGGTGATAGGATGAGCTTGGTCACCATCTAAAACACCTAATATACATGCATGTGTACAATATCCAGCTATAGCATAATAACATAAGTGGTCAAGACAAGTAATGTAAGGTTGGTGTAAAAGTGTCAATGAGCAAGGAGATATTCATGATCTCCAAGCAAAGTCATCATGGGTGGAGATTTAAGTGATCTCCAAGGGTGGTTGTCATGGTTGGAGAGATATACGTGATCTCCAAATTACCCCATATTATGGGTAGAGTCTAAAGGATTGTGGGTGCTGGTGGGAACTCTAAGGTAAGGGTGTTGATGTCAGTGATGTCACTAATGTTAGTAGTAAATAATGTTGATGTTGATGGCATAGGGAAAGGTTGCTGACATCAATGGGAAACATTATCAATGTTGGTAGATTAGGTCAAGTACATTGATGTCGATGGGTGACCAAACCTGATAAAAAAGGGTGTGGCAGCCCACAAAAACTCATTTAAAACATCTGATTAGAGAGAAAAAGAGCTCAAAGTGTGATTGAGATGGTAGAGCTAGGAGGGGACATAGCAGGAGGCACACCACCATAAGAGATAGCTATTCCATCTAGAAGGAGATTGAGAAATGAGGTAATATCCCTATTGATTTGAGGTTGAATTTGAGTTGGTTAAGTTGCTTTTGTAAGTTAAATTTAAAGTTTGGGTAAAAAAAGGTGTTGAGGGGGGTAGGAAATAGGGTGGGGTAGGTTTAGATTAATTTGGGAGGGAGTTGGAGGTAGGTTTTAGGTTAAAAGTTAATGTTGGGAGATGGGTCATTTGGCCCTAGGGTTGAACTAGTCACTGAGGTCAATGGATTCCATCGATTTTAGCCGATATGGTGCTAATGTCGACAGGTTTCTATTGATGTCAATTGACACAGTGTCGATGTCGACATACAAAACTAATTTTGATGACTATGTAGAACCCAAAAATAGGAGAAATGGTTAATTTGGATCCTTAATTAAAGTAGTCAACTAGCCTAATGGCCGAGCTAGCCTCAAAAGACCTTGTGTTGACTGAGTGATGCCTACATAGCCTAGGTGAGGAACTCAAGCCAATGTAGTTCTCCTAGAGCCTAGGTAAGATAATCTAAGGTATGGTTAAAAGTGTGTTAGGGGAAATGGGTAAAAAAAGATAGGTTGAAATAGGTCAAGGGACCTAAGGCTCAAAAGATAGGTCATAGGGTTGAAGGTTAAGTTATGAGTCCTAGAGTTATGATAGGTAGTTAGGCCTTGGGTGGAGAGAGAGGTAGTGAAGCCTAGGGTAGAGAGAGGAGAGCATGTTAGATAGTTAGGTGTGTATATGGCTGAGGTAACCTTAGAAGACCCCATATCAATTGAGTACTAGCTACATAGCTCATTGGAGGGCCTCAGACCAATGTAGTTCTCCCAAAGAGAAGGGAAAAATGTAGTGGTAGGTTATATTATAAAGTATGTGACTTGAGTTGTGTGTGTATAGATGTAGGTGAGGATGGAGTTGATGCTGCAAGATCACCTACCAATGATAATGACATGGATGAGGAGGGATGTCACCCCAAATGAGTGGGAGCATATGGTAGTCATAGGTTTAGGGGGAGTGTGATGATATTATAGAGTCACATGAGATGTGAGTTTGATGATAGTGTTGATCAAGAGGTGGGATCAGACCACCAACACCTTCCATCTATTAATTCAAGAGTTGAAATTGACCTAAGAGGATGTATACAATATTTATAGTTACTACTCTAAGGTGAGGATATCTTCTCATGTTTAAGAGAGGAGTATGATATTCACATGGTGGCTTTATTTAGAGAGCATGTTAGTGAGGCTACCTATCAATCAGTGAGATTTACCTATGAGTCACTATACATTAATGATGAGGAAAAGCATCGATTGAGAATCATCATGATGATAGGGATTATAGTGTATGCACTACTAGATGTAGATGATAGGAAATTTCCTATTACATTGATAGGTGTTTTGGCATAGATGGTTGAGCAACAGACCGTATTTCTATGGGGACCAGTGTTTTTGGTATAGTCATATAGAGAGTTATGGGGGTTGAGACTATGATGGAAATATAGTTTGTGTTTCGATAATTTACTCCATTTTTGGGCATATGAGAATATCATGGTGACATGACCATTGGGTTTACCTACCATGATTATAGTCAATTTTAGGGATGCTTTCAGATGGTGGAGAGATGGTATGGCCCAAACTTGAGTAGATGACATAGTACAAGATATTGATCACTATAGGTGCATGATAGATGGATTGATCCCTACATATATTGGGTGGAGACCTTACTTTGCATACCCTACATTTAGAAGATAGGTCAAGAAGCAAATTGGTTTATAGAGCTCATTATGGGTTAGAGGGAGATGAGCCAATGAGCTAGAGATGGTACTCATGGCACATGTTAGGAGATAGTTTGTCTTGCTATAAGATGTACCTCCTACCTTCCCTCAATATAGGAGGGATGATATAGAGGCACCCCTACCCTTGCCATAGGAGATAGATGGGCTAGATTTTCAGGAGCTACTAGTAGGGTTGGGTGTAGTAGATCCAAGATGCACAATGGTATATCTTGCTTGGTGGATAGGTTTTCATCCCATGATTGAGATTAGGAGGCCACCACAAAATTTTTAGGGGTTGATGAGAGAGAGGGATGTAGTTATATAGGCTTGGTATGTGGTGATACAGACATAGGATGCGATAGTGCAGGCTTGAGATGTAGATCAAGCATAGGTATTAGTTTTATAGGGATATGTGGTGACATTATAGGGCAAGGTTGGGGCATTACATGGCTAGGCCAAGTTATTACAAGGTCAGGTTGGGGTATTATAGGGCCAAGTTACTACACTAATAATAGAGAGGGATAGTTTGAGAGTAGTAGGTTAGGCTACTCCTCCTCTACCATAGGGACCAATAAAGGTTGGGCCTTTAGTAGGTGCGATGGGACCATCACAGACTGTATCTCTAGTGAGGTATAATACTACCCTTGATGAGATCACTTATTATGAGAGGGCCATCAAGGAGCTCCCATAAATTTAGAGGTCTTTTGAGTTTTGAGAGTAGGAAAGATTAGTGACATGTGTCATGGCTTCTAGCTCACATAGACATAGATAGATAAAGAGTCATGAAGACACTACTTCTTCATGACCATGTGGAGAGCCTCAAGGACTTGAGCACTAGATTTTTTATTATTATATATGTTATATACTACACCAACCTATGAGCTGAAGATGAGAGATTTATATTTTGAGAGAGAGATGATATTATGTTGGGTGTGTGTGTGTGTGTGTGTGTGTGTGTGTGTGTGTGTGTGTGTGTGTGTGTGTGTGTGTGTGTGTGTGTGTGTGTGTGTGTGTGTGTGTGCGCGCGCGTGTGTGTGCGCGTGTGTGTGCGCGTGTGTGTGTGTGTGCGTGTGTGTGTGTGTGTGTGTGTGTGTGTGTGTGTGTGTGTGTGTGTGTGTGTGTGTGTGTGTGTGAAATGTATATCTATTGTGATTTTGAGATGTGTTTATTGTGATTTTTATGATGATGTTGATGTAAATGATTATGTTAATTTTATGTTAATGTTGAGTATGTTAGTTAATCTAGACTAGCATTTCCCATATGTGTGATGGTAAATGCATAGTTGATTTGTTAGATTCATCTTAGCATTCTATATTTGTGATGGTGTATGCTTAAAATGGATAGGTTGTTTCTATTATTTTTTGTATAAAGTTTTCATCTTAGCAGAGAGATCGACATGTGATGTGGATGGGAAAAAAAGAGGCAAAATGCTCATGTATTGGCAAAGACCATAATCATAACATAACTAGGCTTAGGAATATGAGCCTTTTTCATGCTTTGCATCATTGGACCATTTTGTTTGTTAGAGAAGCATCATGTTCACCTTGTATTAAGTGAGTTCAAAGTCCCTTGAAATAGTATGAGGGGAAAGGGTAAAATGAGTGAAAGTGTTGGGGTAAAGTAACCTTCAAAGTGGGGATGATATGCCCCTAATGTGGGTGACTCGAGAGTAACTATAAGCAAGTCCATGACTTAAATTTTTTTTTTGTGTAAGCTAATCAACATGGGAAGCCTATAATGGGATGTTGTATGTGTTGAGGTTATATGAACCTGATCAATACAAGAAGCTTTATTTATTTTCCCTTTGATAACAAAGTTTGGCCTAGCCATCCTTTAAAGGAGTGGTCTAAGCATTTTTTTTTTGAGTTTAAATAGTTGTCCTTTAAGTAAGTAGTCTATTTATAGTAGCAAAGAGAAGTTGCGTAGTTGTCCTTCAAGGGAGCAGTCTACATTGAGAATCATGACCTGAGATATTATAACTTGTCTACATATCCCACTTTTTTTTTTGCTTTTAGTCATGGATAAGACTATAGAGGTTTAGGAGTTTTTCAATTTGAGGGAAAAACCATAGCACTTCATAAGTTAAATAAGTGTGTAAGAGTAAGGGTTAAGAGGAAGGGAGATGAATGTAATAGAGGTGATCAATGGACAAGCTCAAATTAAACATGAGGTGAAGCGTTACTTGGTTAACAAAAGAATGGTCATATGTGTAAGGCATTTAAAGGTTCAAGTTCTAGATTTCCTTTGAGAGAAGATAAGTGATAAGTTACTGAGCCATACTTATGAGTAATGATGTAGGGTCTAAGCCAATTAGGAGTAAACTTACCCCGTTTGATTTTCTCCATGTTCGTCACAAGTCAAATTTATTTTAAGATGAGATCTCCAATATTAAAATCTCACTCTTTGAGGTTTTTGTTGTAAGCATGTTTGATACGCTCTTGATAGATTTAGAGGTGATTGAGGGCTATGAGATGGTACTCATCAAGAAACTCGAGTTGATCCAAATTTTCTTGGTGAAATTCATCGTTGGTAAGTATGTCTTTTAAAGAAATGCAAAGTGAAGGAATTTGAACCTCAAGAGGAAAAATAGCCTCCATCCCATACACCAAGGAAAAAGGTGTAGCACCCATAGGGGTTTGAATGCTAGTACAGTAAGCCCATAAAGAAAAAGGAATGTGTGTGTGTCAATCCTTGCTTGTATCGTTGACTACCTTCATGATAATTTTAATAAATGTTTTGTTAGAAGCTTCTGCTTATCCATTCACTTGTGGATAGTATGGTGATGAAAAAATTAATTTGATTCTAAATTTATCACAAAGACTTTGGATAGTCTTGTTTTTAAAAGATTTGCCATTATCTATTATAATTTTATGGGGGACACCAAAATGATAGATGATGTGATGGTTGATAAAATCAACAATTTTGTCAACCTTAGTGGAGATGACAGGAATAACCTCAACCCACTTGAAGTATTCAGTGGAAGTAATGATAAAATGATGATGGAAGGATGAATGAGGGTTAATCTCTTCGATTAGATCCAAGCCCCATTGGGAGAAGGGCCAAAAGTCTTTGGTGACTTGTAATGCATGACTTAAAACATGATGGAGGTTAACATGTTGTTGACATTTGACACAATGTTGAATGTAATCAGCATAGTCTTGATGGAGTACTAGCCAATAATAGCCAAGTCAAAGGATACACTTGGAAACTACATGACCATTGAAATATCCACCACAAATCCCATCATGGACCTCCTTAATAGAAAATGGAGTCTCAGTACTATTGAGGAATTTAAGGAGGATACCATCAAAACATCGCTTGTAGAGAAGTCCCCCTAGCATAGTGTAACGAGTGGCATGTTTTATGAAGGCACATCTCCCATTATTGGAGAGATCAGAAGGGGTAATAGTAAAAGAAAGATAATATGTGATTTGCATGTACCATAAGTCATGTGGGCTGGATGTTACATTTCTAATAAAAAGGATGTTAGTTGATATATAGGAGGGAAATGTTAAGTGATGCATGATGACATAGATTTATGAGAAAGAGGGAGAAGAGGGTATGTGTGAAGTAAGTGAAGCCATTATGTCAGAAAACTTTTTTGTAGATCAAGGAACAATTTACAAGAGATAAGAGTCAAATGATCCCAATAGCATATCTACACAATGTTTATACCACTATAGAATTTTATTTTTGCATAGGTAGGAACCAGTAAACTGATTAACCACTAGCTGAGAATCATCAAAAATAGTTATGGATTTGATACTCAAGAAGAGAGTCATTTGAAAGCCTAATATCAAAGCCACATATTTGGCCATATTGTTAGTACATTCAAAATCTAGTTTAAATGACAAAGGCATAGGATCGCCAGCTAGAGGAATTAGAATGACTCCCATAACCCCACAATATTGACATTTAGACCCATCAAAGAACATCATCATTTGATAAGAGATGTCATTAGTAGAGAGAATTATGATGGATTCATCAGGGAATTTAAGGTTTAAAGGTTAGTTGTTAGGTAAAGGGGTGGTAGCTAACTGGTCAATGATCATTTGCCCCTTGATAGAATTTTGTTGAATAAAATCTAAGTCAAATTTAGCAAGGAGCATGAGCCATCGAGCTACACAATAGTTGTGATATGGCTTGGAATGCATGCATTTGAGGGGATTATTATGGGTGACCATGTAGGTTTTGTGATTTAGGAGACAATGGTGGAGCTTGGAGGTTGAAAAGACCAATGTGAGACAAAGATTTTTGGTATGGGTATATCAAGTCTCATAATCAATAAGTATGTGGCTTATGTAGTAAACTACCTGTTCTTGATAGTGATCATCTTGATGTGCACTCTTAGCACCCAGAGAATGATCTATTGTAGAGATGTAAAGGTAGAAAGGCTAATTTATTTAGGTAGAATAAGGACCGATGGGGAAAGGAGATATTGTTTGAGTGTGTCAAAAGCTTCATGGCAATCTAAACTCCAATAGAAGGAGACATATTTTTTGAGGAGATGGTAAAAGGGTTGGAAATGATATGAAAATTGGGAAATGAAGCAGTGGATTGACTAAAGTTTGCCTTGTAGGCTGCGGAGTTGTTTGTTATTAGTAGGTGGAAGCATCTCTAGTATTACTCTAACCTTAGTAGGGTCGATTTCAATACCATAGAGAGAAATGATAAATCCTAAGAGCTTATCAAAAAGGACACCAAAGACACATTTATTTAGGTTTAGTCGAATGTTATATTAGAGGAGACAAGTAAATATGATTTTGAGAATCATCAAGTGATTTTGGTGAAGTATAGACTTTCCAAGTAATTCATCCACATAATCATCCATAATTTTGTGCAGGAGATCATGGAAGATGTAAGTCATAGCACGTTGGTAGGTGGCACCAACACTATTTAGACCAAAAGGCATGACATAATAACATAAATTCCCCCATGGGGTAATGAAGATTGTCTTGTATTGATCCTCAGGAGCGACCAAGATTTGATTATATCTAGAGAATCCATCGATAAGTGATAGCATCTTGTGGCCAGCTATTAGATCAATAAGTTGGTCAATACTTGGAAATGGGAAGTCATATTTTGGACAAGTGAGATTTAAGTCATGGTAGTCAATGAAAATGTGGATTACCCTAGTCACTTTTATGATAGGAATAACATTGGAAATCCATTGCAGGTAGTTGATGGGTTGGATAAAGTTAATAGAAAGGAGATATTGGAGCTCTTCTTTGACAAGGAGAGTAATACAAGGATGCATATTGCAAAGCTTCTGCTTAATAGGTTTAGCATCTCAATTTATGACAATGTCATGGGTGACAATAGAGGGTTCAATACCAAGCATGTCATTATAAGACTAAGCAAATACTTTGCTATGGTTATTAAGAAATGTGGCATAATCAGATTGCTTAGAGGCATCCAAAGATTGGCCAATCTTGAGGATGCAGAGGTTATTATGAGAGAGAAATTTGATGTCAATGGTTGATTCATTTTACATAACTTTTCTTTTGGATGGGAGTGATCATTAGAGATAAGAATCATCTACACCCATGTATGTGAGAATAGCATCATCATCTTGACATTGGATAGTGTTAATAGTAGGAGAGTCTTCATTAATTATTTCAGGATGAACAAAAGGAAGGGACCTTATTTCCTCACCCTGGTGATAAGTGAGAGGCCCCAAATGGATGGCATTTATTGAAAAAAAATTAGGAGGTATAAATACCTCTAATTTAGTAGGTGATGGTAGAGAAGAGGGTGGAGAAGGAGAGACTAGCTCTTCAATAATTGGTACATGGGAAGTTTTAGTGAGTTTATTTAGTTTGTCATAACCCACATCATGCCTCTTATTGGCATTTTCAATGGTTTTACTAGCGGGATATTCAATGGGCATATAGACACCCTGAACATAATGACCCAAACTAAATCCTTTCTAGTCACACCTATAGAGATAGGTGTGAGTAAGTCTAGGCTTGCTTAGGAAAGATAAATCATAGGTAAATGGTTGTGGTGAGGAGGTTAGATTGTCAACAATGGGAGCTTGATCAATTACCCCATATGTGAAATTAGTTTAAAGGTTAGGGGGGGCAAAAGGGATGACCATCCCAATGCAAGGATCATAATTTGGGTGCATAAGAATATTTTCATACTCTTGTGGAGTATAGAACATGTTGAGCATCAACAAATGATATTCTTCAAGTGACAAATGTTTAAAATTTTACTCAATGGGATCCGTGTTAGGAATTTGTGTTGCCATTATATGTGTAACTGGGGTAGTGGAGCTTGTGGAATAGTCATAAGTATCATGTGGATAAGATGATGATTTAATGGAATGAGAACATTATTGGGACTATAAGTCATGTTTCATGTTTTAAATAGAGGTGGGTCTGTTAGAAAGGAATGCTTGCCATTTTGCCAAAATATCAACCTATTAACGCCTGATACAAACACCAAATAAGTACCCATGGAAGGTTATTAGTTCATGTCACAAATCCTTGAGGGGGACATTGGAAATTAGTCCAACAATCCCCCCCTTAGTGTTACTTGAGGGGATTCAAACCCGTGACCACAAATCTGATACCAATTGTTAAGCACAAGCTTATACTAAGAGGGGAGGGTGAATCAGTATAAGATATTTTTTTGCTTTCAACTATTAATCTTAAATCCAAAACCTTAAATTAATCTACAATTAATATATTCAAAGCAATCAAAGAATACAATACAAAACCACACAATGCAAATAGACATAGATTTGCATGGAAACCCTTTCAAGAGAAAACCATAGAGAAATTATCTTAATATAAATATTCGTAGGCACCAACCTACTGGAGTACCAACCCCAAAAATAATTTTGTAGGCACCAACCTACAAGAACACCAACCCCTTTCACCAAGTACCAACTTAGCAAGAGACACCAATCTCTTCAAAATGAAGGCACCAAACTTCTCAGAAAAAATCACTCTTCTATCTCAAATTTGTTATCAAAACAACAAATGATAGAACACTTGCTTTATCTCCTTTAGATTTGATCTAAAATTTAGTGTTTTTACTGCTATACTCTTCCTTAAACTTTCTATTTTTTAGTTTTAATATTCTCATGTTCTTCTATTTGCATATCTTGGAGCAAATGGTGTTCTAAAGTTTTGTTCTCCTTTGCTTTCTTTGTTGATAGCATTGGCTTTTGTATTTTGGGCTTCTTCCTTCTTGGTCTCCTTTTTCACTGGTTCCTTTAGAGTTTCAAAATATCACTTAGTTTTCTCTTTTTCCTTCTCATACCCAATGCTTGACTTGTTAGATGGTGATCTTTGACTCTTTAGAATCTTATTCAAAACTTTAGTGCTTTTCTCAGATTTCAATTCACTTACTATTTTAGAATTCACCTTTTATAGATCCCTTTTTAAAACATCTATCTTAGATTCATACCTTTCACAGTCTTCTCCTTTCTTTTTTATTTGATTCGTTAGATCTTCTTCAATTTTCTTTGCATCTTTGATTTGGACTTTTAGATCAACAATTACCTTGTTTGATTCCTCAAAGATTTCTGATGTCTTCGCTTTGAAGTCTTGATTATCTTCTTCATATTTTCAGAGTTGTAACTTTAGTTTCTAATTCTTCTTATTAAATGTTTTTATTTCTTCCAACGTGCAAATAAGTTCTTCAAGGTTCACATCACCTTCTTCTTCCATGTCTTTGTCTTCCTCCAAATTATCTTTGCTAGTGGTGTCATTTTCTTCTATAGCCATGAACAAAATCTTTTCATTATCACTCTCAACATCACTTTCTTTGTTTTCTTTGGATGAGCTGTTATACCTCTTGGAGTATAGGCTTTTCTTTTGTTTCTCAAATATTTTCTTGTCTTTTCTCGGCTTGAATCCCTTTTTGTCTTTGATTTGTTTCTCTCATCGTCACTATTTCCTTTATTTGGACATTTGGATGCAAAATGACCAATTTTACCATAGTTAAAGCATTTAAATGGTAAATTTCCTTTATGTTTGCCCGATCCTTTCTTTAGCTTCTAGATGAATAGAGCTTCATTTTCATCTTCTTCACTACTTGAATTTTCACTTGATTCTGGTTCTTCGATCTTCTCTTTCTTTGAGACCTTAAATGATGTTTCCTTCTTAAACTATCTCTCAGATTCGGTTCTCATTTCACAGGCCATAAGAATTCCATGGAGCTCATCTATTTTCATCATGTCTAAATCCTTAATTTCTTTAATGACAGAGACCTTCACATCAAATCTCAATGGTAGGGATCTTAGGACTTTCTGAACGATCACAAATTCTTCAATTTTCTTTCTGAGTCCTCGAATGACATTAACAATCTCATCAAAATGAAGAAGATACCCAACAATGTTTTCATCATTCTTCATTTTTAAACTTTCAAACTACCTCCGGTGGGTTTGGAGTTTTGATTTTCTAACCTTACTATCACCTTCATAAATAGTGTTGAGTTTATCCCAAATCTCTTTTGCAGATTCACAATGCATAACCTTAACAAACTCATTTTCTGAAAGCCTGCATAAGATTGCATTCATAGCTTTCACATTATTCTCACTGGCCTTTTTTCTAGTGGCATCTATTGGTGCAATTTATGGTATTGTGTATCCTATTACCACTACTTGCCAAATATCAAAACCTAGGGCCATCAAGTAAATCTTTATTCTTATGCTACAAAATGTGTAATTTCTTCCATCGAATAAAGGAGCCTTGTTAGTGGAGAAACCATATAGCACTTGAGATCTTGCCATATGTGCTTTCCAAGATCTACCTTCTAGCAGTTGTGTTAACACCAAAGGAATCGGCTCTAATACCAATTGTTAGAAAGGAATGATTGATGGTGCACCAAAAGATCAACATGTTAACACCTGATACAAATACCAGATAAGTACCTAGGGGAGGTTATTAGTCCATGTCACAAATCCCTAAGGGGGACACTAGAAATTAGTCCAATAGGGTCAGCATGTATAACATGCACTTGCCCATCATTCTCAAACTTGACATAATAGTGCAAAGTTGAGGGTACACATACCATAGCGTATATCCAAGGTCATCCAAGAAAGTTGTTATATTGGAACTCTCTTACAACATAGAAGAGCTCAAGAATTATGCAGGGACCTACATGGATATGTAAGACAATAGTGCCCACTGTAGTAGCTATGGTATCATTAAAGGAGCAAAGTACCACATCAGTTTGAGATATGTAATTATCGAGAAGAGCTAGTTGTTTATAGGCATGGGTGTAAATAATGTTAATACTAGCTCCCCCATTGATCATGACTCTCTTTACATGAGTTTGATCAATAGATGCGGTAATAAAAAGGGTAAAATCTTGATCTTCAGGGTGTTGAAGTGGAATTTCTTAATTACTAAAGGAAATCAGGGAGATTGAATTAAGAGAGCTGACCAAAGCTATAAGAGGTTGAGGATCATCAGGTTTTACCTCAACCACTTTCAAGGGACTAATCAAAGCTTGATGGTGTTGGGCTGAGTTTTGGATTAACTCATACAAGGACATTTTCACATGAGGTTGGTAAAGTTGTTTCACCATCAAGCTTTAAATAATGTCTGAAGATGTTATTTTTGGGACACCTAAAATTGAAATCTTGGGATTCAGAGGAGGAGTGTCTTTAGAAAAGGGATGATCCCAAAGAGTAAAAACTTTTTCCTTACCTTTATCCTTTTGGTTTTGTGATTGCATAGCCACATTAACTATGTTGATCTGAAATATAGGTGAAGGAAGTGGCAAAGTGGGTATGACAACATCTTTGGGTTTGAATTTAGGTGGACCAGTAGGAGGCATTATGGATGTCAGAGGTGAAATAATAGGAAGCTTAATGGGAGTATCAACAAAGAGTGTGTTGACATCAAAGTGTTGTTTAATGACTACTGTGAGGGCTTTACAACTCTCAGTATCGTGTCCAAGTGAATGATGATATAGACACACTTATGTATCATTAAAATAAGATGGCTTCATTTCAATAAGAATATAAGGCTTAATAAGAGGAAGAGTTATTACAAAATATACAACAACTAATTTATGAAAAAGCTCTGAGAGACTATGAGTGGGATCACACTTGTTATGGTAATAGGAGTGGACACCTTCTTTTGTTTAGGAGTCACAGGGGTGGTTTTACATGGTGCCTTATTTGGTGGCACTAGACTTACATGTTTTGCTGACACGTTCTTGGTGTTAAGTATCATGGTTTAAGATGTGAAAGGCCTACCAAGTGGAAAAGGTAGTAGTGGAGGTAACTCAACCTTTTATTTTGCTTGGATCAGTGATACTCCAACTAAAGTACAGGGGTGTGGTCCAAAAATTGATGGTAAAGCTAAGGGTTAAAGAGGGAAGGATCAGTGAGATCTAGGAAGCTTAACATTTTTCTATAGTTTAGGCCACAAAAATCCAACTTGTTGTTGAAGAGTTAGATCTAATTTCACATATGGATAAATTAGATTAGAGATGGGGCATACACCTAAAGGCTTGATCTATTTTAATGTGGTAGATGCCTATGAAGGTAAGGGTTTTGACATAGATGGATGAACTTTTGATGATTTTGGTGAAGAATCTTTGGCTTTGTCAAAGACCTTGGGGTAAAGGGTAGTGAGAGGGTTGGAAATAAAGGTCAACACTCATTGTGTTGGATAAGGATTTTTAAGTCAGTACGAAAATGTCATGTGATCTAGTTTCATGGAGTCAATAAATTCTAGACTTTTTACCAAACATGAGAAGTGTTTAGATAAAGTTGACGTAGGCCTTATAGTTACATCTTTAGAAGTCTAATGTGTTTGAGAAAGAGGGAAATTATTTGTCTCTACTACTTTGAGCCAAAGGTGGGAAAGAATCACAATATTGTCTTCTTTGATAGAGACAGGAGAAGAGGCATGGTCTTCCATGGGTGAAGGAGAGGTAGGTGAAGAGGGTTCCTCAAGGGGGTAAAACATAGGTATAATTTCTCCCTCAACATGTGGGTGAGGACTAGGTAAAATATGATCCTCCATAGATTAAAAAATGTAGTAAGAGTGATATAATTGGAGTAAGCACAATAGGTATCTCATCTAATGTGGGAGTAGATAACACTAACTCTTGTAGGTGTAAAGGTGGAGTGGAGGGGGTATTACTATCTATCAATGGAGGAGAGGTAGCTGAAGAAGGTTTCTCCAAAGGTTATAACACAAGAATTGTGTTCCCCTCAACATGTGGCTATAGAATGGGTAAATCATGGTAAAAGGATAGGTAATATTGGTGAGAAAGGAACTAGCAATATCGTCTCCTCTAGTGGCAAAAGAAGTGGTAAAAGAGGTTCTTCCTCATGCAAGAGTGGAATGTGTGAAATAGGCTCTTCTACCTAGGTAGGAATAATGGGGAAAATAAATGTCATTGACTATGGGGGAGTAGTTGATAAAATGGGTGCATCCTATTGTGGGAGAGGTTGAAATAGAAGTAAAGGAAAAACCATATTAACTATATGGATATTATATCACATGAGTTAGTCTTGGTCTGAATAATATTTTGATTGGGTGAATGGTTAGGAAAAGGCTATTTGAACACATCCATATTTTAATTAGCGGGTGTATTAGGATTATCCAAGATGAGATCACCCCTATCAAGCATGTCTTGAACAATGTTCTTGAATGTTTTATAGTTCTTAGAATTGTGGCCTTTAACTTGATGGTAGCCACAAAACTCATCCTCCTTGTACCAAGTTGGAATAGGATGGGAGGGGTCAAACTGTATAGGAGGTTTAATTTGAGGAAGGGTTATGACACCTTGTAATATTTTTTCCAAAATGGATATATATGACTCCCCAATGGGAGTGTATTATCTTTGTTCATACCATTGTTGGAATTGCTTAGTCAGATTTTGGGAAGTCAAGGAATTAGGTTGGTTTGTGGTTGTGGAAAATTTTGATTTAATGACCACCGCATTGGTGGAACCTTTAGATTTTAGTTAGAAGAAGAAATTTTAGAAGAAGAGAAGTCATTTTATTTGGAATTGATGCTCTTACTGTGCAACTTGACTCTACCTTCGTTGATAGCCTGAATCTTGAGTTTTTGGACCATTGTAAAGGCCTCATCAAATGTGTAGAAAGTTTCTACTCAGATTGTGGATGAAATGTGTTTAGCACATGCCCTTGAGAAGAACTCAATAAGCTCAGGTTGGGGTAATGAGAAGGAGAGTTGATTGATCAAGCCTCTCCAATGAGTGACAAAATCTATGATAGACTTGTCATCAAATTGTCTAATAAAATAAACATCTATAATAGAAACCTTTTTAGAAATGTTAATATAGAAATAGTCTAGGAATATTTGTGCAAGTTGGGTAAATGACAAAAGGGAGTGCTAAGTTATAGAGATATACCAATCCTAGGCATCACCTAAAAGAGACATAGGGAAAGTGCTAAGTAGTAATGCATCATCGTGCCCTATTAAATAATAAGCATGTCTAAATGCTCACAAATGTTGTTGTGGCTCCTCTTTACTTTGGATATGAGTAAATTTGGGGAGTTCCCATTGGATTGGATAAGGGTGAATAGGCATAGAAGGATGGATGGATTTATTACATATCTGATCATAAGATAACACATTCTTTAAACCAAAAATAGATGTCTCTAGATTAGATATCTTGTCTATCAGCATCTTAATGAGGTCTGGAGGGGGATTAGTATGGGAGATACCCCCTAAGTTATAGAGAACCTACAAAGAAGCAAAGGGAGCATATCTCATAGCTTGTTGAGGTTGTGTTGGTACAACATAAGGATAATGAGTCATAGGCTGGGGGTGGAAGGAGAAGGGGCTTGTCTCATTAGGTTAAATATTATGCTTTGGTTGGATGTTGTTATTATAGGTTGGGTTATTGGTATGGTTAAACTAGATGAAGGGTGAGTCATAAATCGAGTAACTATAGGTGTGAGAGTAGATGGAATAGATACCACCAAATTATGAAATGGTGTGAGACTTGACTAAATTACTTGTGGTTATGAAATTAGGGAAGTTACACCATGGTTTAGGTGGGATTGGGTAGTTGGCGATGCTAAACTTTGGACATTATTTATGGTTGGGTTACTTGTCGAAGTAGTGGTTTGAGTAACCATGGGGAAAATAGTGGAAATAGATGAAACTAAAGTTGTCTCTATTAGAGAGGTTGGCATACCATAGATTGGGTCACCCAAATAATTATGGGTTCAGCTCATGGCAAGGTAATGCTAAAGGTCTGCCATATTGTGATCAAGAAATTTAGCAAAATCTTAATATTCTTTAGGCACAATGGGAATTCGGTTGGGGCTTGGAGTATGCTCTATATCTAAAGTATACTCCATGATAGAATCATCAGCAATAGGGGAAGGTGGAAGTGGTTGTTATCTTGCATAATCAGCAATAATTTTGGCTTGAGCTCGTATCAATACCATGCAAGAAGAAGTAAGAATAGTCTTAATAAATAGAATAAGGAAAAACTAGGTTCAGGTGTAGGTAAGTGGATTGTTTTAACTTATTGTTTTGAGCAAACTAAAATTACACAATCACTGACATCAATCATTTAATTGATGTTGGTAGTAAAAGTTTGATGACATCGGTGGGATTAATTGATGTCAATAGCTAAAGCCTATTGATGTCGATAGAGTTAACTGATGTCGATCATAGTGATATACTAGGAGATGGAAAATCCAATATTTTAGAAACCTAGGGGTAGAATCTAGGTAAAATAGAGGATGCAAGAGATCTATGTAAGAAGGAAGAACACTCATAAAACTTGATATAATAGGTTATACAAATTGATTATTACAAATAGTGTTATTTTTGTGAATCAATGGAAAAACGTCCTTACCAATTCCAAAAATATAGAAGGTAATAGAAAAGTAGAAAAAGAACATATAGCCACTAATTATTAACTCCTAGAGATTAATTTTAGTCTCATGTTGGCTTATGCTTTAATTAGATAGTGAGAGGATAATTTGGTTAGCAAAGGTAATAGAAAGCAATCTAGAGCTAGTTTTAGGTTAGTTTTAGTGCTCAAGAGGAAATCTATGTTAGACCAGGTACATGGCTTGTTATAGGATCTTGCTCCCTACACTTCATAGACCTGAAGCCAAGCCAAACTGCTTAGCCAAAATATAACTTTTGCTTAGAGTTTATACTCCACCAAAGAACGGAGTGGATTCTCCCCTTAGTGGTGAAATCCAAGAAGGGTAGCTGGGTAGGGTAAGGTGATCCACTAGATGATGAAATCCTAATGGGCCTTGCCTCAGGTGAGTTTATATGTTTATTTTGGTGAGTGTGATTTGGTTGTGTAACATAGGTGCACTAAAATTCATTCATAATGCTTGTAATTAGCTAGGTGAGCTAATATGTAGTAAGCAAACAATGAAGTGTAGTAAGTTTTAAACCCAAATCTTAAATGTTTAGATTCAAATGAAAACAAAGATGAAATTAGAGTAGAGAATGAACTTCACTATCCTAATGTGCATGCAAGAAATAAATAAATAAAATATTGTTTTAACTTGTAATAAAAATGATAAATTGATTTTAGAAGCAAAGAGAAAATAAGAGTGGCAAGGAAGGAGAAATTTTAGTTTATTACCCTTAAAGAAAAAATATAATGTTGATTTTTTTTTATTTGAGGGAGAAAAGAAGGATAAAGTGCAAGAAATAAAATTTTCACTATAATGCACCTATATGAATGCTTAAAACAAGTAATGAACCTAAGAAAAACTCTAGGGTCCTACCGAGTGTGCCAGAAATGTTTCACTAAAATTTGTCTATTTCAAGTCTAAAGAAAAAAAGAGAAGAAAGATAGGGATAAGTGATTAGAATGAACCTGGATTGGTTTTTGCGTCATATCCAGACATTTTGAGCACTCCTTTTTATATAGAGATGACTACCTACAAATAAGAAAGCACTACCACAAAATATTTGTTAGTAGATATATGAGTGGGCTGCCAAGCTACGCAATTGTTCTAGGAAGTGTCAAACTTCCTTAGAGATGATAGTCCACTTTTGAGAGATTAAGAGTAATAAATAACCAAGAGAGAGGAAAAGAGAGAGTAAAAGAGAGATAATGTTACTGTTATTCACAACCTGAGTACAGTAGAAAGTAACAGAGTGTAGGTGGTATATTCAGTTTGTATTTTGGAAGTTATTTGGGTAGGTTTGAGAAGGGTTATTGGAAATCCATAGTTGCCAACATCGGTTAGTCTATCAAGGTTAGTAGTAAAATTGATCGATATCAGTTAGGCTATTGAGGTCAGTAGGGAAGTGTGACCGATATCGGTTAGGCTTTCAAGGTCAGTAGGGGCAATAATTACCTAGGAGCTTATAGAAGGCTTTTTTGGGTTTGGGAAATGGTTTTGGTCAGGTCTAGAAGGTTGGGGGAGAGCGGTGAGAGAGAGAGTACTGTTTGGATGGATTTGGTCAAAGGTTTGGTGTGTTGGAATAAGGAGAAATAAGTAGGGAATCTTTATAACTCCTTCATGGGGGTTCAGTCAAGATGTGTAAAGCAATGAACAATAGATATAGAGTGATTACAAAGTAACTACTTAAAGACTTAAAAAATAAGTGATGTACTTATCTACATAGGTGATTGAACAATAAGTGCTAAATGAATGGCTTCTATCACGCTTGTTGAACTAATGCTTTGAATATAGAAAACAAGCAAATGATGCTGGTTCTCAAGAGCTTGGTTCCTGATCTATATTGACTTATACAAGATAAAAGTAAGCCAAGATGTTGAAATTTGAATGCCAAAAGCCTTTATGCAAATAAGAATGAGTTTTCTTGATTTTTATTGACTTGAACATTAGTTTAGAGTTTGAATTTGAATTATATAATCAACATCGACAATCCTACTGACATCGGTCATGGGTTGACCAACATCGATGGTATGAGAATAGATAAAAATACTATTTTTAACCTATTTTTTGTTATTTATCATGCCAAGTGTGGTATCCATTACAAAATGGTAGAAATGGGAGCTTAAGAAGGATGTGGTTGAATAAAAATTTATTTTTGAGGTGAGAATAAGTCATGGGTAGTTAGAATAAGGGGACTAAGTCTTGAGGTGAGTCATCAGGTGAGAATTAGTCTTTGGATGAGGTGGCTAGGTAAGGTGGCATAAGGGGTTTTTGATTAACTTAATTAAATATTTTAAATTGATTAAATGTGTGAGGGGTAAAAACATGGGTTAGGGAGGCTAATTATTATTGAAAAGGGGCTCAAGAGGGGTTTCAACATAGGGAGTTACACACATGTGTGACATAATTTTGGTGTCTACAACATCATCAAAGTATACCAATAATTTTAATCATTCCCATGTTAATATTCAATGCAACTCATTGGTTATTATTCTAAAATAATCAATGACATCTTAAAGGTTTGGCCTATAATTTCAATCAATCACACACTAATATGAAATCCAATTCATTATCTATGATTTTATTTCATATTTCTTTGATACTTCCAAAAAATAGACCACATATCTCCAAACCTAAATCATAAAAAAATAAATATCAGTTTTATTTATAATCAACCTATATTTGCTTCAAGCCCAAAATATGGATCCATAAATCATGGTCAGAAACATACAAACAATAAAAAAAACATGATATCTTTCATGGCTAAGTTAATAAGTCTTACAATTTATAATTGGACATGTAAATAAAATGTACAAACCTCAAATTAATTTTATTTATTTAAAAAAATAGGTGCGTGTTTCCTTAATCAAGAGTCCCCAAAATCATGCTATATATCAAAATACCTCGAATTAAATTTATTTATTTGGAAGAGAGAGAGAGAGAGAGAGAGAGAGAGAGAGAGAGAGAGAGAGAGAGAGAGAGAGAGAGAGAGAGAGAGTTTACTTGAATACCAAAGAGATGTGGGTGAGTTGATAAAATGGTTTGGTTGTTTCAAGCCCCACCTAGGTTCAAATATCACTAAGGTATCTGAGGTCAAATGTGGCCATCATTGTATTATTAGGCTAGTTGTGGCCATTATTGGTATTCTTGGGTCAATTGTGGCCATTTTTTGTTATTCTCGGGTTGGTTACATGGCCATTATGGGTATTATTGGGCAAAGTTGTGACCATTATTAGTATTCTTAGGTCTATTTTGGCCATTATTGGTATATCTAGTACATGTGATAGATGACCACTTAGGGATCTGGGGCCCCGACTGTCTCCTAGACTAGTTCGTAGCTCTAGTAAAAAAGGAATACTAATAAAAAAAAGTTTTTTCTTGAATAGATAATGAAACAAAATCTAAAATATTGTGAGTAAATTTAAATATGTAATAAGTATTTAACTCTAAAAATGTCTTCACCCCTACTAGAAAAATGCATAACAAATGCCATTTTTAGGTGTTGAAACTTGTCCTAGTAAATCCAATCGTTCACACATTAATAATAAATCAATTGAATGTCACATATTTTATAATACATGATTTCAAATAAAATATAAACTAAAAACCCATAGTTTTGTTGATATGCCTCTTTTCCTAATAATGAAGAAAACATCACAAAAACTTCTTTTTTTCATTTTAGAATTATTTCTAGGATTGTTATTTTGTTTCAACAAATATAAAAATGGTTGTAATGAAGATGCAAGAGGAAAAGACAATGGTGTAAAATAAATCCTATTAGCCTTATTTTAAATAATATTCATTACCATTTGTCCTCTATCCCCACAAATGGTACCCACTACATGGCACCACCATTACTTCATTGAGCGTACTACACTAAAGTTTCAAAATCAAAAAATAGTCATCCATTAATGAAGAGAGGCACCAATAGGTACTATATACTATAAACATGATATTCAAATGTGATGGTTATGCACGTGTGAAAATCAAAACATGATACATTATTTTGTAGCCACTAACTAGTGTATTTCATTTTACAGTATCACCAATGTCATTAACTGGAGGGGATAGAAGTGAGGTTTGTCACTATTGATTATGTTAGCTATTTTGTCCTGGTTAATAATATCATAAAGCTTTTTACCAAGCAGAGCAGAGATAAATATTTTTTAAATAATTCCATTAAGAAATGTGCAACTTAACTATTGAAAAGGTTTAAATATTTCAATGCACATAATTTTTTTTATTTGATTGGTAAAGAACTCATGGTTTAATCGAATGTTAAATTAATTTTAAGGTCAATTGAATCCTAAACTAATCTCTTCATACTAATGATTTTTATTTAATAATATAATAAATAACTTGTCTAGAGAAATGAAAATTGACCTAGGGCACAAGAGGGGGGCCAGTTACCTAATTAAATACTAACATCTAGGAAAAACAAAATTTAGTAATAGAAATACCACACCATCGACTACTACTGGATGTGGAAATAAAAATATACGAAGGAAAAAAAAAAATCAACAAGAGAAAAGTGAAGAGGGGCCAACCCATGTTTAACCAACATAAATCCTCCATAGCTATGAAAAACAAGAAGACCAAGTGAAGATGTATGGAACTATCCACATGTAGAAGTTAGTCTTCCTTCTCTTTGGGAGAGAGGATCCTTCAATGACCATGGTGAACCATATTCAAGCACACTTACCGAATCCCTCATGATAATTCAACCTCTACAAGACACCTTTTGTTTATTTTAGTGAGCCCAAAATTAAGTTTGGTCAAAAGGCACTTATTCTGAGTTAAACCAAAGGAAACTAGAAAATACTAAAGAAAACTCTCGTTCCCAACAACTGAACTAGATGTGGGTTCATCAACCATCAGGTTCACCTTTTGAGAGGGGATTAGATGATATATAGTTTGGAAAACTATTGAAGGAGGTGGGTTGAAGGGAGTTGAGTAAATAATTTTCCATCATTTCATTAGAAAAAATCAAAATCAAGGAGGCCTTCCTTCTAACTCCATCTCCTCTAAGAGAAAGGCTTTAAATTCAAGGGTTTTAAAAGAGAACAAGTAACGGCTGAGATGATTGTAATAAAATCATTTGAGGGAGATTACTTCATAGTTATGGCACTGAGAAGGGTCAAACGCAAAGGACATTAAGAATGTCACAAATAAAGGACATAAATAGGTCATGCACACATGGCCAAGTGGCCACACACAATAAGCAATAAATGTCTAGCCTATCATGTAAGAAAGTAACAACATTGAAGGAACATAAAACAAGTTACAACTAATATACATAATCCATATGTATCAATGTCATATCATATAAAACTAGCATATCCATGTAATAGTGTAAGATATGATTAATTAGCAATCCACTTGTAAGATATGTAGTTCAACACGGTAGAAAGGTCATTAATAGATATAACATTTGATAATGTAACATGTATAATAAGATGCTCTCTACATAGGCATGTCTACTTGGTAAAAGGGTGTCTAACATCTAGGAATCCATGTATGTTATGTTTGTCCTGCATCACACATAGATACCTCGTAAAATGCATGTGCATGAAAAATAATATGCTATCTACTAAAATATGTGATAAATTGTAAAGAAGTAAACTAGAAACTCATGTCATGCTCAAGACATGATTTTGATTTTTGAGATAATTTTTAATTTTTTTATATTTTTTAAATATTTGAATATGTTTATATTTTTGATATATATGCAAGAGCAATTAGCAAGGATTTGAAAATGGAACAGAGGGAGGGATCCAAACAACTAGAAACATATGCCAAGAATTAGTGTGCATTATATGTGATAACATGTCAATGTGGAGAAAGGGAAAGCAAGCAATATGCCCCCACTATATGTGTATCACAAAAATATAGTTCAATATCGAATGTGGAGATAAGAATATGCATGCCCCTAGTGGGAAGAAATCAATGTGTGTTCATGTCTTATGCAAAAGTAATAGTTTTCAATCATGGAAGCTCAAATGGTAGTCAAAGTATATGTAGCTAATTGATATAAAAGAGTGATCAAGTAGCATGTCATAAAATTTGTACACTATAGTCACTATGGGATAAATGTCATGGATGTATGGATTGGGATAGACAATCAACAAGCAAGGGCCAAATAAAACAAAGATAAGGTCTATAGGAAAGGTCTATCGAAGATCATATGTACACATGTGTGCCAAGATAAAGAAATAAAGTGGATGAGAAATCCAAGACAATGTGTATAATAGATTAAGTTTCTACCAATCCATGAGTTTGTCAATGGGGTGCATATATGTAGGCCCAACATCATTAAGATTATCATACCAATCTTCTACATAATCATAATCATGCCATAACAAAGTCTATAGTTATTTCTAATGTTATTTTTTAGATTCAAGTTCATACTAATTGATAACCCCAGAACCAAAATAGGTTGAACCTTGTCCCCACTTAGTGCGAGTGCACAAGTATTTTATTAATTTCAAAAAATCATGTACATAAGGGTGCCTTTACTCCGTTAACCCTTTTACAATGCAAACATGGATTTATATAGTTTTTACCAATGACCGATAAAAACAACTAATCTTATAACCAACTAAATATGGGAAAACAACCCGTAAAGTAATTATATTTAATAAATATAAAACATTAAAACTACCTAATAATTAAACTAAGTTTATTTTATGGGCGTGTCTTTACTAAAAGATGCATGCCCCATTTACAATAATTATTTATTACCTACCAAAAATCTAACCTAACGTTAAGACTTTGGAACAAGTCCTAACAAACCCCCCTATGATCCAAAGTCAGGTCTTTGGACACATACCAAGCATTTTTTTGAATTTTTCAAATTTGATTCTGTCAAGGGGTTTTGTGAAGATATCAGTTGTTTGATCAGCAGTTGGGCAATATATTGGATCAAGAGTTTTCTTTGCCACCAGCATTCATAGATAATGGTATTTGACATTCATATGTTTTGTTTTGGCATGAAACACTGGATTCTTAGACATCTTGATTGCACTCTGATTATCAATGTATAACTATGTAGGAGCAAATTGAGAAACCTAAAGATCTTCAAGAATACGATGAAGGTAAACAATTTCTCTGGAAGTATCCCATGCTAAAATATACTCTAATTCTGCTAATGAATTTGCCACTATATCATGCTTCTTACAGCACCAAGCAATGGCAGCTGAACCCATATGCATAGTGTATCCTATGGTTGAAACTCTGTCATCCACACATTTGCCAAAATTTGCATCACAATATCCAACAAGTTTGAAGTTCTTGTTGTGGCGGTATTCAAGGCCATATGTTTTCATTCCATAAAAATAATGAAATACTCATTTTGCAACATGCTAATGAATTTCTCTAGGCTCATGCATAAACCTAGATAAAATTCCAATTGAAAATGAAATATCAGGCCTAGTAGTCATCGAGTATATCAAACCTCCCACCAATTGTCTATATGTGGTGCCATCAAAAAAGGCACTGCTATCATCCTTAGACAATTTCAAGTTACTTTCCATGGGAGTGAGGGCAGGTTTGCAATCACTCATGCCAAACCTCTCTAATAACTCAGAAATATACTTAGCTTGTGAAATGAAAATACTATGCTCTTTCTGAGTTACCTCTATGCCTAGATAGTAGTGAAGAAGTCCAAGATCTGCCATCTCAAACCCATCTTTTAATTCCTTCTTCACAGACTTGGTATGGTTTTCATCATTACCTGTAATAAACAATTCATCAACATAGAGAACTAGTATCACCATTTTCTTACCCTGCACTCAAAAATAGAGAGTATCATCTGATTCACTGTGATGAAAACCAATGGATTTCAAGTATGAATCCATTTTCTCATAACAAGCCCTGGGTGCTTGTTTGAGCCCATACAAAGCTTTTGTCAATTTACACACTTTGTGTTCAGCACCCACATGTTCAAAACCCTAAGGTTGTTTCATATAGACTTCTTCCTATAAATCACCATTTAAAAAAGCACTTTTAACATCCAATTGATGTACTTTACAACCATTTTATGCTACTAAGGCAAGTACCATACGAATAGTGTGCCATTTGGAAGTTGGTGCAAATGCTTCCTCATAGTCAATACCTTCTTGTTGCGCATATCCTTTTGCAACAAGTCGTGCCTTATGTTTATCAATGGAGCCATCTAATTTATACTTAGTCCTATAAACCCATTTACATCCAATGGGTTTAACATGTGGAGGAGGATCAACTAAAATCCATGTATTATTGTTAAGTATGGAATCATACTCACATTTCATTGCCTATTGCCAAACATGTTCATTAGATGCCTCCTCAAAAGTGGATGGCTTAGTGGAAGTAGTAACAACCGTAGCATAGTTCACCTATTTTTGAGAATTCCTAGGCCCTGTTAAACCAACTTCATCTGTTGTCAAGTTAGAAAAAGTACTTTGAGCCCATTTTGGATACTTAGACAAATTATTCAAATCAGGGACTCCAGAATTCTCATTAGGTGCATTATTCGATGGGGGACTTAGAGAATTTTCAACATTTTCTAAGTCATCAACCTGTGAACTTGTAGATGAAGGAGAGGAAAGTGAAGGAATTTGAGTCTCATACCATAACTTTAAAGAGTTATCCCCATTATTCAAACCCTTATCTCTTTTTGTATTATCAAGTTGAGAATCAATATCTATAGTGTTCATAGTCCCAAACTCATCAAATATTACATCTCAACTCACTATGAATTTGCCTAAATCCTATGCAAGCAAATGAAACCCCTTTTAATCTTCAGAATAACCAAGAAAGATGCATTTTTGACTTTGTGGTTCCAACTTAGTTTTATGTTTAATAGGAACCAAAGCAAAAAAAACACATCTAAACACTTTCAAGTGTTTAACTTTGGGTTTAAACCCATACCATGCCTCATATGGAGTTTGTCCCAAAAGTGCAACTGTGGGGGACCTATTTCTCAAATACACTGCAGTACCAATAGCTTCGGCCCAAAATTTATCATCAAGCTATTTATAGTGCAACATGGCACGTGTTGTGCCCTCTAAAGTTATATTCATTCATTCAGATCTCCATTTTATTGTGGAGTATAAGCATTACCATATTGTTGATGAATTCCATGTTCTCGACAGTAGTATAAAAATTCATTAGAGGTATACTCACCTCCATTATTTGAATGAAGAGTGGCCAAATGTGAACCTATTTCTTTTTCGACTAAGTGTAACCAATCAACAAACTTAGCGAAAACTTCAGATTTGTTTTTCATTAAGAATACCCAAGTCATCCTTAAAAAGTCATCAATAAACAAGACAAAGTATCTACACCCACCAATGGATGACTTTTCCATGTCACATACATCACTATGAACTAACTGTAAACATCTGTTAGCTCTCCAAGATGACTGTTTAGGGAATTTTTCCTGATTTTGTTTGCCCAAAACATGACTCACAAAGAATAATATCTTTGAAAAAAGTGGGCAACCCATTCACCATACCATATCTCTGCAAATCCACTAAAGAGTGGATATTCAAATGTCCATAGCGGAGATGCCATAACCGCTGTGTAGACATAGTACTTGTACCTGTGTCAACAACTGCCACAAGTTCTATATTGGGAGGAAGCACCTTACAATGCAATCTAACCAAGTTTCCATATTCATATCCTGTATACATAGTTTTGTAATTATCCTTCACTAAATTGATGTAAATGAGCCCATTTTCAAGCACAATTTGATAACCTTTCTTTCAAATAGTTACTAAAGAAAGTAAGTGTTTCTTCAATGTGGGAACATACCAAACATCCTCCAAGTATTTTATAGACCCATTAGGAAGAAGAATCTGAATAGATCCAAGTCCTAGTGGTGTATGCATAGACTTATCTACTAAGGCAACTAGAGAGAGAGAAGCTTCCTTATAAGACCAAAAGAAATATCTCCTAAATGTCATGTGTTTGGTTGCTCCTGTGTTGAAAACCCATACATCTGTGAGCTCATCTCTAGCCTCATTCAATATAATCAATGTGCCCCAAAGTAGTGAATGCAAATTCATGGGCAACATTACTAGATTCATCATAGTCATGATCAACATACTGAGCAGAGTTAGTCTTAGTCACTTTTCGTGGCCTCTGAATTTTATCAAAAGGAATCCTACATTGTGAGGCAATGTGACCAAATTTTCCACATCTATGAAACTGAATGTCTGATCTACCTCGACCTCTGCCCCTATATGAGTTGTGACTATGTCCTCGATCACTTGTTTCATGTGAATGTGATTGATTAGATTGTTGATTATTTGAATGACCCCTACCTCTGTTTTGATATTTGCCTCCTCTATAATCTTGACCCCCTTTATAACTATTTCCTCTATTGTTTTGATGCCCAGATGAAGATGAACTAAGCTTTGACTCTAAAACATGGGCTTCTTCAGTTTTCTTGGATTTTTTGGGTAGAGAGAGGTCATGTTGGATGAGCAACTCAGCCAACTTATCAAAGGTGATGCCTGTGATCTTGTCAAAGACATGCAACATTTCAACAAAATTCCTATAGGACCCTGGTAGTCCTTTCAAAGCAGCAGTAACTATGAGGTCATCATCTAGTTTTCCAAAACCAGCCTTAGTGTATTGAGTAGTGATATTTTTCAACTTAGACATATATTCTCCCATATCTCCATCTTTATCTAATGACAAAGTAAACAACTACATATGAATATCTATCTTCTTATGCTTAGGTTTCTTATCATACAAATCTGACAATGTTTTCCATGTAGTGTAACTATGAGGAGAATTTTCAATATGAACATAAGTATCATGAGTACAACAATATTTAATGAGAGCTAAGGCCTTAGAATCATGCAAATTGAAAATATCTAATTTAACCTGCTCTATTGGCAATGTGGGATTTTCATTCTTAACAATATCCCATAACTCATTAAACACTAGTGAAGCCTCCATCAATCGTTTCCAATCTAAATAATTAGAAATTGTTAATCTATCACCATCTGAAAGAAAATTTTGAATTTTTGACATTTTGAAATGAAAGTAAGTGTAGTAGAGAAACGTGTGACAAAATGCAAAAGTAATGAAACAAATATCACACTCATTGCACAAGACACTGCTTCTACAAGGTTTTGTACTTAACCTTCGCGTAGAGCATAAAAGAAAAAATAAGTATTTTTTATGGGTTTTGCACTTAACCACACCAAAAATCAATGATTACACCCTTATTTTTCCAAATTACAACCTTATTTCACCAATTACACCCTTATCTCACCATAACAATGCAAAAGAAATATGATTGAATTCCGCCCCTTTTTTGAAAAATTAAATAACACAATACAATAAGTATGTGTTTTACAATATTCTGATTTAAAAGGAAATATTCCTTTTTCAAAAAAGCATATTCCAAAGTAAAAAAAGAAATTCTCCAAAAAGAAGGGATTTGAACCCTTGACCTCCTCCTTTGCAAGCTTCTAACAAAATAAGCTTAACCAATTGCTCTAAGAGCATTTACAAAACACTACACTCAAAAATTTCTACTTATACCAAATTTTTGTGTATGAGGGAAAATAAAAAAATATTACATGTGAAATGTGAGTCAATAAATTCAAATTCTTTTTCCCTTTTTACAGCCTTCTCTTCCCAGCTTCTCCTATGGGACCCAGCCACAACAAATATTTGAAACAAAACTTTAGAAACATCAAAAAATAAATTTTTGAATTTTATACTGCGCCATTCTTCCCTGGGATGCCATGGCTACTCCTGGATGTTTTTTTGCACCTGCTCTCTTTCCTACAGGCTGTACAAATCCATACAGGGAGGATAAAATTGGTTTTTATTGAGTTTTGGCAGATTTTTAAAGTATTTTTTTGCAGGGAATGAGTTGAAAATGAAACATGGGCATTGTAAGGTCGTACAACTCAGATTTTTCTAGATTATTCATTTAAAATGCAAAAACAGAGGTTTTAATGCCATTTGATCAAGATTTACAGATGTTTTGGATTTAAAAAGAGCTGAAATGAATGTAAATCATAATGGCAGCCATGAATGAAAACTTTCAGATGTTTTTCTCAAATAAATAGGCCGTACAAATATGGTTTTGGCCAAAAAACAATGAATTTAATAACATTAAATGCTAAAAAAACATTTTTATGCCAGATGAGGTGGTTGAACATAGAAAAATGGAGTATGAATGATTAAAAAAAGACCAGACTGTGGTATATGGAAAATACAGGTTTAAATGTGAATAATATTTGAAAAATTTAAATAATTTAATAATTTTTCAAACATTTAAACCAATAAAAAAATTCATTTTATATGGCATACCTTATTTCATGCTAAAAAATATCACATGAATTGATTTTTCACCTTGCTCCTTCGAATTCACCAAGCTTCCAAAATAACCATGCTCTGATACCACTGATAGCTCCAGAACCAAAATAGGTTGAACCTTGTCCCCGCTTAGTGCGAGTGCACAAGTATTTTATTAATTTCAAAAAATCAAGTACATAGGGGTGCCTTTACTCCGTTAACCCTTTTACAATGCAAACATGGATTTATATAGTTTTTACCAATGACCGGTAAAAACAACTAATCCTATAACCAACTAAATATGGGAAAACAACCTGTAAAGTAATTCTAATTAATAAATATAGAACATTAAAACTACCTAATAATTAAACTAAGTAAGTTTATTTTATGGGGTGTGTTTATTTATAATCTACCAAAAATCTAACCTAACGTTAAGACTTTGGAACAAGTCCTAACACTAACAAAGTTGTTATGGAGTTTGAGCACCTGCAAAGCTTACTTCATCATTGGTGGGATGCCTTGTGCAATGTGGATCATGTGTTTCCCTCCCTGCCTAGAAATATGCCACTGAGAGGTGGCAGTGGCCTTTTGCAGGGTGGCTTTCACCACAACCAATTGTGGCAACATTATCAAAATTGATCTCAGGTACCTACACAACTCCTCATGGACGGTGGCGCTTTCTGCTTCCATGTTTACCTTGCACTTAGGGGTGTGGCTCTCTGACTCTCTCAGGGTAGCATAGATGGACTTATCCACGTGACAATTCTCAGGGTGGTCGACAACTGCCATATAAAGTGTTCCCTAGGCTTGCTTTGGCCATTTTTGCTCATCACACGAAGTAAGATGCATAAGTTAAGGAGGAAGGTGCTCAAAACAATTTTGACTCTAGTTGGGACCCTATTTTTAGTGGGGATCATCTACTAAGCTCTAGATGGGGTGATTTCCATGATAAAGGCTCCCCTTCTATCGATCTTTTTACTCCGACAAATTAGTTATTGATGACTCTCTTTTTTAATATATTATAAATATCTGCTAAACTCAATTTACTTAATTTGTTACTTTATTCCTACATGAAACATAATATGTAATTTGTAAACTTTGTAACATGCTTTTTACCCTTTTTAAAAAAAAATAATAATAATCTTATATATTTTAATCTATTTATTAACAAAATAAAATTTATTTTCAAAAATAAAAATAGATAGATAGATAGATAGATAGATAGATAGATAGATAGGAGACTCTATCGATCTTTTTACTCCGACAAATTAATTATTGATGACTCTCTTTTTTAATATATTATAAATATCTGCTAAACTCAACTTACTTGATTTGTTACTTTATTCCTAAATAAAACATAATATGTAATTTGTAAACTCTGTAACATGCTTTTTACTTCTTTTTTTTTTAAATCTTATATATTTTAATTTATTTATTAACAAAATAAAATTTATTTTAAAAAATAAAAATAAATAAATACATAGATAGATAGGGGACTCCATTAAAATTGAAATTCTTATCGACTTGATTCCATTTGTCTTTCATGTACGATGTTTTGTAGTCGTGAGTGTCACACCTTGGACTGAAATTATTCCTTAGGAAACGATGTACGCGCCCTGCCCTTCCCTTTCACGTGGTTTTGCCCACAAGTTTTCCATCCTTTCACGCGGTTTCGGTACACGCGATTTCTCATCCAATTCCCGATGCTTGCCTGCCTTTCTCTACATAAACCACCTCCACCCATTCTTTTCTTCCAATTGTCTTCAACACCGCTCGATCGCAACTGACATTTTCCATTCTCTCTCCTCAGCTCCAGTTCGGTTCGAATCAATGGGAACGGCTTCCTCTTCTACAGCAAGCCAAAATCCGAATTGCCTAACGGAGGGAACAAGACTGGTGCAAGAATGGTGTCGATTCATTCCAATATGTTTAGAGCGAATCTGCACCTTTTCATACTCCAGATTTGCTCCTCAGCAGAACCAGCCTGAGCCAGAAAACCCTTTTGAACAACCTGCATCATCCTCTGCAAGTAGTCTGCCCTGCGACATATTTATTAATCACCGTGGAAGTGATGTGAAACACACACTAGCCACCACCATCTTCCATACACTTCATTGCATGGGATTGCGCATATTTCTGGATGTAGAAGCCCTTCAGCCCGGCGATGTAATACCTGAGGAAATACAACGGTCAATGGCTAGTGCCTCCCTTCACATTGCAATTTTTTCCAAAAATTATGCTCAATCCGCCTGGTGTTTGAACGAGCTGTGTTTCATGCTCAAAACCGGCACCAAAATCATTCCCATTTTTTACAATGTTCAGCCTTCCGACCTCCGAAATATTGATCAAGGGAAAGGAATATATTTTAATGCATTTTCCGAACTTCAAAGGAAGCGTAGATATTCCCCAGAGAAGCTCCAGGAGTGGAAAAGGGCCTTAAATGACATTTCATGGCATACCGGCTATCTGGTTAATAGCAATGAGTATGTATCATCTAATCTTTGTCAATTATAAAATCTTGCAGTTTATGTATTCCCTATTTGACAATTACTATTACAGTTAGCAATATTATTTATTTATTTGCGCTGTTTAGAGATGAAGGGAGGCTGTTAAAGAATATTGTGAATTGCGTGCTTCGAGTTCTAAAAAGAGTTCCATTAGAGGTAGCCGATCATCCAGTTGGATTGGACGACCTTGTACAGAAGTTTGATGAAGCTACACTTCAATCTTTGCCCACCTATCATAATGCAAAAATTGTAGGGATCGTCGGCATGGGTGGTAGTGGTAAAACTACATTGTCAAAAGAATTATTTAACAGAAAATTTCCGTCATTTGATAGGTGCAGTTTTGTTTCTGATGTACGAGATGCCGCAGACAAAAATGCTCTGCATAATAAGCAGAGAAAACTTCTAAAAGACCTCGGTTTTGAGAATTTTTCAGTTGATGATGTAGAAGAAGGTAGAAGAATTTTGTCCAATTGTTTGAGATCTCTTCGGGTGCTCATCGTTATAGATGACGTGGATCACAAAGACCAGTTGCATTCTCTATTGCCAAATATCAATAGCCTTGCATCCGATAGTCTTGTTATTGTCACAACTCGGGAGTTGGGCGTCCTTAACTCTTCGAACATCTCTTCCATATATAAAATGCCCGGATTAGATGACTTCCATGCTGCGCAGCTTCTTTGCTGGCATGCTTTCCTGCAGCCCTCCCCACCGTGTGGATTTGAAATTTTGGTTAAGAAGTTTGTAAATGTTTGCAGTGGTTTGCCTTTATCTCTAAAGGTATTTGGAGGACAACTATATGGGCAAAAGGAGAAGTACTGGGAATCAACATTACATAAAATCTCAAGAATATTGCCTGCAGACATCAAACAAACGCTAAAAATAAGCTATGATGCACTAGATAAAGAAGAGAAAGCAATTTTCTTGGATATAGCTTGTTTTTTCATTGGAGAAGAAAAAAGTTTGGCTATTGCAGTATGGGATGGATGCGGCTGGAGTGGTCTACACAGTTGGGAAACACTTGTTAACAAGTGTCTTGTGGAGCTCGATGACAAAAACCATATAAAAATGCACGATCAGCTTCGTGACATCGGAAGGGAAATTGCAACTGAGCACACACCGCATCGGTTATGGACTTCAAAGCAGATTCTTGACATTCAAACACATTCTCAGGTGAGAGTAATATTTGTATGCTCCCGATCCCTCTTGATATGTGCTAATAATTAACTGGATAGATGGCAATTTTCTCATAGTGGCTACTGAAATTAGTTTTTGTGTCTATCTGTATGCTTTATCTTGTTTGTTTTTCCATTCAGGAAAGAATGGAGATTCGGGGGATAGTAGATTCTACTCATCGTGCACAGATGGAAATTGTGGGAAACTCGAGTAGGGCATTTGAATACCTTGCATCCGTTTTTGGATTGAAGATTCTTTTTGTTCGAGCACATGAATTTGGTGAAGCAATTGCATCATTATCACAACACCTTGTGTGGCTTCGTTGGTATTCTTTCCAAGATCGGAATCTTCCATCATGGCTTTCACTAAGAAATTTAAGTGTTTTAGAGCTTTATGTTGCAGGTCATTTGGAAGAATTGTGGGATGACAATGTTGAGGTAAATATTTTGTTTTTAGGTTATTTCAGAAGAAACCTTCCAATCTTATAAATGCTTCATGCTTTACCAATGCTTTTCTAATTGAAGTGAATTGAAAATTGATTTTCTGCAGCCTCCCTTGCAGTTGATAGAGTTGAGAATTATTGACGGGCGCAGCAGATTAAGAAAGTTTCCAAGTTCGATAGGGCGCCTTGAGCATTTGAAAAAGATAATCTGTACGAATGGCTTTGGTGGTAGCAGTCTGCCAGAAGAGTTTTGCGGTCTCCAATCGCTGGAGCACTTGGAGTTGTCAGGGAGTGAAATGCTATCTTCACTACCTACTGATTTAGGGGAGTTGATAAGTTTGCAGCATATAGATTTGAGTTATGCTGACCAGTTGAGGATGTTGCCAGATTCTTTTAAGAAGCTGGTAAATCTGGAATATCTGAATTTATATGGTTGCCAGAATCTCAGCTTCAGGCTAGACATGCTGGAAAACATAACGAGACTGGAGTTTTTGGACCTCAGCTCTTGCGATAAGTTGGTAGAGCTGCCTCATCAAATCATAAATCAGGCATCCCTCAGAGAGTTGGATATATGGGGTTGTGTTAACTTAAGGGTTATACCAGTGAATATTGGTACACTGTGCAAGTTGGAAACGCTGAGAATTGGGAGTCCGCTGTTAACAAGCTTGCCAACTTCTCTTGGAAACTTGTCGTCCTTAAATTCTCTTGGTATAATTGGATGTTCCATGTTGACAAGCTTGCCATGTTCTTTTGGAAACTTGTCTTCCTTGACTAAGCTTTTCATCTACGAATGTGAAAATTTGGAACGGTTACCTCATTCTATGGGGCGCCTTAATCTCTTAAGGGAACTATACATATGGAGGTCAGGAGTGAGAGAAGTGTCCGAGGTATCAGTTTGCCATGTCTGTTGTCCCTCCCCCAAAACTTCGATTTTTGTAGGAAATGCCTGTTTAATGGAGATGGGTACGCTGCCAACATCACTCAACTCCCTTAGATTGCAGGAATGTAAAATGTTGAAGAACATCAAGGGTGTTGGGGGGCTCCTAAACCTTCAGGAGCTGTGCATAGTAGACTGTCCACAGTTAGATGAGCTTCCCAGTTTTGCAGATTTGGTTTCTTTGCAATCACTTTTAATACAAGATTGTCCAAAAGTTGAGAAAATAGAAGGTTTAGAGCACTGCAGGTCATTGGAGAGTTTGACAGCGGAGACGTGCTGGAAGGTGCCAGGTATACAGAATTTGAGGAATTTGGAAAGTTTGAAACAGCTTGAGCTCACATGTGACAGCATAACAGCTCTTAAACCTTGTATTCAGTCTATGAAGGTAATTAAAGCTGTTACAAATTCAATATTATTATTATTATTATTATTATTATTATTATTATTATTATTATTATTATTATTATTATTATTATTATTATTTAAATATTCATGTCTTATGTCTGAATGTTTTTGCAAACAATGTGATTTGCAGGATTGTCCATGCCGAATTTCGATAAGTGGAAGGGTAGTCCGTTTTTTGAAGCCAATTGTAAAGTCTTTCGAGTTTCCTGATGTTACTGTCGAGCGGTTGGAGATCTCTTCCAAATGGCACGAGTTTAGACAACGCTGGATAAATGCTGAGAGTAAAAGACATTTATCTCATTGGTCGAAAGGGCCTTTCTTCTTGTACAGTGAAAATGAGGAAGGCGAAAATGAAAATGAGAAACCACAAAGGAAGCCGACGGCTGGGAAAGTGGTGCACATATTTGTGTCACCACAGGATTCTTCAGGGTTTTGGTCAAGAATGAGCAACAAATTCTTAGAGAGTAAATGTGAACGGAAAGCAATGTTAGTGAGAGGTGGAGGAGGAAGAGTTGTGGAGGCCTTTTACCAATTATTGGCTCACCTAGAATAGTTGAGATTCTACTAAAGTTAGTTTGTATATTATAATGTTATCATCAATTAATCAATCTTGTAGAATTAAAATGGTTATTTAATTATGTGGTAATGTATTATAAACAAATTTTTTAATTCACATTTAAATTAAAAAATAATGTTAAATATTTTTAGAAATTTATTTTTAAATATTAAATTGATAAATTTTTAAAATAATAAGTTTACTGTCATTTTTAAATTATTGTGAAAGGAGTTAAATTAATTATTGTTTTGAGATAGGTTTCACAATTCTCTATATTTAAGCATAGATGTATCTTGTAGGCTCGACCTTGCTATTATATAAGGACACCAACATCTATAATAATGTAAGCACTTAAAAATAGTCCGTTATCAATAGTTAAATTGCATGTTTCGATAATGTTTTTGTACTTGTTGATTATTTTTTTAAGAGAAACACTCCAATATTCACAATAGTTTTGATACCTAAAAATGATTCTTGAAATTTATTTTCTCTTAAATATCTCATCATTCTAAATCCTTTGACAGTCCAAGATATGTTTGAAGCATAATTATACAAGCCTAGCAGAATTATATGGGCCCTCATGCCTCTTTTCAATGTGACCTTTTTAAAAAAAAATTAACTTCCTAATTTAAATTAATATCATTTGTAAGTACACAAGAACCCTAATTTATTCACGTATTTAGCATTTGAAATAATTTATTATTGTTCACATGAATTTAATACAGATTTAAAAATAATTTAAAATTTTGAGAAATCTTTAAAAATATTTATTAAAGTATGAAATATTTCATATTAAAGATATATTATACATATTCACTAGTTTACCTAGTTGATAAATTAATTTGATTCTTGGTGTGTTATTTTTGGTATTATTATAATATAAAGGTCTAATAAATATTAAGATGACTATGTAATTCTCTAGTATAATATAAGATTCAATAAAGTTTAAGGTGTGGTTATCAAATTAGGGCAAAAAAAAATCCATTTTCCTAGTGATTGGATAAAAGACACAAAAAAACTAAACAATATTTTTGGAATTCTAAATCACATGTACAAATAAAGTTTTCAAATTAGTTTTTTATTATTTAAACTTTTTTAAAACCATAATGTAGATGTTCTTGTTAAAACCTAATGGTCCTAATAAACCTTCACAATTTGTAAATTATTCTATGATCATCATGAAATTCATGAGTCATCTTTCTATTGTTGATTGTAATAATCTCACTCCATAAAATCATATATACTAAAACTTGCATGTATCTCTTTCCTTAACTTTTTGAAATTAATTAGCTAAGTTAATTATTACTTTATATATATTATATAGGTATAGCCAAAATTGATTCTATATTTTTATTGTATTTTATTGTAAATCTCTTTATCCATATTACATTTTGTTGAACTCATACTTTTTTCTACCTCTCTAAAATTAAATATTTTTTAATTTGTAATAGATATAATTTTATTATAGTTACTTATTTGGGATATTACTCTAGAGTCAAATACAAATTTATCTAATTTTATTGAGGTATGTGTCATTCTGTGTTCTTAAATATAAAAATCTATAGCTTCCCTCTACTTGACTTCAAACTCTAGATTAATTTATGTTAGCTCATTCAGTCATTTATCTATTAAAACCTAGAGATAATACACATTACCCATTTGGTGAAGATACATTAACTACATAGGAGCAACTTTGATGGATGAAACATGTTACACTAGGACCCTCAAAGTTTAATTAGTTGCATGCATGATCTATTAAATGTAAAAAAAATAAATAGATACAAAGAGAAAAAAATGGAAAGAACACCTATATTTACAAAAAAAAACCATTTAAAACCACCTAAATATATACATAATCATATTGCAGGATGCAAACAATCTCATTCTCCCCTTCTATATATATCAAAATATCACTCACACACACACACACACACACACACACACACACACACACACACACACACACACACACACACACACACACACACACACACACACACACACACACACACACACACACACACACACACACACACGTGCATGTATACTACATCATAAGGAAATTAGGTAAACCCATATATCCCTTTCACATACTACATCACTAAGTCATAGAGTTCATGGCATGTTATTTTCTACACATGCCCCCTTTACCAAAATGGGTGTAATATCCTTTTTACACTATTACATTATCTAGCACCTATAAAAAAATACATGTGGGTAGAATTAAAATGCCAAAATAGTCCCATGATTATTACTACCTTTGTCCCAAATCCCACTCTATGGTAGGCATGCTAATATAATTAACTTTTAGCTCATCCTTTATCAAATCCTATAAAAAGGTGGGTAACTCTTGTAAAATCTTTGAAATTCATCACCATAAATGACCCATGTATGAAATTTTAATCACCATTTTAGTAATACCATGGGTATATGCTTCCAACTAAAACATACTCATGACTTTAAAAGATTGAATAAGATCAATGCTCGTGATCTCCAAAATATTTCAATGTTTACATGCATGAACAGGTAATTAATTGACCATAGAAAAATGTTTCACCATATTTTTCTCAAGTTGTTGTTGAAGGTTCATGACTTCTAGCTCAAGGTGGAGGGTTTAAGACTCATCCAAATAAACATTTTTAACTTCTGTTAAAAAAACCATAATCTTACTTCAAGTGTGTTAGTATAACAAGTCCAGTGACACCGTCCACTTAGTTGTGTCAAAAATATACTTAAAATTTCTTACATTGCTTCATAATATTTCATCAAATAGAGACTATGAACATTAAGATATGTGCTTGCTAAGAGACCGAGTTCCTTGTTATCTCATCCTAAAATAGATAATGAACTCCCTCATGTGGTGGAATGGTAAAAAATTGACCTAGAAACATATGCAATTACTTAATTTTATCCATAATATTAGTAGCAAGAAACACATATGATCATATTTTATGAATATTAGGGAACACTAACAAAGTTTTAGAGTATATACACTACAACTCTATTTGTATGAGTTTATCATGCCCCCAAAATGCAACCTAATTAACCACTGACTTGGGATCAAACCATAAGTCTGAAATTATTTTATTTATGTGGCCACCATAGCTTACATAAAATTGTGGGTAAATCTAATAATATCTCACTCAACATGAGTTATTTTTATATCTAAATGAGCGTGAGTACTATATTAGTATAAAATTTAAGCCAAACCATTGAAAAACATCACCAAATCTTAGTTAGAAAACCTTACAAGATATAACACCAAAGATGGCTCGCCCCTATTAGTTTTATGTTATTTTACCACTAGAGACTCATTAGGTATCACTTATTGTGTGACTTTGTGATAATATGGAGGAGATTAAATTATACACAATACATATTAAACATGTCCTCTAACATAATCAATTCATATTCCTCCTCCTTTCCATTTTAAGGGTCACATTTAAGTATCTTTACTCCACATGCCCTAGGCTATATGTGCCTCATAATCATCTACTAGTAGTTCATCATATGAAAAGGTAATTGATCCAAGAGGATCTGGCTCATTATATCTTGATGAACATGAAATTTTTTACACATACAACCTTAAGTTAATAGCAATAGCTTGGGTAGTGGGTTTTGAAACCACATGCCAATTTTTTCCTTGTAATTCCAAGCATATGTTATGGGATAACTCTTGTAATGTTAGTATTTTATCTCGCATCTCATCAGTAAAAACATTTAGTGACATCACCTCACTCATTGGTTATGAATAGGTTATTACCAAAAAAATTAATGGCTCAATCGATGCTTCATCTTCTTGCACTGTATAATAATGTACACTTCCATTCTTTTTAGGTTAGTAACTTTCTAGTTGGAGAACCATAGAAGAATAGAGATAGGAAGTTTATTTGATACTAGACATCTGGTCTCTTAGATATTGTACAAGACTAAAGATAATAAAAATTTTCTATTACAATTCTACATTGGTCATGATCTCTTTCTTATTTTTTTAATTCTTTAATGCATTGCATGTTCATGTTATCTATTATTCTTAATTTACTTATAATGAATGTAACCTTATTAAGCTAATTTAAGTAGGTTTTCCATCGAGTCTCCTCCTAGGCCCCAGATAAGTGGTATTAGAGAATACATATTTATCATTTCCAAGTGGTATTGTGGTGTTTTTGAACTTTTTCATTATTTATATACTGACTCACACAAGGTATGATTATAAGAAGAGAGGATCAAGACTCGTGACCATTCATCATACCTTCCTTCATGTCCTCAAATGAGAGACAAATATTCAATGATGGTAACTTTATAAATGTACCTGAAAGTTATAGATGATGCATTACAAATACAATACGAAAAAATGAAATAACACCATACACAAGAATGAGAAATTGTCATTGATAATTTCTCGTTACTTCTCAAGCAATAGATTCCTTCCAACCCCTCTCACTCACATCAGCCATATGGTATTCAAACTCCATATAAGGTACAAGTCAATCTATACATCTCGATGTTTAAAGAAAAGATAAATGAATATGTACTAGATAAATAGTCTAACCCTATATGTTTATACTAGGTAGTTAATCAATTATCTGACATAGAAAATATTACATTCACTCTTCTCAAAATTTATTTATTGGTAAATAAACAGTTGGAAAACACTTACACTTCACATGATCATTGTGAAGATGAACTTGGTTTATACACATATGTAGATACATGTAATGGTTTCGTAGAAGCACTCAAATAAACCTATTATCCTATTAAAAATTATGATGACCAGTACATCAAGTTTTATAAATTATGTCAAGGCAAGTTAAAATCTATGCAACAATACACAAATACCTTTCATGCTCTGGTGTCCAAACTTGTTATTCATGATTTAGATAAAAATCTTGTTTTTAAACATAGGTTAGGCTTGAGACCACACATCCAATCAGATTTGGATTTATTACAAATATATTCAATCAGATATGTCTATAAATTTTCTTATAATTTTAAAGTTAAATGCAAGGCCAATATTAAGACAAAAGATTCTAGGTCGCAAACCAAGCAACAATATAAATCTTCTAAACATAATTACAAATAAAGAAATAACTCCAAACACCCTCCACATAATAAGCAATAATCATCAAATGATCATAATAAGTAGTCCAAGATTGGAAAGCGGTGTTTAATTAAATAACTCCAGTAGTCATTCCATGAATAATGTCACACTAGGAAGAATCTACTTGTGTATCTTGATGTATCTAGTATAAATACAACATAATCAGATAAAGATAAATATATCATGGATTATGATCCTAGTGCCATGGTGGATACTACAAATATCTCTACTACCCTTGTTGAAATAAATTAAATAGAAAGATTATTTCATTCTCAAATTTGGATCAATACGCAACTTGTATACTTCATTGTTGACAACATAAGTCAAAAGAACCTGGTTTCTCCTTAAGAACTTCACAAATTGAACTTGTCACTAACAACTCAACCAAAACCATATTCTATTGGATGGTTCAATGTAATATTTGAGAAACACGTCACTCAATAGTATCGAATAGTGTACAACATCAAGCCATTCCAAGTTATAATTATTTGAGATGTCACTCAATTATAATTATGTGATGTTCTACTTGATTAACCATATATTTACCATTGACATGCAGTATACAAATAAAATCTTATAAAAAATTTCTATATATATTGGTGATATGAGATACCACATACCAGAATTAGTTCTAAAGCTATCACTTATTAGTGCCAAGTAGTGTAAGAAGCTAGTTACATCTAGTAAAAAATTGTGCATTTGATGGTAAGATATGAACACAAGAAGCTCCTTGTGACACCAATTTACACTGTAGTTCTTCCACTAGTAATGATATAAACATCAAAGTTGAAGTTCAATTTGGAATAATACAAGGATGTATTTCAACTACCAAAATTAATTCCTACACACTATGTGGTGAAGTACACTCTTGATTTGATACCTAAATTACCTCTACCTAATGCTTCTTTATATTGTAGATCCTTTATGAATATTTAATAAATCAAGTGGTAAATATATGAACTTGTGGATAAAGGACATATTAGGCCCAACTCATCACCTTACAATATCCTAATTGTGTTTGTGTCAAATAAATATAATACATGGAGGTTCTTCATTGAATACCAACCTCTTCTAATAATTCAAGGCTTACTATACTAACTTTGTAGTGCCAAATACTTCACTAAAACTGATCTTAAGTTTGGTTATCATTATATTTTTATAGAACCAATAGATGTATGGAATACAAACCTTTAAGGCCAAAGAAAGCTTCTTCGAATGATTAGTCATACCATTAAGTTTGGCTAACACACCAAATACATTCATGTAGATGATTAATGATATTATAATTCCATTCACTACTTCATTTGTTTTAATATACCTTGATGACATTCTAATCCTAAAAAAAACATGGGGTGAAAATTTACACCATATAGAGTAATTACTTGACACATTTATGAAACAAAATATTCTTGCAAACATGGATAAATGTTAATTTTCCATGCTATAGATATAGTATCTAGGATGCATAGTAGATTCACAAGGAGTGCATTGAGACCCAGACAAGATTCAAGTCATCCAAGAATGGCCACAACCAAAAAATCTCATGGAGCTTAGCAAAATATTGGGACTAGAAAATTTATATAGTAAATTGGTACTTAGTTTATCTCATGTGAATTGACCTATAAACCAAGTTACCAAAGGTTGAGATAAAGTAAATTTTATCTAGGATGTTGCACACAAAAAAAGGTTTGAAGAACTAAAATGTATATTTTTTTCCACACTAATACTTTTTTTACCAAACCCTCAACAACCATTTGAGCTTGAGATGGATGCCTATGACTTTGCACTTTGATCATTCCTCACTCAACATGGTCATCTAGTTTCTTACCATAATGAAAATTTTGGTGCTCTGGTAAGGAACTACCCAACATATGATCATAAGATTTATGATATTATTTAAGCATGTAATCATTGAAAAAATTATATCTTAAGTAAGGAGACAGTGATCCACATAGATCACAAACCACTTCAATTCTTCTAGATCAGAATAATTTGCATCAAGAGAGTCATAAAAAATGGTCTTCTTGTCTTCAACAATTACATCTAAACATGAAGCATAATAAATGAAGTATTAATTTGGTTGCATTTTTTTTAGGCTTCCACTGGTTCAAGCTATTATCTTTATACTTTGTGTATGTGGAGATGTAGTCAACACATGGCCAAAATTATATCCATATGACATGTATTTTACATATATCTATCATAATTTTATCTGTGGTAATTTAGTTCCATATTTATACTTGTAAGATGTAGTTCTAAATCAGTTTAGGCACTTGTGCATTTTACATGAGGTAGGATGACATAACCGAATATGGGATGCTTATATTAGCAAGGTTGCAACACATTTTTTAGTTTAAAATATTCTTTCAGTGTTTATAAGTAATTATTTATGCCATATCTTAGGTGTGACGTATCCAAATATATAAAGCCTTGTATTGTATGTGCAATTTCTAATATGTTAACAATAAACAAGGTTTTTACAGACCTCTAGTAGTTTCAAAGAGGCTATGAGAATCCATTTCCATGGAATTTATCTCAAGCTACCCTATACCCAAACATAGTAATGATTTCATTTATGTAGTTGTTGATAGATTCTAGAAGATGGAAATTATCATACCTTATAAAAAAGTATTATTATCTCTAGAAACAACTCAATTTTACTTTCAATATGTCTAGATCCACTTTACAATCCCATAAACTATCTTGTCTTATAGAGATATAAGGTTTTTGATCCATTTATAGAAATCACTTTAATCTATATTAGACATAAAGATGAATAAATCTACTGACTTTCATCTACATACTGACGGAGAGATAAAAGTGGTAAATAGGATGGTAGTGCACTTTATGAGAGTATAAAACTCTAATAAATAATATAGTTGAGATCAAATCCTTCATTGCATTCATTATAACTACAATAGAGCTCTACACGGCTCTACCACACACAACCCTTTTCACGTTTGTTTGGGTTTTGAAACTATGGCACCCATAGATGTAGCTTACTCTATTCCACCATCAATAATAGAAACTCCTTCAACTGAAAATGAATTTGATAATTTTGTTCAATTTATTGATGAAATGTCCCCTTTATATAAATTTGACATATGTATAAGACTGTTAGCCTATTTCATTCCCGTAGACTAAATCAAGTGATGTAAGGAAATAATACTATGTAAAGTCACTATTCACATAGGCACTATTCACAAAGTACTATTTATTAGCACTATTCATGGTGATGTGATAGGTGATGAAACTAATGATGCAGTAAATGAGGTGACTTATAGATGATGTGGCATGGCCCATAGAGAGTCTCATAAGGGAACAAGTGAATGTGGATGGAGTGGGGTGTACCACTCCACTAAAAGACAAGGTTTTAGAATTTTGTGATTCACATGTCTTTGTTATTTAGGGGAAGAAGACAAGGATGTAATAAACCTTTTAATGAAATTAGAACAAATTTGGATTATCCAAAAAAAATCCTTGTTGAAATTAGGATGAAAGTAGGAAAGAAAACCATATAACTGAAGGATGCCAAATTGATAATATCATCTAACTATAATATTTATTTAAACACTGAAGAGTACATATAAATGAAGTAGTAAAACACACAATAATTGCTTAAAATAATTTGACATAAATATGATTCTTTCATAAAACAATAAGCTCCATTGAAACTCCAATGTGATTTTTGAGTGAAACCATCATAAAACATATAGGGAAGATCTTTCACCATCAAAACTAGCAATCTTAAGATGGTGTTCATCCTCCAAGATATGTACACTCCAAGGGTTTTCATCCTAGAAGAGGAATTTGAACCAAAGGCTCAAGCTATGAAAATGGGGGATTTTGATATAATATGGATTGATTGATTTACAAAGGGAAGAGCATGCTAATATATAACATTTACAAGGGAGAGAGAGAAAGAGGGGAAATTTATGGACAAGCAAAGAAATGTGCCCCCCTTCTAGTGGGATCACTATTGATCCATAGTGACAAACTTGTCACCATGTGTAAGAGTCAAAACCAAATCTTCCACTTTAGATAATATCATCCCCACTCCCACATGCTTCCAAAATGATGCCCCACTTCCACATGTGAGACAAATCAGATTAGTAAATCATGTCTCCCACTTTCATAAGATTTTAAGATGGGTTCTAATCACCTTTTGACTAATTAAAAAACAATAAAACCATGGAGCCACCCAAGGAAGTCATCCCACTCTCACACATGTGAGAGCAACCACATGTGGATCACTTAAGGACAAAAAACATGTTCTTTAGTGAAATTTATGCCTGACTCTTCAAATCATCATTTTACCCTTGAATATTCTATATGGGTCATGCCACATCATTCACAATTAACCTTTTGTGCTCCATCATCACCTATATCACTTGCCAACATCACTATGAATAGTGATAGTGAATGGTGATCCATGAAGAATATTTGTGAATAGTGATTTGATAGATAATTAATCCCTTACACCATCCAATTTAGCCTATGAGATTGAAATAAGCTAATGATCTTCTACATATGTCACATTTAGAGAAAGAGGACATTACAATTAAGCACATTTAACACATTCAAGAGAAAGTGTAAACCATTATGTAATAGGCAAATGCAAAATACAAGTAGTGCCATGATGAGCATCAAACATCGCACATATTCTAAGTTGATTATCAATTTTGGTACACCTTAAGAATGAAATATTTATAGGACCTTACCACAAGCCTCGTAAACTTTGGTATGGTCCCTACACCATCACCAAACAAGTAGGAGATAACACTTTTGAACTTAATATTTTGACCTATCTTGGGTTGTATCTAGTCTTCATTGTGAAATATTGTGCTACTATTTTAGTGTGTGTAATATTCATTAGAAAAAGATAAATTCAAACTATAGTGTTCCAGTAGAATTAGATGCAATCATTAACACTTGGGTCAAATGGACACTTTGACAAGGTATTCCTTTAATCTATATTTTCAAAGTAGGTCGAGTGCCTTCCTAAGGGAAATGGTTCATAGAAGTGTATGTTTCCAAAAAAATTCCACGTCTTCTTATAAAAATAAATGAAATGGGGACCATTTCTATTCAAAGAGGGGTGGTTGATCCATGAGGATTTGGGACACTATATCTTTCTAAACATCATCGTTGTTATATATTTATCCATGTGCTAACATCAATGACTAGGGTGATGGGTTATAAAACCATGCACCATATTTTTATTTGTAATTACAAACCTATGTTACCACATATTTCTTATAGTTTCAATATTTTAGCTCAGAATTCATCATTACTGATAGTTAGTGATGTCATCACACTCATTCATTATGAATCCATTTTTACCAACTATTGTAATAGTACAATGGACGCTTCATTTTATCGTATTGTATAATAGTGTACACTTCCATTCTTTGTAGTTTAATAAATTTGTGGTTGGAGAACCATATAATAATAGAGCTAAGAAGTTTCTTTGACATCATAAATCTGATCTCTTCGATATTGTACAAGACTTATCATAATAAAACTTTTTTTTTAATTATAGTTATACATTAGTTTCTATCTCTTTATTTGCTTTCCTAGTTCTTTAACATGTTGTACATTCATATTCTCTGTCATTATTAACTTTCTCTTACACATAACCCTCTAAAAAAAAGTTTAAGTATGTTGTCTATCAGGTCTCATTTTAGACATTAGATAATAAACTATATGCATAAATGTTGGTGTCCTTCCAAATAGATCATACTACTTAATATGCAAACTAATTAAGGTTTTCTTCTTCTAAAACCATTTTATTTTTAAAATAGATTTTTTTATATAATAAAATATTAATTATACTTACTATTATGTTATAAATTTAAATTTAGTTTGAAAAAATAGACTAGACTATGTGCCTTTATTGACAATTATTGCAATGTTCCTTCTACAGTTAGTAGGATTCCTTTTTATTATTTATGATATGGCTCCAATAATTTGAGGTGGGGACATGGTAATTATGAATGGGAACGACACCTCTTGTGTATTTGTTCAATTTTATTTAACCCTCCATGTAGATATTCTACACCTACTATTGGTCTTCTTCTTAAAGTGGCCATGATAATGAAAGTGGTTAGGTGGTCCTTCTTAGAGTAAATTCTTATGCTTGGCTTAGATATTTTTCTCTCACAACTACTTGGTGAGGATGAGAATCCTCTACCTTTATCTCATTTGGAATTTAATTATATATTTAATGATATTTACTTTATAATTGTATGCTTACATAAAGTTTATGTTTATGAAATATATTTTGGCATTTCAACAATTTTGAAGTATTTTTTTAATTAAAACCTTGAATGATTAGAATACTTCTTTGGATTAGATGCCAAGGACTGATGGGTATCTATTCTGCCAAATTTTCTCAGGGCATGATTCCCATCCTTATCCCTTTTTTATATCTCTTGGGATTTGTACCTTGGTGGATGGCTAGGCAACACCTTTTACATCATCATCCTCATCATTAGACTACAACCCACTTGATTTTAACCTTTGACTCTCGATAACAATACTTGCTCTAATTCTTGAGACATACATCCCTTTCCAACCACTTTTTTTTAATAAGGATAATTTTATTTATTTATCAATAAATATAAATAACATACTTTCAAAAAAATTAAATTAAATTATTATATTTTATTATATATATTTAAGGCAAAAATGTAATTAAATTAATATATGAATATATTTTTTAGATTTAGAAAGAGTTTTAATTTAAAATAAATGTTATTTATTTTGATTTATATATGTTTATTTTATGTTTTTTCAAATTTTAATTTTTTTCAATTTTATAAACATAAATATTATAATTTATATTTAAAATAAATATTATTTATTTTTAATGGATTTTACTTTGTGGTAAGGACCATAGATTCACAAATAAATAGAGTGAAAAAAAAAACATTTTTAATATAAATTTTATTGAAAATTTAATATAAAAGAAGTTATATTATCATGGTAATACCATGTAGGAAAAAACTTGATCAGTTAATAACTAGGAGTCTCATAACAACTTTTAATGATAGTAATGAGGTGTTAGCCTCCTTCAATATCGTTGAAATCTATTCAACAAATCAACATCCTCCTTTTCATTCTTGAAACTAACAATGATCAAAAATCATAAGAAAAAATAAAATTAAAGTCTTTAATTCAGTTTTCTACCCTTTGGAATTTTCTTACAATTTTGTAGTTTATAATTTCCATGTATATGTATAGCTTCCCTCATTTTATTATTCTTATCCTAAATACATGATCCAAATTAAAGATTAAAAGTGATTTAATTTTAATTCCAAATTATTGTTTGTACTACAAGCTTAAAAATAAAAATAATTTAGTTTTACTTCCAAATTGTTATCCCTACTACAAGTTTAAAACCATAGGGAAGATGATATCATATCTTCCTCTCCCTAAATACAAAGATGAAACATGTATAACTATTCTAAGGTAAATCATCTTTCAAGTATTTTTGGACGAAAACCCACCTATAACAAATTAGAAAAGAGACGTAGAAAATAAAAATATGACCAATTTTTTTATTTTTTATTTTTTATTTTTAAAAAAATCCATTTTAAATACATAAAACTAAATTTTATGAAGCAAATTTCCATCTTATATCTGTGTTTATTTTGCTCAATATTTATATAGTAAAATTGAGTTTGTTTTTAGGAAAAAATCTACATTTTTACTTTATCAATCCAAATATGTTATCAATCCAAATGTGTATAAAATATTGTCAATTGATCATATAGATAACCATCTATAATTTTTATACTCTTACAACATAAATATTATAGAAATGTAATTTTGTTACTTTCTAAATTGAAACTAATTTACTATAATGTTGCCAATTAGATTAGAGTTGCATTGCCAAGGTTTTTTAAAAATTTAAAAAAATAAATAAATTGTGGAATAATTGTGGTGCTATAAATAGTACAAATAAAAATTCAAGTTACACCAAGATTATGTCACAAAAAATCTTGAATTTAAAAATATAAATCAGGATGGTCAAATGCCTTTCCACTTAATTTTATTTTTTACACCGACCAACGATACAACAAGAGTAAGGAATAAAAGAGTAGAGGGAAAAGTAAGGAAAGTGGAAATGGATTTATGGTGTTGGTAGGATTCTTCAACAATATATATATGCTTCACACAAAATCACCATATAATTTTTAGCTCTATTGTAACAATAGACTACATCTTCAGGTTGGTGGGATAGAGGCTTCTACCAACTTGGGTAATTCAGTATAGTTTGATCACTTGTGGTAATGCAAGATAATTTGTATGAAGAAAAGGAGCATCTTACAAAAACATGATCATTGATTTTTACAAAGTATTTAGTCAATATTTATACCATAATATTATAATAAAGTAGGATATAATTGAATAAAATGAGATAATATAATAACAAAGGATATAAAGTATATACATATTTTTAATATGTCAAAGAGAAGTGATAAGATAGTAAAAAGTATGGAGGTATAAAGTAAAGAGATATTTATATTTTAACGACTATTTTAATTGTGTGTGTGTAAAGAATTAGAATAAAAAAATATTTGTGTATTTCTATTATGAATGTGAATGAATATCTCTATTTCTAAAATTTTATGAAAACACATAATAAATAAATTCAAAAAATATTATCATTTGCATTATATTAAATCTAACTAGAGTCAACGCAAATCACATATTATTTATAATCAACTTACATATTTTATGTCAATATTTAATGGTGTCACATGAACTTTAACGTTTAGAGGTAAGTAACACTATTGATAGAAATTTTGTAAGTGATTCATTACCTGAAGTAAAAGAATTCTTTTTAAAACCACAAGAAAAAGATGAGTTATTTTAGGTAACCTTTGTGAAGATATTGTGGCCTTGGATTCTAAGATAGATAAACACATGGATCATAAATTCATATCAAGCAAAAAATTAAATGGATTGTGGAGAAACTTGAGATCCTCGAAAGGATTGACACACCTTGGACTCGAGCAATCAATTAGAATTGGTTGGTTCTAGACTACATTTAATTCATTTTGAATAGTTTGTTCCATCCGAGGTGTTAGGATATTATTTGGTGATTAATTTACCATAGGTTGGAATATCTTATAACTGTGAATACTATATTTAATTCATGATGTTATGCTTATGGTTACGTTCTTATTCTCTAGGATTATGGTTTATTAGTTGTTCAATTACTGGATTTTAATTCTCGTAGAAATATGACTTTTTTGTTCATTTGGTACGAGATTAATTTTATCTGACCATGGGGTGCACTCTCAAACTGTCTCTGGATCTACATTACAATTTCTTATTGCATTACTAGAAGCCTACAACTATTTTCCCATATTTGAGGACTGCAAATTGGTGATAAGATTGGCATGGAGCGATGTGAGAAGACTGCAAACGCAGGCATTCACCATCCAGTCAAATATCCATTCCAACGTCGCGCTACTTCTAGTTGCATTGAAAAAAAAAGTATCAACACACTAGTCTACGTGGTGACCTGTATTTAAAATGGCGTTGGAAATTTTGGGAGCTTTGAATAGCATTAAGAGTTGTATCAATTGGTGGACTGTAATCATTTTTCTTGGGTGAATTGAAGTGATATATTGAGGCGTCCTGAAGCATATGTTCAGCGGCTTTCCAGCACTTTGTTTGATCATTTGCAGCCAAAGAATTATCTAAGATCTCCAAACCGCCATTCTAAGCACTGGAATTAATCAACTATTTTATTTGGAGCACTGGGATTCCATCTAAGGCACAGAAACAACTTGTTTCAATCCAAGCTCTCTTTCTATCCAAAACTGCGAGACTCTTTGCTGCAAATTTCTTCAAAACAGCTTCTCTACCAACCCGTGGTATTCAAAAACAGATATGGTTTTGCTCTCAACTTGGAGTTTTTAAGCCTTTAAATACAAGTTTTATCTTTTAAAATTTTGTAGTAATACATATGTGGGTTTGTAATAAAAGTTTTCAGTAGTGTGTAGGTATCATGTACCATTCTCTTTTACATATGTTTATATTTATTTCACGTATCGTTAGGTATATATAAAGGGCGAGCTTCTTCCATGTACCGATGGGTATACAGGAAGGGTATAAATATAGAAAGGTTTGGTATATCGACAAGGTAGTATATAGAAAGGGAGCCCTTGATATCTAAAATGATAAGGAACCAATCCATCACCTTTGGTCAGATTTTACAATGGCTAGAAATGACCCAAAATTCTTCCTTCCGAACTCATAACTTTTAGGTGGCAACAACTACGACATTTGAAATAAAAAAATTATGACCCATTTATAATTTGAATATATTTATCTTGTTGTGAATGACATACTCCCTTAACATGCCAGTGATGTTGATCAACAATGTAAGTTTGATAAATAAAATGAGAATACAAAACTGATAATCATGTTTGAAGTATCAAATGAGGTACAACCTCATATCCATGGAGCCACAACAACTAAAGGCACTTGGGATAAACTCCAATTAGTCTATGAAACCAAAAATGAAGGCACCATTCTTCATTTTTAGAGTCAACTTCATTCACTCATATTAAAGTCCACAAAAAAGGTAGAAACTTTTCTACTACATGTTACAACCTTGAGGACTTCAATCTAAGCATTGGATGGGCAAGTGTCAGATACCTCTATTGTACCGATAGTCTTGAGAGAACAACCACCTTCCTATAAGATATCCATGACTACTTTGACTATCACAAAATAGAAACCATCTTTTGACAAGTTCAAAAACATGTTGCAATAGAGTCTATGCGTACAGAAGAAGAAAAATCAGAACAATGGGCTCTCACCTCTCATCAATAGAAAGGGGAGAGACAAATCAAGTATTCTAAATGAAATCAAAATCAATAGCATAATTTTCAAGGGAATAAATAATAGAAAATTTTCCTCATTTGTGTGAAAAAATGTCATGATCTAAAGGATTATTGGTATAAATCATTCACACAAGGCTCCTCAAGCAACAAGAAGCCTAACAGCCAACAATTATCACATCTACAAAAGGGTCAAGGTCATAATAAAGGTAATTGAAAGAAGAAATTGAATCAACAAGGCAACATTGTTGAACAACAAGTCCCCCAATCTGATGAGGACTTCATGTATGCTACATAGTCTTATGACAAATCAACATCATAAAGTTCTAACTGGTATGTCAACTCGAGTGAAACTTGACATGTGACTAGAAGACAAGATTGGTTATACAATATGAATAAGGCTTCTCTAAAAAATTATGTCTCTTTGGGTGATGATTCATCCTATTATGTTCAAGACATTGGGAATATCTCCTTACCTCTTGGATAAAATGCTTACAAGATTTATGATGTCATGTATGTTCCTAGACTCACAAATAATCTACTCTCTAACATTCAATTAATTAAACATGACCTCAAGGTTGATTTTGATATCAAAGGTGGAAAAAAAATGTGTTTGATCAAATATAACTTAAAACGCTTGAAAGTTGTTTCATGAGCCTTAAGAGTTGGTAAATTATTCTAACTAGACTTTGTTCAATCAAAAAACCAGAGACTTATAGCTAAGAATCCAAACTCAGCCAATTTATGGCATCACATATATGGTCATGTTAGTTTTGGATACCTAAAATTACTAAGCCATCGTAACATGGTATGTAGACTTCATCAATTGAATAAAATCACATACCTTTACCCTAGTTGTCTCACTGAAAAAAACATCATACATCTTTTGGTTAAAGTTCCTCAAAAGCATTTATAAATCTAGATCTAGTTCATATCAATCTATGCAAACTAATGATACCTAGTCACTATGGTTTTCAATATTTTATGGCTTTTGTTGATGACTACTCATAAAAAATGCAAGTATATAGTCTAAAGACTAAATATTAAGCCTTCATTGCTTTCAAAGAATTCAAAGCAGTGATGGAAACTTAAATTAATCATAAAATCAAGGCTCTTTACTCAAATCAAGGGGGAAAATACACTAGTAAGGCATTTTTCTCTTATTTCAAAGAACATGGAGTTCACCAATAAATGACTCCATCATACACTCCTCAATAGAATGGTGTTGTAGAATAGTAAAATTATACTATCATGGAAATGGTAAGATACATGATTGAAGATTCAAGTTTGGCATGGACATATTAGGTAGAAGAAATGAAAATAATAGCTTATTTGTTGAACAGGTCACCCACTACAACACTTGATAATATGACTCCACATGAAGCTTGGATATGTCATAAACCTTCCATTATTCATCTTTAAGTTTTTGTAGTTTGGATATTAAATCCATAACTTAAATATTCTTAGGTTAGAGTGAATAGTCATTATCCTATAGACTTATAGATCCTAAAATGAGGAAAATATCCATAAGTAGAGATGTATAATTTGATGAGAAAGGTAACACTAGTTTTCTTCCCCAAACTCACCTGATTCAATAATTGAACCTCTCAACAATTTAAAACACTGTGAAAACACTAATGGTGACAATGATGATGGGGATGTTTAGTCAGATAATGTATATCGACCCACAAGAATAGTGTAGTGTATGATTAAATGGTATGCAAGCACATTAAGATATGATAAACTATATAGAGTTATAGACACATAAATTAATAGACCAAAGACTCATGGCATGGTTCAAAATGAGGTAAATCTAGCCATAATGAGCATAGATATAGAATCGATAGATCCCTCTACAATTCAAGAATCCCTAGATTTTAAACCTTAGAAGTATAACACGAATGTAGAATTTAAATAATTGATGAAACATAACACATGGCATCTTATAGATATTTCATTAGGGAAGAATCCAATCAACTATAAATGGGTCATCAAAACTAAATAAAATATAGATGGTAGTATTGACAAGCTCAATACATGACTTGTGATGAAGGGATATGCATCAAAGGAAGGCATAGATTATGAGGAGATATGTCCAAGATCAGGACTATCATAATGCTTTTTGTTCTAGCTACATAGCTTGGATGGAGGATTCACCAAACAAATGTAAAGAGTGCCTTTTTAAATGGGAATCTATAAGAGAAAGTTTACATGTCATATCCAATTTTTTTGGTCTCACTTGGTAATGAAGAAAAAGTATGTAAACTTGTCAAATCTTTGGATGATCTTAAATAAGCTCACCAAGCTTGGTACATAAAAATTGATGAGAATCTCATTCAACATGGATTATATAGGAATCCTTATGATCCAAATATCTACCTCAATCAACAAGGTGGAGATTATGATTTTTGTTTTATATGTCGATAATCGAGTCATCACTATAAGTCAAGTGAATACGACTAATGCAACCAAGAAATATCTTAACTGATCATTCAACATGATATATTTTGGGCTTCTACACTATTGTCTTCGAATAAAATTATTGTAAAAAGAACACCACATATTTGTGTCTCAAATAAAATATGCCAAGACAACACTCAAGAAATTTTAGATGATGGATAATAATCTAATTATTACACCAATGGGGATAAGGCTTTAGTTGTATCTTACAAATACATCACCTCAAGTGAATATAAATATCTATAGTTGATTGAGAGTCTTATTTACTTGACATATATTATGCCAGACATCAGTTATTTTTCCAACTATCTTTCATTGTTCATGTAGGAGCCGAAGATGTCTCACTAGAAAGTATCAAAGCAAATACTCAGATATATCAAGGGTAAAATGGACTTTGGCCTAGAATACAAGAAGAATGATAATTTCTTATTAATGATATATTCAAAATCAAAGCATGCATGAAATATTGATGACAAAAATACATTTTAGGATATGTGTTACTTTTGGGGTCTGATCCTATATCTTGGGGGCGAAGAAACAAAACATTGTTTCTTGATCTTCCACTAAAGTAGAATATCCTGCTACATGAGGATTTTTCTATAAAGTGATATGGTTATGTCACATACTAGAAGGATTGGGAGCATCATAGAATAAATCTACCATCCCATACTATGATAATGAGGGTGTTCTTAAACTTGTTTGTAATTTTCATGAATGCACAAAGCACATTGAGGTGTAGGTCCATTTCATATGTGAACATGTATAACAATACAACATACAATTCCAATTTTTCCTAATAGAAAAAACATGTGCATTGTCTTCACCAAGTCACTTTCATGTGACAAATTTGATGCATTTAGAGAATTTCTCCTATTCACTTCAAGCTATGTTGAATTAAAGGGGGAATGTTAGGATATTATTTGGTGATTAATTCACCATAGGTTAGAATATATTATACCCAAAATACTATATTTAATTAGTGTTTTTATGGATATTTTTATGATCCTATTCTCTAGGATTATGATTTATTAGTTTTTCTATTACGAGCTTTTAGTTATCGTATAAATACGACTTTGTAATCTTTGTTTTTTTAGTCGGATATAATTATTAGTTCAAGCTCTCACAAGGTTGGAAAACATTTTATGCCAAGAAAGTTGAATTCATGGAATAAAGATAAGAAATATTATTGAAAATAGTACCACTCTTAATTTGAAATCTCTTTGTGGATAAAGTGGTGGTAAAATAAGAAATATAGTTCCTTTAAGGGCTAGGCACATAAGGGATGACATGTGAAAATAAGGGGGATCATCAAAAGATATGACATCTCAGAATATTTGGAATAAATGGTTGGGGTGGGTTAAAATAGTATGCAGGGGAAAGAATGAAAATTATCAAATTATGCATATATTAATTAAGAGAGAGAAGAAGATATCAGTAAAATATTATAAGTTGGTTGTATGAGAGAAAATGAAAAATGAAGAGATGAGAAAGAGAGACTTAGATCATATATTAGGAAAGAGATACCAAGGAAAGAAAGATAAGATAGAATATTTAAGAAAACTATGACTATAGAAGATATGAATCTAACCTATACTAGTAAATATCCCTATGTTATAAATCAAGATTCCACTCCTCTTGTGAAAACATATGAATTGACAATAATACAATTGGAAGGCACATAAGAAGTCAATGAAATAAATAGGATAGAAGAGATACTATATTATACAATATAAAATGTCATGAATAACATGTGGGATGGATTATAAAATTCAATTGCACTTGTGGGAACCCAACAATTATTTAAAACCCTCGGTGCTAAACACCAAATGGTGGAAATAAGTACCACCCAAAGTATATCAAGTGGATGAATTAGTGATATGATAGAGAAGAACAAATAGATGATCAAACACACACACTCACACACACTCACACACACACACACACACACACACACACACACACACACACACACACACACACACACACACACACACACACACACACACACACACACACACACACACGAAATGATATGGAATGTCTAAAAAATATTTTAACAATCTAAGAAGGAATCATAAGGGAATACAATCAAGAAGAGCCAATACATAGCTATATAATAGAAGAAAAAATAGATGTATGGAGAGACACTAACCATAGGGATGATAAAAAAACTAGAGGCTAATATTCATAATGATGTATATGGGACACAAGAGAGAGATATATGTAAATAATTATTATTTAGTGATAACATTAGGAAAAGGATAATGTAGATATAGAGGATCAAGAAGAAGAAAATAGAAGTGATGCACTGCTTCAAAACCCCAACCACAAGGGACCCCGAGAGGGATAAACCCTTTGGACCAAATTTTATCCCTTGTGCCACTTAAAATTGACATGAACATACATTTACAATACAATAAGAAGTGTTTATAGGAAAGGAAGTTGAGAATAATTACCATAGTTTTAGTAAAGAACTAGAGAGAAGTAAATTTTCAGCCAACCAAGAAGAAGTATTAAGAAAAATATATTTTCAAGGAGAAGTGAAAAGAGATAAAGGAATGAGTATAACACTAGTTATAAAAAAGGGGATGATCAACAAAGAATATCAATCAATGCTTCAAGAACAATCACATCAAGTAATTGGAGTACCATTAGTGTGAGTACATAATATAACATTCCAAAAATGGCATAATAGAATAAAGTTTCCTCTATTTGGTAAAGATACAAATATTCAAAATAACATCTATTCATATTAGATTCCTACCAAAAAATCCATAACATAAAATATGAGAAAGTAATGATGTTCATTTTTTTATAAGTTAAGAGACAACACATTGATGTGGTACACGAAAACAAATGTAAGGCATATGAATTCATGGGGTATGTACATAATAATTTAAAGGATATTTCCACTATTTTGATATCCCAATAAAAAGTGTAATTAAAATTCATAAAATCATACATAAATAACAAGAGACTATAAAAAAGTATGATTAGAGATTTAAGGAAATAGTAGGAAAATTAGAAGGACTTATAAACAAGAAACAATGGATAAAATGGTTTATTTCTAGTTTGATACCATAATTAAGGGCCAATATGGATGGAGATATATTTAACACATTTTTTAAGACCCTAGATATGGCATTATGATTATAATTATAGTCTTGAAGATGAGAAACAAATTCATCATTAAAGGAATATATGGAGAGATTGTAGTAGAAATAAGAATAATTTTAGTTGAAACAATAAATTTAGAATAAATGAGATGGTTTTAGTTCACCACCTATAAAAAAAACTTCCATGAGATCAAAAATAGTGTACAATTTTATATAGATAATTACATTCAAGGATAGAGTGCAAACATTAAGAAATGGCAAAAAATGTAAGAATGCTGAGATCATTATTCACACTAGTGAGTATGTCCCCCTCTCTAATCCAAAAATCCATATACAAAGATAAAATATATTGAAAAATATGTCAGATATATCATCAAAGCCCACAACAATTATGTCCCATGATGGAGGTAACACCACAAAAAAACAATTGATGTTTTGTACCACTTTTGGGTGATTTAATCACTACAACAATAATTTCCAAAGACATGATACAATGGGAGATATACATGAAAGGAGTAAAATATGAGATTCCATAATAGAATAAAAGGCATTATCTCTATCAAAAATTGGAAATATAAGCATACTACAACCTTGACAATAATACCATAACCCCTCAACAATACAAGAGTTTATACCATAAAACCTTCAAACCCAACATTATAATAACCAAGGTGGATATAGAGGAGGAGGATAGGGATGTCACAAATGGGTTACCACAATGAAAAAGGGAACTACTAGGGAGGAAGAGATTATAACCAGGGGTATAATAAGGGATACAACTAAGAGAGACTATATCCTACCTGTTATAATGAAGAAAAGTTTTGCACATCACAAATAATTATATTGAGGAACCATAAGTTGAACATGGTTGCTACCCTAAGAAATGTAAACATGGCTTATTTTATTTCCCTAAAGTGTCACACTTCTATAAAAATGGGCGCACTAAAATATATGAACTATTAGGGTCCCCACTGTATTAAGTCACAAAACATTTAAATAAAATACCAAAGGTCCAAGAGAGTGAATGATGTTTTAATTAAGTAATACTTAGAGAAGAAGATGATAAAATCAAATAGGAAGGAGAATGTTCACATGAACAAACATAAATTTTAGAGAACATAAGATAATGTAGAATAACAATTAAAGAATATGGGGGAAATTGAAAAATAAATAGCCAATAATAGTTATTTGTGACCTAAAACCAAGGGTTATGATAACCAATAGGAGTGGGGTAAAGACAAGGAAAAGAAATTAAAAAGTTATAGATTCATGGGAAGAATCAGATCCTGACAATGAAGGAAACTATCCAAATATATAAAGGCATGAGAGAATATTATATAAAAGTAAGAGAATTATTTAGGACAAGCAAGATAAGGACCAAATTGTAGTCACTTAAATTAGGCCAAAAATACTTAATTAAGCTAATTTTTTACCTATTTCACTTTGATTGATTTGAGCACTTAATCTGGACCTATTTCACCACATCACTATATCTTAATCACCTATATTGACCTATTTATTTTCCAAAATTCTATCTGACACCTAAAAAAATGTTCTAACCACTAGAAACACTTATATGCATCTGTACTAACATTAAAAATCTTAAAAGTCACACATTTATTTTCAAGACAAGATTAAATAATATGGGCCAATAGGGGTAGACATTCCTGACCCTTATGGGTGGATCCTGATCTTAACCCTTCTAATGGTCACTTTTTAATCTTTTAACCCTTCCTTATGGATTGATCCATAATTTTAGTACCGGTAGTATGAGGTTTTACCATTTTGGATTCCTAAAAATGCATACCTAAAACACCTATTATACCTCTTGTAAATTTTAATATAAAGTCATACTTACACCATTTCACACTAAGTATAACTTCCCTATTTTTCTCAATTCTGATTCTAATCATTTGAAGTAGTCCCTAACAAAGTCAAGATCTTGTTTTATCCAATTCAAAACAAACCATGATCAAGTATTCAATCTATTTATAGATGTGTTCATATAATCAAATAAGCACAATTTTAAAAATCACTCTATTTGGTATAACTACATGGGCTTGATTTCTCTCTTCAGAGTATTACATACATAGGCAAAATTTAATCATCAAGGGGGCGATCGGGGTCATATTAGTCCATTATGCTCACCCTTTTTCTATTTTTAATTTTCTTAACCATTGTAATCCCTATTAGGGTTTTAAATTTGAAAATTTTATTTTTAGGTAATTCACACATATCTAAAGGTCAAATATATAAAAATAAGAATGACTAAAGTTGTCACAAACTATTGTGACCTAGGTTTTCTATTTTTTTAGTAGAGGTCAAGATCGACCAATTTAGGTAAATAGTGGCATTTGATCTTGACAAAAGTTGGGAAATTCTAACCTTTATCAGTTTCAATCTCTATCTATGTGCAATTTTAGAATCAATCTTTGTTTGCCAATTCTAGTCAGTGACTAGTTTCATACAGTCAACACATAGACAATAAATAACTAAGTTTTCCATTTGGGTTGTAGTTTGTCTTTTTTTTTGCAAGTGAAATTTTTTGAATTGAACATTTTAATTTCATTATACTTATCATGAGTTAATTTACAATAATTTGATTTATTCCATTCCATTTATCTCAATTAGGGTTAATACACCTATTAATTCTATTGCAGGTAAAACATATTGGTAAACCCATTTTTTTGTTCAAGCATTGCTTATAAATTTTTATCTTAGGGTTTAGATAAATTATTAATTATTTAACACTAAAATAATCTTATTTAAACTTTTTATATAATTTATGACACTAAAATAACATGCTTTTGACCTTGGATCTAATATTTGACACTAAAAGAACTTGCTTTTGACCTTGGATTTAATAGCTAGCATTGGATGAATTTTATTTTGACCTTAGATTTAATATCTAAAAATAATAGCATTTTTCATTTTATTTTTGATCTTATATCCGACACTAAAATAATTTTACTTTGACCTTATATTTCAAAATAATATATTAATCTCTATACACAAGTTTTTCTTCTTTTAAGATTTAAATTTCACTTTTTCTGTTACTCACTTTTTCAATTTGCAATAAGAGTATGGATGCATTAGATGAGAATTTATTTTTACAATATATATTATTTTATATTACATTTTGTCTTCCATTAATAATGAATATTATTAACAATGATGTATTAAGTCAAATCAAATCTAATAAGGATCAAATACATAATCAAGAATCTCTCCTGACTTTTTTAATATATTTGACAATATACAAAATGTATATATTTGTATCTAAATGAAAGAGATGAATAATCCCTTACATTATAAAAAATATTCCTCAACCCCCTCCACCTCAAAAAAATACAACCAAAGGGTATTATATTTTGGATCAATTACAATACCCATGCCAAGATTTTTCTATTAGATTTACTTCAAACAATGCTTATTTATAAGGATATACTTTATGTAGCATTGTAAAAAATGGTCTAAATTGATGTGGAAGATCTTTACATTAATTCTATTTTTAATACATTAATATGGAAAAAATAGATTATCTCCTTTTAAAAATAATATTTACTTCCCAAGAATATAATAAATGCACATCTTCCATTATATATCCAAAAGAGAATTCAAAATAAGGTAGTCAAAAGAGTTTTGGTTGATAATGGATCATGATTAAATATTTTTAACATATACTTAATCAAATTATTTGGTATAAAATATAATTATCTAATTCATTATAATATAAACATTCAAAGATTTAATAATATTACAAGGAAATTGTTATGACAAATTACATTGCCTATTACAATGGACCCTAGAATAGTAGATACAATTTGCTAAGTTATGTTGAATTATCTAAATTACAACATATTATTGGGAAGACCATGGATTATTGAAATGTATTCCATAACATCTAATCTCAATTCATGTCTAATTTCATTATCAAGGATACATTTACACATGTGATTTGGATAAAGAAACATTCAAGTATTGTGTGATGAGGCAACCTAAGGATCATTATATTCCTCATGTGCAACTACGTGTGCAACAATTTAAATCATGTGAACCACAAATTTTATCTAGTGCTCAAATGATATCATCAAATAACTAAAATCAATGTGGATTTAGGTTTACATAAATACAAAAAATGGGATATATAGGAAAAGGGTTAGGAAAACATGCTTAAGTTATTTTTGATCTTACTCATGTAGTTTAACCAAAATGACAATAAATACAAGGTTATTATGAAGAGTTAGGCCAATTTAAGAGAAAATCATCCAAACCATTTTATATTTATACCAAATCACAACTTGAGCTAACACAAGAGGCTCATTATACATTAGCATTACATGTTATATACTTGGACATGATAGATGATACATCGTCACTATAAATTCCAACATTAGATGCATTTTCTAATGACAAATATCTCCTAGAATTTTTTGTTTCATATGAGGATCAACCTCCCTTATAGCATAAGAATAAGTTTCCTCATACAACTAGTGACAATGCATATTTTTGAGAGACTGATGAATTTGTTACACAAGTCCAATTCGATGATCCATTAAATTTAATTTTGGGACATATAAAGATCTATGGACAATATTATTAGCAAATCCATTACAAAACAAGGATGATATATATTTTTAATAGGTTTTAGAATATTATCTAGAATTATTTATTTCAGCTTATTCATACATGTCAGGAATAAATCCTAAAGTAGAAATGCATAATATAGTATTATATCCATAAGCACAACTTGTCCTTTAAAAAATCTAAAATATGCATCATAAAGTTGAATTATTAGTAAATAAATAAATTAAAATATTACTTAAATCAATATTTATTATATCTATTGATTGTCCTTCATGGGTATTCAATATAGTCCCTATTGTAAAACCCAATGGAGATTTCATATTTAGTATAGATTACTAGGATTTAAATGAAAAAATACAAAATATGGTTTCCCTTTTCCAAATCATCATGATCATATATTTTACATTTAGGATTATCTATGTGCTATGATGCATATTCTCCATGATTACATCCACAAGATAGTGGAAGAGTATACCAATGATTTATTGGTTAATCTAAAAAATGATAAAATCATGTCATTGATTGATGATAATTTTTGATCATTTACACAAATACATTATACCCTTAAATCCATATAAGTGTGTCTTTATTTTTAATTATGTAAATTTATTATGATACATCATATCTTAACAAGGCATTGAAGTGGATCCTAAAAAGGTAAAATTTATTTTAGACATGCTTCCATAAAAAGGGTTAAAGTAATTACAATCTTTACAAATAAAAATTTAGGAAATTAGGCATTTCATGACTCAACTTGTAGACAAAAAACAACCTTTTACATGACTATTAAAAAGGGAAAAATAAAATTAATGGGATGAAATTTGTTAAAATGTTTTGATTCTATCAAAGAAAAATTATTACAATCACCTATCCTCATATTGCCAGTTCTTGATAGGCCCTTATTATTCTACATTTTTACTATAGATCATGCCTTAGTAGACCTATTGGCACAATATGATGATGATCAAATGTAATTTGCAATATATTACACTAGTCTTAATTTTGTTGATTATGAAAAAAAATATATTACTATGGAAAAATTATATCTAGCACTAGTTTTTGAAACATAAAATTTAGGACATTACATGCTAAACAATGAAACACGAGCTATCACAAAAGTTGATCTTATAAGATTTCAAATGTATAAATCAAATTTATCAAGATCTATTGATAAATGGGTTATATTACATACATGATTAAATCTAAAATGTATTTTACACAAATCCTTGAAAGGACAAGTTATTATAGATAAACTAAAAACAACTCCATTTACAGATACACTACCAATTAATGATGATTTTAAAGATTATTTCACTTATTATTATATTGATGATGACATTTTAAAATTTTATTTCAATGGATATAAATATTCCACAAGTGTTGGTATTTGGTATATATATAAACCATAATTTTTATACCAAAATGTACCATTAACCACTAATTTTTTATATACCATATACCAATATTTTTATACTTAATTAACCATTATAAAATTAAGTGTTGGTATATGGTATATAAAAAATTAGTGGTTGATCAAGTATAATACATAAACCATACAAAATAATAAAATTTAATTGTATATATAAATAATTGGTATAATTGTTGATGGTACATTTTTATCATTTTCTCATAAAAAGCTTCCCTTGAAAAGACAATCAAATTATAGATGATACGGCTAGTATGGATTCCCCAATTCCTATAGATATCAATGACGATATTTATATTTTTACTATAAAATAGTTATAATAGTCATCCATATCTACAACACAAATAAAATCTTTAAAGGTAATAGTAGTTACTCACAATAGAGTTAAGAGTTAGAATGGTACAATCACATATATAAATTATTATGCAAATACAAAATACTAAAAAATGGTACACACAGTGAAAAATAGAAATTATCATGAAGCTATTTATTTTTGTTCCTGTTAGTGGGAATTTATTCAAAATATCACTTGATGGATAATTACTTGGATGCTTAAATTATGAAGGATTTAAATTAGCAATTCTTAAATTACATGATAGTACATGTGGTGGTCATTTTAGTTGCAAAGTTATCTCTTAAAAGTTACTAATACAAGATTATTATTGGCCTAAAATGGAACAAGAATGTCATGATCATGAAAATTTCATCCACAAGTCAAAAGCATAGAAACCTTAATCATGCTCCATCACATGAATTACACCCTGTTATTTTGCCTTGGCCATTTTTTCTATTGAGTTTTGATTTAATTAGAGAAATAAATCTAGAATCAATAGATGGTCACAATTTCATCATTAATGCTACATAATACTTCACAAAATGGGTTAAATCCATTCATGTATAGTCCATTATAAGTGAAGAGACATACTACATTTAATATGATAATACTTAAGATGATTGAAAATTGGAAAAAGAGATTTATATAGGAATACATGAAATAATACTTGTGTGTATGAAAATTGGATAAAATTGATGAAAAAAAAGTACTAAGTAGTTTTGAAACAAAACTAGAAAGAGTACAATGATGTGATGATGTGCATAAAAATGAACACTTTTTATTTGGTTCAATATCAATCAACCACTTTCAACTTGGTTTGATATTGGTTGTATAGTGTAAATTAACATATGATTTACATTAGTTTAAAAATATATGGATGTATTTATCATATATTTATTTTTATAAACCTCTATCAAATTATCAATTTGATGTATGAAACTTCCATAATTTCTTATTCTTGATTCAAAACCATAATCCATACCAAGATACCTTGCAAGAGAATATAATGTGGGTGTTTTTATGATGTGTCTACCTTAGTCAGACCCCCATTCTTATAAAATTGGTAAATCAACCCTCACACATTTCATAAAGCAATCCAATGTGTAATATGAACATCCCAACCCTTGTCCCTAAGTATGAGATGCAAGTAATTAGTCAATTCTATATTATCTTTCACTAATCCTCCTTTTGGTAAATGTGTGTAACTATGACACTTCAATAATCATTAATTTTATTGAAATTAGAGTGTATGTGAGAAGACCAAGGCACTAATATTATGTTATGAAATCTCTACCTCTTGATATCCATTCTAAATTCATTAGCATGGTTGTGTATATATAGAATTATTGAAATAAAATTAAGACCTTATGAGTATGCAAGATGAAATTTTGGAATTGAATAAGTCAAAAATTAAGGAACAATAAACCATGCCAAAATAATTAAAGGTTTAAAGTACCAACAAATAAGATTATCACTATTGAACTAGTTTGATATTGGTTAGATCAATATATAACTACATTGATATTAGTCAAGCTAACCAAAAGACCATAATATATATATTATATTAAAAGTTAATCTAAATGATATAAAACATTCTAGGTTGAATGAATATATTATTATTGACCCAATATGAACTAAAAGTGAAGTTGTTAAGGAAATGGAAGCCTATATATGAGGTGTAACACAAAACAAACACCAATAAGATCCTAATATAAGTTAATGATAAATTTACACATAAATACACTAATAACATAGAAAATACTAGGAATGTACCAAAATTAGGTGTATACATCCTCATTCGTTGAGTAAATAGGGTTACTTCATATTTATATGTTAACTCTAGGTTTGTGTTAAGATCATGCATTTGATTTTGGAATATTTTGACTTATGAAAAGGAGGAGATTTTGGAGTATTCAAGTGTTATAATATATGCTTAAGGTAATATTCCTAAACTATTTAATCAATTATTTAAATTTGATTTCAAACATGCTTTAGATTGTTTCTCCTACTTTCCCTTTTGTTGTCTTAAAACAAATTGTTTATGCATGTTTTATCAACTAGTGACAACTATTTGTGAGACCCAATTTTGATAGCACTTTTCATTGTATGTTTTCATACCTTTTTGAGTACTCATTAGATGTTTATTGGACTATATGGGAAGCATTAATTACTCATAATATGTATTTTTTTTATCATTTTCCACATTGATTCATAGTTTTAATTTTATGTGTGTATGGCTACTTAACTTTTTACTTTGAGTAGATATATTTCATTTATCTGATTATTGATATTGGATAGTATGGTGATTTTTTTTTTGATACTTTTATATATGATTATATTTTATCTCACCAAGATATGATATCCAATTTAATCTTTTGGTGATTCTTGAGATGTTGTTATCATATACATGCTTCATATTATTCATCTTTTAGATATTGACTATTTTCCATTGACATATTTAATGTTTATATTGAGTGTGTAGGATACATGGTGAAAAAGGTGGGAGTATAAGAGACTCAAACATGCCTCTAAAAATCATATGAACACCTAAAACCATTCTAAACCTTTACCCTTATCTTTTTATTATTTTAAAATTTCCAATTTTATAGTTTTATATTCTTTTTAGTTTTTTGGAATTTGAGGTATTTTAAGATTAATCACTTTTTTCAATTAATTTACCTAGGACTAACCTAGCTTATAGTCAAGATAATTAGATAATGTGTAAGTTTTGGATTGACTCACCAACCCACTCTTAAAGTACATAAAATTTTATGATATAATCAAGAAGCATTGACATAATACATTAAATGAGTCATATAAATAACTCAAGACTTGATACAATCAAGGAAATAAGACTTAGTGAATTAACCATAAGAATAAACATAACCTTAATTTAAGTTTCATGGTAAATATACATATATAATGATCTAATAACTATTAAACTAGCTAAAATAACATATAATGTTATTTTTTTATTAGCTAATTAATCTAACACTACAATCACAAAATCTATCTTCCACCCCATACTAACTTAGTGTAGTGGACAATAAAACCTTATCCTAAAAGTAATTTTTTAGACCATATGATGCATAAATATCTCTCATTCTCTGATATAACCCAAACTATGACACCTTTAATAATCAAAGCATTCATCCAATCTTCTCTTCCATCATGTGTATATCAACTCTCTTTACTAGGTTTTATGTCATTCTCATTCATGATCCTTTTCACTAAGTTTATTTTAATTATTATAATCTACATTTAGAATCATTTAAAACCATAATAATAATCCATCAACCTCATTTTATACACCTTCTCACACCTTTTATTCATCAAACACACTAGTTTGATTAGACTAGACGCATTCACCTTTATAAACACTATAACTCATTATACCATTTAGGGTCTTCTAGATTATATGAGGTTACTTTATTTTTTAATTTTTTAAATTTCTCCTCTTTATACTCCTCTCCAATCCTCACACCATATTTCTTCGACTCTATCACCATTCTTTGTTTGCTTACCTTGACCAAGACTCCTTGTAGCCTTTTTTTAGGATTTTTCCCATGGTATAGACTCATATAGTTGAATCTTGAGAAACTAATGTTAATTACTAACACCCTTTATCTTTTTATATCAATCCATAAATTTTTATGACTCAATTCATCTAATAGAATACTTTTCTTAGCCTTTTCCTGTCACAATTAGCCCTTATTAAACCTAATTACCTCTAATCTATAACATAGTCAACAAAATCTACACATATAAACTTTTTCCTATTCTAAATCCTTCATAATATTTTGATATATTCCAATACCCTTAAAACTACCAATTTATATCCATTTTCATCAATTCAAACTCAAGTTATTCCACTTTTTAGGTTCTAACCCTAAACCAGGGTTTCCTAGACTATTACAAGCTTGAGAGGATTTTAATTTAATTATATGATTCTATAATCACTTTAAAACCCCAAAACTACCATAAAAAGGTATGTATATCCTATCTCCAAATTTTTCAAACTTTAAATTTTCTTGGTTAAGTCCTAGTCATGATCTTACCTTGAATTTTGTAGTGTTTTGCCATTATTGTCTGCCTGTGTGTAAACTAAAATAGGGTATGAATGTACATTGGCTTACCTAATGTATTTAAAGACTCACTAAAGGTTTTAATTATTCCATGATTTATTATTTCACTATCTTTATGAAACAACAAATACACATCATTCATTATTCAAACATTCCAATTGGTTTCTTGATTATCTTACCAAATAGAGTATACACATAGTTTGTTGTGTTAAACCTTGGAAATATTAGGAAAAAAACATAAATTACACTACAAAATACTCTTCTCAAATCTCTTAAAACTTTAAATATATCAATAAAAATCAAAATCAGAGATGAATACATAGGTACAAAATTATATGTTTCAAATATATTATCTTTCATTGATTTCTTCTCTTACATTGCCACTACTGTTACTATGAACATTGTACAATGATATTAATATTTCACTTATTATTCATATAATTTTTGCCTTTACCTCTAATTTCATCATAATTTATTATTTATACCCTTATTCCACATGCATCAATTCATTATATGCTCTAAAAACATGCAAAACAACTCATACTTACATGATGTAATAGTTAAAACTCATTTGCTTGGTTCATAATTTTCTCCAACATAGTGTGCACGTAGTTGAAGCTTTATAAACTCTTTTAGACCCATATATATATCCTTTTACAATTTTTTTTTGAAATTTACAACTCAAAACATAGTTATAAGTATAAATTTAAAAATCCCACTTTTGATGGGAAAACACTATATAGATTCAAATTTGAAATTTAAGACCACCTAGGGATGATAACCACTATAAAAACACTTAAAATGAACCCTATTACCTAAATAAAGCCAAAATTTAACTACTAATGATGCCCCTACATCATAATACTAGCCTTAAAATGTTTCCCATAAGATCCTGCTCATGCTTCATTAATGTTGTTGAACAATGTATCTTGTTGCCATCTGATGCAACTATTCTCTCATGTAGATTGACATGTTATCCAACACCACACTTTTACTTCCTATTACCTATTGATAAATTCATCTAATTTTTACCTATTTTTAACAATAAATCATTAAATAAATCATATATTTCCTCATGCCTTTGAGGTATACTCCAACTCTTCTCTTTGTTTGCATGTTGTTCTTGATGCCAAGCACCTTCATGTGTCATGTATGATTCATCCTTCATCTTTGCATCATCCATAAAATCATCTTTTTCCTCTCCTTATATTGTTTCTCTTTCATATATAACAGGTCCTCCATCCTTAGTAATTTCATCTTCATCATGTAAGATTATCTTCTTGTACTTGATTGCTCCTTGCCTTCATAAGTGTTCTTATCATATATACCACTATTGCATGCAATATATCGATGTCACCCTTTGTCATTTCCTTCACCATATATTTATAAATTTTATTAGTATCAAAGTTATATTATTTCTTCAATACATAATACACATTAGAATAATCCTCATACCTTTGCTTGTTCTATTATCCCAATGTTCTTTTGTCTTCCTTTGCATTCTATTGAGTGAGGATCACTTCATGATCTATGTTATCTTTCCTCCTATATGTCTAATTTTCTTGTTAATCTTCTAAAATTAAGACTCTATATTGATCCTCTCCTTCCTCTTGGTTCCCCTTGAACACTACTTGGTCAAATTCTTCCTCTATGTGTTTGATCCTATGCACTAGCTCCCCTAGTTCATCTCCTTCATCAATTCTTACACCTGCCTTCACACTTGTCAAAACATCATTAGATTAATAATCATGAGGCTTTGTTTCCCCATATCCTTCTTATTAGGATAATTTTTCAATAATTTCAAATGTCTCCTCACTTTTCAAACTTATACTTGTCTTTTCCTCTTCATCAACATTTCCTTGAGAGGTCATCTCACTATTTTTCTGATTTCAATTAAAAACTTTGGTCTAAGTTATTCTAAAGTTTGCTCCAACCCTACTAATACTACCTTCAATTCATAAATCTCCCTCTTATCAATTTCCTCTTTATTCAATTCCTTATGGTAACCTTCTTGTTTAAATCCCTTCATCTAGCTTTCACTCTCTTCACTCTCACTCTCTTCACTCTCTCTTTAGGTCTCACCTTTACATGTCTTTTCTTCTTGACAAGCTTAACTACTTGTCTCCTTAACCTTCACTTGGTCTCTCTCATCTACCTTTAAGCTCTCCTTGAGATTTCACTATCTCTCTTATTTGTCTCTCTAGGCCTCTTTGGATTAAGGTCTTCACCACACAATCTTACCTCTTCACTTATATTTCTTCCTATCTATCACATACCTACAACTTATTTAGTAAATTTCAAACAACCTTCATCATTCTTTTATGAACTGATCAAATACATGGAATGAAAACAAAAATAAATTTGTACCTTCCTTTGATTTTAACCTTCTTTATCTTTTTTCCAATGAAGCTCTCTCTATAACACCAAATGATGAATAAACCTCTCTCATTCTTTTCTCTAACATAGACTTTGACACCCATAATCATCAAATCATGCATCCAATATTCTCTTCCATCATGTGTATATCAACTTTCTCAACTAGGTTTTATGTCATTATCATTCATGATATTTTTGACTAAGTTTATTTTCATTTTATAATCTGCCTTTAGACTCATTTAAACCCCTCATACTCATCCATTCACCTCATTTTATATGCTTTATCACTCCTTTTATTTATCAAACACACTATTTTTATTAGACTAGACTCATTCACCTTTATAAACACTATAACTCATTATACCATTTAGGGTATTCAAGATTATATAAGGTTACTTGATTGTTTCCTTGTTCAAATGTCTCCTCTTTGTACTCCTTTCCAATCCTCACACCATCTTTCTTCCACTCTATCACCATTCTTTGTTTGCTTACCTTGACCAAGACTCCTTGTAGCCTTTTTAGGCTTTTTTCCCATGGTACAGGCTTGTACATTTGAATATTGAGAAACTAATGTATAGAAATATGATTATAAATATCAGTCCACATGATAGATAGCAAAAAAGGGATAGAGAGCATGGAATTGTGCAATGATGCATAAAAACTTTGACTTGAATCATGACATTTCTAATGTGTTTAGCATGATAAACTTGAAAAAAATTCATCATGAGAGAAAGAAAATATGTAATAGAGACCATGACATTGTGCATGAATACATTTAGAACTTTTATATGTGATATGACATTTATAATGTGTTTAACATGATAAAATTGAAAAAAAATTCACATGAGGAATAGAAAACAAAGGATAGAGAGTATGACTTTTTGCATAAAGGCATAGAAAATTTTGACATGGAACATAACATTTTTAATGCATTTATCAAAATGGATTTGGTAATTATTTTGTATGAACAAATAAGAATATGCACAAAAAAAATTTGAAATCTTGTGCATTTTTGGCAATGAATTTTGTAATATCATCTGATATAATGAAACATAAACATGAAATGCAAAGAAACATAAGCATGAAATGCAAAGAAATATAAGCATGAAATGCAAAGGATGAAGTTTTGTAATAACATATGATAGACTTCATCATTTATGTACATGATAGGGCCCATTATGGTTTCCTTATTATTTATGAGAAATGTAAGAAAATTTTGTACATAAGTGAGAATCATGTTTGCAATTTGATTATGGATGTAAGGTGATACTTGCTAGTGTATGCAACTAGGGATTTGACAATGAGATTTTTGCAAAATACTATGAATTTTTGAAATTGAAATTGAATTTTTGAGTTATGTTTGCAAGTAAAAATTTAGAAATTTATGGGATAGTGTTTGATTTAATGCGACCTAGTAGATGCAACTAGGGTTTTGAGATTTTTTTTTAAAAATTACTATGAATTTTTAAATTTTGAAGTGATTTTCTAATTTTGATATGCAACTAAAAATTCATAAAATGATTGGAAAATTACTAGGATCTAGTTGATGTAACTAGGGTTTGAAATAAATTTAAAATTTACTACAAACTTTTAAAATTTGAGATAAAATTTTGATGTATATGTGCAAGCAAAAAATTAGGAAATTATTGGATTAATGATGGAAAATTACTGGGACCTAGTGTATGTAACTACGGTTTCAAATAAATTTATTTTAAAATTTACTAAAAAAATTTAAAATTTGAGATGAATTTATGATTTATATGCCCAAGCAAAAAATCAAGAAGTTTTTGGATTAATACTAAAAAAATACTGGGACCTAGTGTACTCAACTAGGGTTTGAAATAAATTTATTTTAAAATTTACGAAGAAAATTTAAAATTTGAGATGAATTTATGATTTAAATATTCAAGAAAAAAATTAGAAATTAATGGGAAAAATTAGCTAGGAATTTACCCTATGGTTTCTAAGGTTTTTATATGAAATTCAAAGTACGTCAGGTTCACTGAATGATTTGTTATTTTTGGTAATAATAGAGTTTTATTCCTATTTAATAAACAAGCCTGAGTAAGATAAATCAATAAATAATATTCCTAATTAAAGCTATTGATTTGTGAAATTGAATTGCAATTAGACCTTTTTTTAAAATAGCAGAGAGAGAGAGAGAAAATTAAACTTAGCTTATTCTGGACTATTCTAATTGGGATAGGGTCTATAAATTTTAATGTATTACTAGGAAACTATCATAAATAGGTTCTTGAACTTAATTTCTTGATTGGATAAGAGCATCAGAACTAGACACCCTAGGCTTTGGTATTGTAGTCTTTCCCTGGTGATGTTGTCCTCTAGATCTAAGCTTTCTGGGTTTTGTTCACCTACTTAGTGTGAGTCTATATACAAATTTTTAGGTCCTTGTTATCAAAATATATCCTTTTAGATATGATTCTTCATGTATTTGTATCTTCTATGCAAGTGAAAGAAACTTTGGCAAATGGGGAAAAGGGGTTAGTGTGTGTAAGATACATTAGATGTGCTTCACATGTTGTGTGTGGGAATGTTGCCTTCATAGAAATACTCTGAAGAGGGATCAAGCCATATGTATTTCTCCCTTTAAGAGTGCTTGGTGCAATAGTGAATGATATGTAAGAAATTCTAAAATTGGGTATGCTTGAAATGGCTAGGGACTAGTTTGAAGACTTGAATTAGAGTGAAATTGTATAGGTTGACTATATACAGAGAATAGGGAAGATTACTTGAATGGTATTTCTTGTATTCTTTCTTTATTTAATGATATTTTCCAACCTTTTCCAAATGATCTTTGAATGGTCTTATATATGGATCTATTGGTCATGGGTTAGATGAAACTAGACTAGGCTGACACAATGAACAAGAACAATCAGGGGAAAATGGTAACCTAGGCTCAAAATGTGATTTGATAGGAGCACTTAAAAGGTGACACCCTAGGGTCCAGCACTATAGTCTAAATTTGGTGCTATTGTCTTGAGTATATGAGACCTAGGGGGCTGGATTAGTCATTAAGAGAGGGTCCTAGCTTAGCTGGGGTCAAGTTTGGAAGGCCACAGATGATTGTAAATAAATGAAAGTAATCCTAAGAGGGTCATGAGATGAAGAAAGAGGGACCTAAGGATTGGGTGTCATTATCCATGCTCAAGTTAACAAATTTTGAATTTTATATGACTACAAGTAACAACTCATTTCCTTGGTCTATAATTTTCTCCAACATAGTGTGCATGTATTTGAACCTTTATAAACCCTCTTAGGCCCATATGTATCCTTTTAAAAACATTTTTTGACATTTAAAACTCACACCAAAACCATTCTAAGACTCAAAACATAGTTACAAGTTTAAATTTCAAAATCCCACTTTTGGTGGGAAAATACTATATGGATTAAAATTTGAATTTTAATACCACCTAGAGACTATAGCCACTTAAAACACACTCTAAATGACCCCTATTACCTAAATCAACTCAAAATTTGAACTACTAATGATTCCCCTACATCATCATACTTATACCCATTAGGTAGGTAAGGGTTTTAAAGTCTTTTGTCCAATTTTTGGTCATATCAAGCTAATTTATGGTTTAGAAATTCTTACCATAAGTAAACTTACCCTTACATATAAAATGATGTATAAGCCATATTTGTGTAAGTAACACCCATTTGGGTATTTAAAAAATATTGATGAGTTTTTCAATAGGTTGGGTAAAAATTTAAGGAGGGTGGTTGCATCTTTGGGATGATAATGGCCACATGTCACCTTCTTATTGGTGTTTGAACATGTTTTTTATTTATATAATTTTTATTTTATCCTTTTTATGGGTTTATGCAACTTGGATCTTTTTAGATATATTTTACTTGTGAGAGTGATTTATAAACTAGGTGGATACTCCACTCTTAGCTTCATCAACACGGATACTAAACAAATAACTTACTATCAATTGAATTTATAACTATTTGTATTAATATGCATGCCAAATCAAAGATAAACAAGTACAAAAAAGTGAAATCTACAGCTTGATAAACCTGAACATGAAGTAAATGACTAATCAAAACACAAGTTCAACACACAATAAATCATCTTGGAAAAACCCAAGATGGGAAAAAATCTAGTCAGTAACTGGATGTGCTTCTCTTCCACTATGAAATACAATAAGTATAAAAGGTACTTCCTATTGTGGCCTTCATTGAAATAAATTTCATTACCATCCTACCCAAATTCATATACAGTCAATTTTCTACATTTATACAACCTTATTTTTACTCACACGTAAATAAATCAATCACTTCGAGATTAAAAATGAGAGACTATGAACAAAGACTCAATCTTGTCAAAAATAATGTGAATCCAAATACAGACATCACTATATTTCTATGGTGTCTTCTACCTTATTCAATCTTGTATTTATTCCCTCTCAACCCTAGATATTTGAAAGAGAATTAAAAATAAACATCATAGGAGTTGGATTATTTCCAACCATCCAAATCCATGTGTTTTGTATGGTGAAAAAACAACCATACTTTACAGATAGGTGGTTATAGAACCACTAGGGTGGTTATAGAATCTCCACCTGCAAACTATGATGATGATGTTTTCCTCATTTTGTAATGGGGTGGTTTTGTAACTATTGTATATTAGGAATCTAAATAGCACAAAAATGTCATTAGTTCCTTGTTAGTGTATCTCAATAAAACTCAACAAAATAATGCAATTAAACTAAACCACTTTTTCCTAAGTAGTAAAGGAGCATAACATAATGAACAAAACTACAAAAAAGAGATAAAAATACAAAATAATTTTACCTCCCTTTTCAGAATTAGTGTCCACATGTCAGCATATAATATGTTCTTGCTCAATCTATGGCACATCAATGCATTCTCCTTCTTGGCAGAATTTCTCTAAGGCCACATTTGGCTTTGCTTGGCTTAGATTGGCTTGGTGTGAATTTTGATATCAATTTGGCATTATAACATTATTATGATGGCTTACTAAATTCATTACTATAGAATAACCTTACACAAAAAATATTTTTTGTGTCGAGTGAGGGCACTTATATTTATAGGTCTCAAAACTAACTATAACCCTAGGTAGGTTAGGTTTAGTTCTAGCTTTGGTAAAGTCTAAAATAACCTAGGTTGAGCTAGGTTAACCCTAGGTTGGGTCAAAGAAATAATAAAGGATTGATAACTCATTTTTAGATATTTATGAGCCATGATAGCTAATAGAAGATATTTATGAGGTTTGGCTCACTTTTTTTGAATTTTAGGAACTAATAAAATATTTTATTAGCTCCTTTGACTTTGACCTCATATTAAAAAAATACTTTTTTAGATAAATGTAATTCAGTAATTCAACTTGGAATTTTTGTTTAAGCAAGGTATTTTATATTTTATTTTTAATTAATCTTTCTTAGTGCTTGTTGGCTTTTATGAATTATTTTCAAATAATTTATATTAATACCTCGACAAGCCAAGACTGTCAATTTTCTAGGTCATAATTTGACTAGGTTTGAATCCAAGTTAGGTTATAGGTGAATATAGGGTAACACCCTAAATAAGCAAGCCTTGACATGTTTTTGAGAACTTATCCCTTATGTGAATGAATTTAGGCAAATTCAGGTGATTTCTAGGCTTAAATTATGTCATTTGCTAGAAATTGATCTAAATCCCAATTTAGACATGAAAGTGTCCAAAAAAGAGTGTCTACAACTATCACCTTAAAAATATGGGTGGTTACATTACCTTTCAAAATTCCATTGGTTTTTAGAGATTGCAAACTTTTTCTTGATCAAGTTAAGAGTGTTTGGATCACCCCTTAGTTGATTGTAATACTAAAACACCTCTGAAGTGATGATTATATTATAAAGTATCTTACACAAGTGTATTACAATCATGTTTACATACAATAGGGCATAATGTAATTAGCTAGTACAAATGAATTAGTACAACAAGACCTATATTTGGATTAGAGACCTTAAGAAGGAAGTTTCAAGATAAATCTTGCAGGTTAAGGTTGAATCTTGTTACTTTATTTTTTATTTCATATTTCAAATGATTTCATCTCTCTTATATTCCTATTGAATCTTCCTTTTATTTGAAAAAATATTTTTTTTCTTCTTTACATGTTTTAAAATTTATATATTTTATTTATTAAATAGAATTTTGGATATTTTTATTTTTTTCTTAGTTTTGTTCTCCTTGTTATTCTAAGCTTGTTTCTTCATTTATGTTTTTGCTTTATTTATTAGGGTTATGGGTTTATTGAGCACCACTTTTACACCCTTTTGAGGTTGACATATGTTTTTGTAACTTGTAAAGTGAGGGACTTCTGAGCACTTGCTATAGGTTTGTGGAATAATCCTTATCTTTCCTTGTGCTATTAAATGGAAAAAAACATGTTCAAGAGTAGCATAACCTTGTAAAAATTTGGAAAAGACACTTTCTTTCTAGAATTATGGGAGGTCTAAGGAGGATTTTGGAAGGTCTAAGGAGGGATATTTGTGTAGGAGTTATAATGAGGATTTATGGGAGGTCTAAAGAGGATATCATGATTGGAAATTGATGCATTAATGGTATGGGTTCTCATTTAAGAGATGCCTAACCACACAACTAAATGATACTCTCACTTTCCCCTTTCTAGTCACACAATATTACATGGAGTTAAAAAAATAGTTTCTATTATCATATAAAACATGTTAGATATCAATACATTTACTAGTAGTAGCTATAGGCTATGATTCCATATTACAATCATGGAATCCTCATAATTCTAATTAAAACAACCAAGCATAGATCCCAACCCTTCTATAAATTCCCTATTGATTTAAAATCTTATCATAAAAAAATTATAATTATAATTCAATTTTTCTCTCCACCCTCTCCAAAAATTAGTCTTGACACCTCTATTTATATGCCTTCAAAATGAATTTTTGGATGAATTCTCACCCAAACATGTAACTAATAGTAGGTAGTAGTTAATGTGTCATCAACTATATTGGATACAAGTTGGGAAAACATGAATCCCTATGCAACTAGGCCACCAAATTCTTAAATATGCATGAATATGTTTACAAACTCTCTGTCCATTATGATGATGTGTTCTTATAGTTATATTCAAATGGATACACTTCTTATCAAAATTACACATGATGCTTAGGCACTTAATTGTCAAGAGATTGAGCATGATTTGCTAGATCTTATACATTAATGAACATGTCCTTGACTTAAGGTGTAAATATGGACACCGTGGAGACTCATGTGTACCATACCAAGTTTTTTCATTATTTTCACACCCAATGTACCATTAGAAAGATCATTTTAATGTCTATATACTCAAATTTTGCTTAAAACTAGACTTCAATGTCTAATGTGATGCAAGATGTAACTACATATGGGATGATTCTATATGAAGAAACATCTATTTACATTGATATAAAATCCTTATTGTCACTTGAATAATCATATTTATAAAATCAACATGCCCCTCTATTCCTTCCCTTTTAATATTTGTCTAGGTGATTTTCCTTGTGCTTATGTGATTTTATCTTCTTATGTGTGTGTTGTGAAAAGTGTAGACCTTGGAAAATGACATTTTTTTATTTATTGATATACATGTATCCTTCACCTTTGGTTATGTTTGAATTGGGTGTATATGTGTATGAGCATGCCTCTTTCCCTTGAGATTGAGGGATGATATGCATGGGCCTCACTTGGGTAAGGTTTTTTGTGATGATCCCAATTTGATGGGGGTGAAACACTCCATCCCTTGGCAATACTTGGAGCATGTTGAAGTATTATGGATCTTATTTTTTTGTATTATATATCCATTGCATGTGTATCTTGGAGTTTATGTAGACATGTCATCTTTGATGACTTATTTTCACACTTGGCTTGCTAAGCCTCTTTCTTGTAGTAACATTCTTAATTTCTATGACTCACTCGTTAGTGGTTGATCTTGTATTTATGATATTTTTAAATTATTTTTAATTATATAATGTGAGGGGATTTTTTTTGCATATGTAATGTATGAGTTACAAGTTTGTGAGAAAATACTATTTTAATTACTAATTATCATTGATTGTTTATTTGTAGATTTGAAAATGGAATGAATTGAGATTAGTTGCATTGTTATAAACCTCATTTATTTACTAGTTGTTGTGAAAAAGTTGATAATAAGGTTATTATTGAAGCACTCTAATTCCTATGATTTACTAGGATTGAAGAAGGAAAAGTAGAGTGTATTTCTTGGTTGTGTGTGTGTGTCTATGTATGTATGTATGTATGTATGTATGTATGTATGTATGTATGTATGTATGTATGTATATACTACATATATATATATATATATATATATATATATATAGACACACACACACACACACACACACACACACATAGAGAGAATAAAATGAATACAAAATTAGATAGTTGATTTTTATCTTGCTCTTAAAGAAACTATGCCAACTTTTAGGAAGCCAAATCTTAAGGTGGATATCTATGTAATCTAATGTTTAATATTTAACCTAAAAAAAAACTTTTGATAAGTGATTTTTTTTAATTAATATGATTACCTTAATATTTTTTATTAATCACTTAGCTATCCTTTTATTTAATATAAAATTAATAATTAAATAACCTTGTGGATAAAATATCATTGAACACTTTTAAAAATTATCCCCTTTTTACTTAAGCGTAATGGGTACCATATATTCCATTTTGAATAATATTACAATTTTAAAATATTTAATTAAAGTATTTGAGTTAAAATATTTTAAATAATGTAAAGCGTGCTGATGATATTTAATTAAATAAAATAATTAATCTTGACATAAATATAAATATAGAATTACAACTAATTAAATCAAACCATAATATGTCTTGGTGGCATCCCATGTGATAAGCTTTGTATAAGGGTTACGTGTGTTTTGGAAGTTGCTTTTTCACTTGAAAGATTATATTTTATTTTATTTATAATATTTTATTTACAATATTTCAATCAAAACTTAATCAAGTGCATATGGTGTTATGCATGTTTCTTCCCTTTTGTCTTTAGGATGGTTATGCATGGTTCTAATGTGATGATTCCAATACGATGGGTGGTGACTAACCTTCCTTTGGCCTATTTAGAATTTGTATTTTTCTTTTATTTTATGTTTTTAAATATATGATAAATAATTTAAATAGTTTTTTTTTGGTTTTAATTTTTCTTAAAATAATATTTTTGAGAGTTAGTTTAAATGAAGAAGTTGTACTCTTATACTTCTTTTTTTTTAAAGATATTGAAATTTTACTTAAAGAGATTTGTATTTTATTGAAATGAAATATGATAATAAAGATTTTTATGATGATTATGAATATATTTTATACTCTTTTAAATATTTTTGAAATGAATTTTAGAATTAATCTATAACTATTCCTTATTCCTTTCTCATATTCTCTCAAAGATATGTATTTATGTAAAGGAGAAAAAAGTTTGAATCTTGTGAATATAGAGATATCCATTTTAGATTCATTATTTTTTTAATCAAAATCATATATAGATTAAAATATTATTTTATTTATATTAAATAATAAAATAACATCTTATTGATCATACATGTGGGAAAGAATAAGAGATAAAGAGAGGGAGTGGAATTGGCTTACATGTGTCTTTAAAAATGAAAGGAAATGGAAAAGTGTTTTACATCATTTAATTATATTTAATAAATATTTAAATGTAATATGTAATTTAGATACATTTTTTATTTTCTACATAAGTGAAAAAATATATATAACTTAGTTCATAGAATGAAATCAAACGTTGTAGGCCTTTCCCACCAAATTTAAAAAATATAACATAGTTTGGTTTTTGTCATTTTATAACATTTTTTTATGCTCCATAATCTATCTCAAAAGTATCCTTGTTCTTAATGATTCAAATATAAAATAACCATTCATTTTCATTATGTGATTCAAAATTTACGAGCCTTTTTTTCAAAAGCATATTAAACAGGGTTTCCTAGGCACACCATATAGTTTTGCCTAACCATGGACAAGATTGGAAACTAAGTGGTGAGTTGGGATCTGATGCAGTGGCATCCTATAAGGACCCTAAATTTGACTCAATTATATCTTAAAGTAGCTTAGTAAGTTCCTCATAGAGACTATAGGTCTTAAGTAGTTATAATGTGGAGTCTAGGCACTCTTAAGGTGCATGAAATTTGATTTTTTGCTTTTCCTACCAAAAACTCCTTTTGAAAATTTAAATCTTGATAAGCTTTCTTTTAAGGACTTTTATACATTTATTAAGGTTTAAATATGTATCAAACATTTCTAAGGGTTTTGACATTATAAGAGGTCCACAAATATGTTCTCTAATCTATTGTTATGGTTCTAGATACCTTATATTGTGTGAAATTTAAGACAATGATATATAGCAAGAGACCTCTACGAGGGAAAAGGTCTAAGAGGTAGTTATGGTAGTTACCTTGGATATAAATCCTTTCACTTTTTGGTTTTGAGTAAATCTTGGAATGTTTTCATAGAAAGGGAACCTCAAACCCAAGAACAATGAATAAAATATATCAAAATTTTGATAAGAAAACACTAACTCATGTTTTGAAGTAATTACTTTTATTGTTGATGATATATGTTTTATTGATGAAAGAATGAGATTGGTAATTATTTCCAACTGTGTTGGAAGGATAATAGATGCATGTTTTGTGATAGCCTAGACTTCAAAGATATAGAGAAGAAGAGAACCCTGTTGAATAAAATAACATAGACCCCTATTTGGGTGAGTATTGCTCCATTAGAGATTGTATGCTTCATGGCTAGAGGATAAATGGATTTTTTTTTTAATTCTAAGTGTTTATAAAGGTTGTTTTTTATTGTTTTAAACTAAAAATTTCAATAAATTTCAATTAGAACTCGGGATCTTAGACTTTTGTGGAGATAGACCCTGTTGCTGTAATTATTTAACTTGTTTATTGACTGTGTGCTTTACTATGATGAAAAAAATAGTAGTGTAAATTGATTTCAAATGTATCTAAAGAGTCTTGAAGTTTTTTTTAATCTACATACTCTGATAATCATCAAGGAATCTCTCTAGTTATAAGAAAAGTATAAGAACAGACCTTGTTTCTTGTAGAGTACATTGTTGGCAGACTGTGTGCTTTGTATCATGAGTGAAAGAGCATCTAATCCTTTTTAAAATGTCTCATACCATAATGTTAAGTGCCTAGAAACTTTGGGAAGTTTTTTGTATGATTATTAGTCTTTAGAGTATAGTCTTTCATTCTTTACAATCATACATTCGTGAAGATTACTCTAAACTTACATAATCAAATAAGTTCTAAGTTGGAAAAACCAAATAGAGGATTGTTTAAAGACTATTGATGATTTATAAAGTTGTCTAGGGTTGAAAACAAGTTAAACCAACTTTTAAAATTATTGAAAAGCTTCCAAAACTCTCTCAATTAAATTATTATAGGTCTTGGGTCTGCATATGGTAGTACAAACATTAGTCCAATAAATCAAAGGAAAAATGCATAAGAGTACATTGAATTAAGACTATCTACTCATGTGAGAATTGCCAATGATAATTAAAGATAAATGAAATAAATCAATAAACCTATACCTTTCCAAGTGAATCCATCCTCCAAAAGTGGCTCAAAAACATGTTATCCCTTGATCAAGTTCTCTTGTCTTCAACAACAATGGTGTCCAATTCCTCAAATGTCTCAATAACTCCTTGCAGAACCTAGGCTCATGATTTGGAATCACTAAACTAACCTATCAATAAAGCTTACAAATAAAATAAATGATCAAATACAAAGGATTGATAAGACAATTTTGCATTATAACTCTACACAAATCAAGCTTAAAAATGATGTCTATGGCCTCTCTATTTATAGACTTTTGAGATTTCTCAAAATCAACCTGAACCATCCATCTCAAGATTAAGATGTGTAGCTAAAGAATAATTCAGGTATGTAATTAAAATTTATAAATAGGTTCATCAATATTTGGGATAGAGTGGCATTTAAGAGGCATGTAGGGTCTTAATGAGTCATGGGAGACCCATAATCATAATATTTTATGCATTTGTGGATTATGGATGCCACCCCATATGACGATGTCATTAGGTGATGTAGTTGATAGTAATCAATTTCCAAAAATAAATATTCAACAAATCTCATGTAAAATACACTTAAGCTCTTGATTTGGATCAATTAGCCTTAAATAAGGTTAATCAACATTTATGTAATTATTTGGAAATTGACCTCAATTAATCAAAATGGTCAGAAAGTCATATCACTAGATTGTAATTTGACTCGAGAAGAATTAGAAGGCAATGTTAGATGTGTTGGAACCATGTTTTGTTTTAGGATGTTGCCAACACAAAATAACAAAGGTACATGATGTGTATTGATGAATTATAAGAAAAGAGTGATCTAGAGCACAAAAGGTGAAATCATCATTTTGACTTGAAATGAATTGATCAAAGTTAGTTGCTTCACAAATTGCATTGCTCTAGTTAGGGATATTTTGACCTAAATTGGTACTAGTAAATGACAAATTCAAACCATTTAATGTGTTTTAGTGATTTTGACATAAAATTTACATTTGAGTGTAATTAGAGTAAGATAAATGATTTCAACACAAATGGTGTTAGGAATCAGATGTTTACATTTTGCCCCTATTTGAGAAGGCATAGCGAGACATTCAGGTGAAGCAACATATTTTCAAATAAAAGAGTTGTCAAGAAGAAATTGGAATAGACCCATGATGCCCCCTCAAGAGGACATATTAGGATGAAAGAGGAGGATGGACTCTTGAAAAGAGAAAGTGAGAGATTAACCCATGAAATAGATCACATCCAGACAAGTTACTGCTTGCACCCATGATTACTAGCAATGATCAAAATATAATCTATAGGTATAATAGGCCCAAAATATGGGGGTAATGGGAAATATAAAATCCATAAATGTAAGGGACACACTTTAAACATACCCAATTTGAGAGTACAAGCTATGTGCTTATGGCATTAATCAATCTAGAGATAAGTTACACACTAAAATATTATCATCATGAGAATTAGTGTGGAGATTGGAATTAGAGGAAAACAGAGAACGTTCTGCTTCAAGAAGGGAAGAACCACTATAATGGGGTCTCTAAATAGAAGATAATAATAAGGACTCTAGTAGAGCAGATGTGATCGTGATAAAATAGTTTTGCCCTAGTAGGGCAAATTTTGATCATTGACAAAGAATAAATAATGGTTTGTCCCTATAGATCTGATTTGATTCATATGTTGATTAGATGGTGTACCCCATCATGGGCAATTGACAATCAAAATAGATCAATGATAATAACCTAAAATATAGGTTAAAGTGAGTAGATGCAAATGTAAGCCCCATATAAAACCCAACATACAATAATGCACAAAGTGATGAGATCAATGAAAAGAAGAATGTAGATAGCCGATCTAAATCTAGATGTATAAGACAAGTGGATGTTTCCTACATAGTTTCATGGATTCATGTTCCAACCTAAACTTAAGGCCAATATAGTTACCCAAGTTTGGGAGAGAATGGAAAGAGGAATGATGAAAACTAACCAAGAATTGATTTGACTCATAATGTATTCAAAGAGATGCAGATCTAAGCATAGAGTTAAGTGCTAAAATTCATGTTACTTAGATTCCTAATTCCATATCATGAGTTAAGATTATGCAAAGTGTTCTTGAGAACTATTCATCAAAGTGATGTTGACATTAAGACTTTGAAACCTGAGCACAAAGTGTTTGCTATAGCAAAAGAAATTAGGCATCGTAAGTATGAATAAATTAGAATGACATAATATTCCAATTACACTAAGATAGTTCAAATGTGAATACCTATAACTAAGGATAATGGTAAAACAATTACCAAAACTAGAGTTATAGCTATTTACATTTAAACAAAAAAGAAAATACAAAGAAAAAGATAAACATAAATGAACCTAACTTGAAATTAAGATATGATCAATCAAAAATTAAGTAGGAACAAAAATGTTTAAAAACAAAAATCATGAACATCTTAAAACATGAGACCAAGATAAAAATAATCAAGATCCATGTGGACCATCAAGACATTCATGAACACAAAAGAGAAAATCAAAATCAAATTAAAAAACAAGACACCAGCAACAATAAAATAAATAAAATGGTTCAAGAACAATGTAATAACATAGGATAAAGATATAAATAATCAAGATCCATGTGAATCATCAAGATGTTCTAAAACATAAAAGAGAATAAGCAAAAAGAGACAAGGAAACACAAGACCACAATAAGACAAGAAGTAATAAAAAGAGAAAAAGGAGAAGAAATAAAAGGAGATTTGTGAAATCACAAAAAAACACCAAGAAAACACAAATAAACACACACAAAAAAAATCCAAATTAGTGTGGTTTAAAGACAAATGTTCATGCATGTGCAGTAGAGGCATTACTTTCTACCACAACATAACAAAGAACAATGACACAATAATTGTTCGTTAATTAAAGAGGAACAATGACAAAATAAATGGGGGAAGAGAAAAAAAGTAAGGGGTTAGTCGAGATGACTCTAGATGTATAAAACAAGTGAATGCTACCTACATAGTTCCATGGATGCATTTTCCAACATGAACTTCAGGCTAAATGTAGTTCTCCCAGGAAATGGGATAAAAGAAAAATGATGATTAAACCAACATGATTAATGTTATAAAATAAATATAATATATGATAAATAAATGAGAATGGTCTTGTAAACAACAAGCTAATGGGATGAGAAAGAATGATCTTACAAAATGGCAATTGTATAAGACAAGGTGAACTGGTGTTTTTTTGCTTGTAAATGATAAGAGTGTAGCATAGTGGAATGGGAATGTATAAATGTACAGAAGTGTTAGATAATTTTTTTATTCTTTTGTGGATATTGTTTTGATTTTTTGGTATTTTAAATTATTTCAATTTTTTTTTGTGTTTTGGGGATAAAATATAAACAAGGTGGGACCATCTAGTTAAGGAGATGCACGTCCAAGAGTAGAGGTTATAATAAAATAAATAATCTAGCTAAAATGGCCCATGCTCATAAATAAATGAGAGTGAGGATCTAATAAGACAATAAATTCCTAAAAAGAGTAGCAAATATACTATAGAATAGTGTGTAGCATGAAGCAACTTCAAAGAATTATTTGTGTTCACTTATCTGTAATAGTGTGACAAAGGTCCTGAACTGAGAAGATGTTCTTGTTCACTTGTTTGAAGCTACAAAATATTGTCCTATCTGAGATAATTTGTATAATTGGTGTTTAAGATGATCATAATGTTCATGAGACATTATCAAGATCATAATTGGTTGAGGGATAAAAAGTGTTCAATTTGACAACATGCCCAAGATATAACAAAGAATATGGGTCTCAGGGAGAACAATCCAAATAATAGGGTCCAACAGATGGATGATCCAAAGTGGGATAAAGAATATGGTTCTCAAATATAATGGTATAGGATAGTGTCTTTAGAGTGTTAACGATTCAAATCCTTCACTATCCAAACTCATAAAGTGTGGGTCAAGGTAGTGTAAAATGTGTTCAAGGTAGGATAAAATGGTGAGATAAAATTGCTTTAGCACAAGTTACCCCCAAGTTAGGGGTCTTGTAGACAATGATTCAAAGTTTTTCATGCATATAACCTCTTAAGAGTATGATTTTCATGGGTTCTTGTTATAGCTTCTCTGTAATTTGTTATGATAGGCCTGTAATTTTTCTAGGGCAGCCAAATGCTTACCATCAAGAATTTTTAGTTCTTTCAAATGTGAGGTTCTATAGTCTTCATCATATTCATTGTGCTATGGTGATATGTGTAATGATGGTATCTCAATCTCAATTGGTATAATAGCCTTAGTTCTAAAAACAAGGGAGTATGTAGTGGCTTCAGTTAGGGTTTGATTATTGGTTCTATAAGCCCAAAGGATAGGGAAGAGTTGTAAGTGCCAATTACGGCCAGTGTCATTGATAATATTCTTTAAGATGGACAAAATAGTTCTGTTTGATGCCTTAGCTTATTCATTACCTTGCAAGTTATATGGAGTTGATTTCTTGTGCTTAATCTTGAATTTTGCACAAAGAGATTTTACATCATGGTTCGCAAAAGATCTATCATTATCATATATAATATAGGCTAGGATGACATATCAATAAATGATATGGCAATGAATGAATTTGGATATCTATTTTTTGGTAACATAAGTGAGAGGAATATCCTCAATCCACTTGGTAAAGTATTTAGTTATAGTCAAAATATGCTTATGGCCATCTGAAGATTTTGGGCTAATTTTCTCTCTGAAATTGAGAACCCATTTTGAGAATGACCATGGTGTTATATCAACTATAGTGGTAAATAAGGTGTGTGTATCATTTTTCCATGCTGCTAAAAAAGAACACACTTCTTCACATAGTTGAAAGCATCGATCTCAATTTTGGGCCAATAATATCCTATTCTAAGGAGTTTCTTTGTTAGGACTACATTGTTAGTGTGAGCCCCACACATTCTTTCATGAACTTCCTTTAGTGCTAGCTTGGATTCTCTCAAAGATAAATAATGAAGATGCATTCCATCATAGCCTTTATGATAAAGCATGTTTCCAAGGAGAGTATAACGTGTTAAGTGAAGGCATAATTTATGTTGGTTGTTGGAAAGGTTGGTGGGAAAGACATGACTATGGAAATAGTTATAAAAATCTTGGTACCATGGTAGCTTAGGTGGGAGATTAGGACTAGTAATGGCACATGCCCGCTCTAAATCTATTATAATATATATAGGCTGAAGAAGATTTTCAATTAGGAAGTAATACTCTTTATCACTACCATCCATTTTAATAATGGAACCAATCATCACCATTACATTGGTAGATCTATTTTTTACTCTCAAAACTTGCTCAAACTATAGATATTTACAATGTTTTTTGAGCTTATCAATAATTTACTTGTAAGGAAAAAGCTTTTCATATTTTGTTTGATATTGATCAATGTATTAATTGATGATAAACTATGAATCTCCATAGACCTTTAAGATTTAAATATCCAACTATATATCAAGGTACAGCCCTATAATTAATGACTCATACTCAGCCATATTATTTGTACAATGAAATTGTATATGGAATGCTTTGGGAATCAATTCCCCCTATGGTGTGATCAACAATATACCAACTCTATATTTATGAGATGTGAAGGATCCATCAAAATAAAGCATCCAATGTTCAATTCATATGATGTTTGTTATATCATCATGATAGAATCATTTATAAATTCAAACTTGAGAGGTTGAGTAGCCTCGATAGGAACTTTTACAAGTTGGTCAACAATTACTTGCCCTTTGATTGACTTTTGATTTTGGTACTAAATATAAAACTCACTTAAGATCATAACCCATTTATCCATGTGTCCTTGAAGAGCTACTTTAGACAAGAGGAATTTGAGAGGCTCCACATTAGTGATGACAATAGTTTTGTTATTTAGCATATAATGTCACAATTTTTGAGTGGTGAGCACCATAGCCAAACATGCCTTCTTAATAGGTGTATAATTACATTCATAAGCCATCAATGTGTAGCTTAAATAATAAATAGTGTTTTCCTTATCATGATCATCATGTTGGGCCAAAATTGCCCCCATTGCATGTTTTATGGCTAATATATAAAGAAGCAGTGGCTTTCCCTATTTTGGCAATCTTAAGACTGGTGGATTGGCCAAGTGGGTCTTAAGCTTTGTAAATGCTATCTAATAATATTTATTCCATTGAAATTTTACCCCTTCAAAACATGAGTAAGTGGGTGGCACTTATCTGCCAATTAAGCAATGAATCTACTATATACTAGATCTTTCCTTGTAGGATTCATAGTTGTTTAAGATTGCTTGTTGGAGGCATTTCTATAATAGCCTTAACCTGGGTAAGGTCAAATTAAATCCCTCTTTATGATAAAAATGAACCCTAGAAATTTCCCTGATGTGACTCTGAAGACACATTTCTTAGGATTTAAGTGAACTTTATATTCACTAAGCCTCTCAAAGATTCATCATAGAACATCAAGATGTCTAGATCTTGTTCATGATTTTTTTAGTATATCATCAACATGGTCCTCTACAATGTCATGAATCATGTCATGGAAGATGACAGTCATTTCACATTGATATATTTCTCTATTTTTCTTCAAGCCAAATGGCATGACTTGGTAATAAAATGTTCCCCATGGAGTGGTGAACACAGTCTTGTGCTAATATTCAGGAGCTATCTTGATCTGATTATAACTATAAAATCCAACCATTAAGGACAATATCTTGTACCTAGTATTTGATTCAATGATCATGTCAATGTTGGGTAGAGGAAAATCATCTTTGGGGCATGTTTTATTGATATCTTAGAAATCAATATAAAGATGTATACCTAGGGTCTTTTTACTCACTGGGACTATGTTAAAAACCCATTCAGAGTAATCTAATGGTCTAATAAAATTGGCTCCTAATAACTTTTCTAGTTCAACCTTAACCAATAGGGTGATACATGGATACATCTTTCTTATTTTTTTCTTGACTAGTTTGGCATTGGGATGGACAACAAGGTGATGCACAACCAAGTTAGGGTCCAATCCTGGCATTTCAAAGTTTTTCAATGCAAATATGTCTATATAATCCTTAAATATGGATATAATATGCTCACATTCTACTTCAGTAAGGGAATCTCCAAGATAAACAATTTTAGGATCCTCATAAGTTCCCAAGTTCACTTTTGTCATGTTCTCCACAAGAAGTGTGGATCCATCTTCTATAATTATGGGCAAGGCATGATCATGATCATCATCTTCTTCTACTACATCTTCTTATTAGTCATCCTAAATTTTTGGATAGTATGATGAATCAGAATCAACCATCTCCAGTAAAGGTAAAGTAGCAAAAATCTCTAGAAACTCAAGAGCAAAATGCTTAAATATTTGATGTTGTTCGAAAGAGATGATTGTACGAGATATGGAACTTGGTTTAAATGGACCTTCTATGTCCTAAGGATATGAGCAAACTTTCCCACCTAGGAGTGCTTGAAACAAGTTTTCACTCAAAGGCTTGTCTTGTTATTTACTTTTTCCCTGATCGACGAATGCCTCAAAGAGGTTTTCACTTGAATATTTGGATGTTTGTTCTTTTTTATGACCAAAAAAAAATTCTTGATCTCAAAAGTAAGAAAAAGGATTTAATGAAAAATCAAATCCCTATTTGTGATTGCTGATGGGCAATCCATCTCTTAGGCCCATGTATTTTGTAATTGATTCATCATTTTGAAACTCATCAAGGTATATGACCAAATTTGATAGTCTCAATATATGATTTCATGATGGCAAAGGTATAGGGAACAATGAGAGTTTACTTTAGGATGGGAAGCTCTAATGGTTAAGATATAATGTCCTATTTTAGGAAGGGAAGCACCACTAGGACAAGTTCTTGCTTTAGGATGGGAAGATCTAATAGGTTTTATGGTTAATATGGGATTTGAATCAAATATATCTAAGTAAAAAATATTTTCAAAAAGTTTATAATGGGATGTTGTGTCTCTATTAGGAGTCTCATCACTAGTCACTTCAAAAGAGTCACTATCAAAATTCATGAGGTCACCTTGTGGTGGTTTAAATATGAGACCATGATTTCAATTGATAGCTCCAACTGATAATGATTCTAATATTCCTTGTGTTTATGGGCCAAGGGCTTTCCCTTTATAGTCAAGATGATCCATTATCTAGTTAGAAATAAGATACTATAGATATTGAAAGAAATCAACAAGGCTTCAAAATATAACCAATCTCCCTTAGTAAAATCCTCTCAATCTTTCTTTGACATAATTATAAATACAAAAACCATAGGTGGTTTGTGTTGTTTCTTATTTAACTACCAAACTAGTTGAGTCCATTAAGATTCTTAGATGGTTTAAGATTTCCAAATTATTTAGGGGATTCAGGCAATTTTATAATATGGAGGATATCCTTTAGATGGTATGTAGAAATACCCACATATTTAATAATAACCTATTTTGTAAGAGCTGTAGGAAATGGATCAGTCAAAGTGGAAGATAGATCACCAAGGTTGATATAATTAGATAGATATGGATGGGAAATAATGGATTTGTTATTATTCATAATGAATTCAGAACTAAGGCAGTAGTTATAATTATGAAACTCAACTTCAAGATATTTACAATATTGATATGGTAGCTGATTAGTAGGAATAATAACCTTGATTCCATCATGGGGAAACTTAAGGCATTGGTGAAGAGTGTATGGCACTACCTATACTTCATGGATCTAAGGATGACCAAGAAGTATGCTATACAAAAATTCAATATCCATAATATGGAATAATATGTGATGATAAATAGACCCAACCATGATTGGTAACCAGATTGTATCAAAAGACTCCCTCTCAGTGTTGTTGTAAGCCTTGATTATAATAGTTTTTGGTTAAATGTCTTTATCCATGTAGCATTTCATCATACCAATTTAAGAGATATGATGTTTAACCCTAAACCATTATCTATAATAACCTACTTGATCTTATGATCTATAATGATTATCTCAATGTATAGTGGGTTATTTTGGTTTGGGCTAAGAGTGGACATGTCTTTGTGGTCAAATTTAGTTTGTCAAAATGAAGACAAATACCCAACTAGGTTCTGGAATTGATCAAGGTTTATATCATTAGGCATAGTATATTATTTCAAAAGGTTGGTCATGATAGTTCTATAGATATCAGATGTCTATAAGAGTTCTAATATATAAATTTATGTAGGGGTTTTGTTCAATTGGTCTACTAAACTATAGGGATTTTTGATTGTGGATTGAGTTAAACATAGGGCTTTTCGATTGTGGATTGAGCTAGTTTAGTCTTTATTAGCATGGGTACAATGTTCTCATTGGGTTTCTTAAAATAAATGGGTGAAGGGCCCTATATGGTGACTCATGTTCATCTAGTTATGATTGCACAACCTAGAGGTGGCTAGGAGTTATTATAATTACAAGAGGAAGGCGAAAGGCCTTGGATGGTGACTCACAGGCATCTAGATATATCTCTATAGTTTTGAGTTGATGAGGAACCTTTATAATTAGATGAAAGATTTTTTTGTTCATAACTAGTAACTTGTGTAAATAGAGTTACAACATGATTATGTAGGCTCGGCATGGTATTACTAGTGGGAGAGGGTGTTGACCCTATAATGATGGGTTCTATCTGTGAGGAACATGAGATTATCCACATGGTTTCATAGTAAAAATGGCAATGTGGGTAGAATAAATGTGCCCCATAATATTTTTATATTTGTATGGCATATTTTTATAAGCCACATTATTAGTATGGGCATTATGATTGTGATTATGCTCATTATGATTCTAACCCTAATGTTGGTTATGATTATGCCTTTGTCCTTGATTCTGACTTTGGTTTTCATTATTTCTTGGTGGTGGTGGATTATGTTGAGGAAAGGGATCCTTGTAAATTCCCATATCCTAATTTGTGCCCTAATTAGGGGCAAACCTAATTTATAGTTCACCACTTTCAATAAAGCCTTCAATAATGTGTTGTAATTAGATGTAATGATATGCATCATGACCAACAACATGATGGAAGTTACACCATTCATTCTCCTTGTACCAATCTGGTTTTGGTTGATCTTGAAGAAATGGCCTTGGTAATGGCCATAAAATCAACTTAGTAGAGATGATATTTTGTAACACTATTTCAATTGGTTCTACTAACTTGCTAAAGACTCTAAAATTATTATGAAATGTCCTTCGTGGAGGCTATCTCTTTAAAGTAAGTGGTGGATTTGGGGGTTTTAATTATACATTTAGGTGAGGTATAGCCTACACCATTTATAGATGCCTTGTTTTAGTCACCCCATTTCTAACCATGGTTTTAGTTTTGTTAAATCCCTTAGGCTTATCTTTCATAATCATTTGAATTGGTGATTGAGTCTAATTAGATGTTTAACCCTACACAAACATCTTGGCAAGGCCTTTAGTAATAAGATCCTTATCAATATACACTCTTTTGTCAATAATTTATTCAAATGAGTTAGCACAAGCTAATTATAGATTATGCATGGCTTTAGGATGTAAGTTCTGTGCAATATATCAACCAACTATTTGTCTGGAAAGTTATGTTGAAAGTAGCCTACCAATGCTCTCCACCTTTCTAGATATGTGAAAAAAATTTACCATCACATTATTTGGATTTTCACAAGTCAACAATGGTCAATTTATGTTCTATGTTATATGATAAATGGTTAACTAACTTCTCCAATAAGTCATTCCAATCCACAATTGATCCCTTGGGTAGTTTAAGTATCCAATCTAAAGCTTTTCTTGATAAACTTTGTGGAAGTATTCAAAGTAAGTACTTGCTACTATAGGCTACCTCTTGACATAAGATAAAGAATTCCTATATGTGCTCACGTGAATCTACCTTTTACTTGTACTTATTAAATTTGGGTGCCTCAAAATTAGGTGGAAAGAGGTTTTGGAGAATAGATAAATCAAATGGATATGGACATATCTCATCAAATTTATACTTTTTAACTCTATTATTCATCTCCAATATTTGAACAATTTCTTTCATATAATTCCACTCTTGCCTATTTGGTGCATTTGTGGATTGGATAAGATGTTGTTGGGGTGGAATGTGGCCCTAGTTTCATTATTATTGTGGTGAAATGTACCCCTAGTTTTGTTGTTGTTGGGGTAGAATGTGCCCTTGGTTTTGTCTCTATTGGGGTAGAATGTGCCCCTATTTTTGTGTGGATCTATAGGGAATTTAAACCTTTCAATTTGTGTCTTGGTTCTAATTCACTCCTTGAGTTGAGAAAATAGGCCATTGATTTTTGGATTGTAAAACATTCCCTAAATTTAGATGTTTAGTACTTTATTGATTTTGGGAATTCTATGTTTGTTTACCATTTTTTGTGTTATTTGGAACAAACTAGCCAAATCATCTTGAGGGATTTCCTCAATTCGAACTGAATGTTTAGGTCTTTGATTTTCCAAAGTAATAAGAGGTTCTTGATGATTGAAGAATGTATGCTCTGTGTCAAATGGAACATTTTGTAATATATCTTATGACTTTTACTATTCATATAGGTTACATTAATCCACTATGGTTATGCTCTCATAAAATGTTTGTTTCATACTTTTGGTCACATTTCCCTATTCTATTGAAGTGGAAAATAACAAGTTAGTTAAGTCTGTGACAAGTTGATATGCATATCATTGACTTATAATCTTGATCTTAGCTAGAATATCTAGATTTGTATCTTTTAAATTTGTTTGTATTTATTTTCCTTTGTTAGAAGAAGAAAGTATGTATATTTGTGTAGAATCTTGTTCTTGCCATCATTTTTCTCCTTCTCTAACTAAGGTATGAAGTTGTTCTATAGGAAAGTCTAAAGGTAGTCTAGCATCTGATTTTATCAACTTAATAAGTGCTTCATCTTGATCTTCTTGGGGTCGATATTCATTGTAATTATCTTTGGAACCCACTATTGCATGGATGTCATAAAAAACAATGGGGTTGTCTTGACCATCATAAAATTGCTCATCCTCATAGTTTTCTCTACATTTGACTAGATTTGGATCAATTTTTTACAAATGTTTAAACAAGGTATACATAGTTCTCTTCAAACAAATGCCCAAGATACCAAAGAGACTATAAAGGAGAGTGGATTTGAACCACACATAATTATAATATTTGGTTCACAAATTTACTCAACTTTTGGTAAAGCTGAAATGGTATATATTGGAAGAGGGTAAGGTAACTAAAAGATCCAAGGTGAAAACTAGTACACTAAAACCTAAATCTTTGTGATACACCTATACCTTAAAATTTAATTTCAACTTAGATGAGTTGACCCTATAAAATTAGAATAAATATCTCTAGATTATGAAGAAGACAATATGAACTAAGCAACTCAAGATGTTAAAACATACATGAATCACTAAGTATAAATTTAGGACCAAATAGGTAGCACAACATCACCACATGGTTTTAGTAGGATAAAATATGTTCTAGGACTCAAATCATAAGCAATACACAAGATGACTTGATTCCACCAAGATGAAAATGTGATTTTGAGTCTAATAAATGGCCCTAAATCCAAATGTAAAATTGAACCTAAGTTAGAACAAGTTTAGTGTGCAAATGATGAACCCAATTTAACACACCAACCCTTAAAATTTAGAAAGGTTTAATTTCAAATGTGAATTATAAATGAGTGACTTAAACAATTTGGATAAAAGGTCTAGAATCAATTGGGTAGCATGACTATGCCAGATTTGATGACACACACAAAGTTTTTTATAACAATTTGAATAAGGAAAAGATAGATTTTCTAATTGGACAGCATAACACCTCCCTTGCTCAATAATTTTGAGGACAATTTGTTTTGGTTAATTTCATTGATTTAACAAGTAGTTTTAGAAATAAATCAAGACCAAGTAAGTTAATGACAAAAAAATTATCTTAGGTCTAAATTGACAAGGTATGGCAAAGTAGGGTTAACTAAACTATCAAGTTTTCAATCATTCTAAATGGATCAATTATATAATGAATTTCAAACCAAATGATGGAAAATAAATTCACTTTAATTGGGTTTCTACGTCACTTTCCTTGTTGAAAAAATCTCTTACCCTTTTTTCATCCACTACATCCATCACTTACTCAGTGTAGTGTGATGCCCAAAGTACATATACATATCAATGCTTTAGCCCTAGAGAACTTGTAAGAGGTGATAAAATCCCCCTTACAATATTGGGATAGAAGGGAATTTAAGAGGCATAGAGGGTCTTAATGAGGCATGGGAGATCCATAATCTTGATATTTTATTCATTTATGGCTTATGGATGCCACCCCATATGATGATGTCATTAGGTGATGTAGTTAATAGAAATCAATTGTGAAAAATAAATATTCAAAAACTCTCATGAAAATTCACTTAAGCTCTTGACTTGGATAAATTAGCCTTAAACAAGGTTAATCAACATTTATGTAATTATTTAGAAATTAGCCCTCAATTAATCAAAATGGTCAGAAAGTTATATTATTGGGTCGTAATTTGAATCGAGAAGAATTAGAAGTTGATGTTAGATGAATTGGAACCATATTCCCATTTAGTATGTTGTCAACACAAAATAACAAAGGTACATGATGTGTACTAATGAATTAAAAGAAAAGAGTGATCTATAAAACAAAAGGCAAAATCATCATTTTGACTCAAAATGAATTGATCAAAGTTAGTTGCTTCACAAATTACATTACCCCATTTAGGGATACTTTGACCTAAATTGGAACTTGTAAATGACAATTTTTAACCATTTAGGGTGTATTAATTATTTTGACCTAAAATGTTCATTTGAGTGCAATTTGAGTAAGATTGACAATTTCAACACAAATGGTGTAAAGAATTGGATGTTTACAATAAAAGCCCTAAATTAGGGTGTGTCTTATATATTAGACTATATCTATTCAAAAATTACAAAAAATTATAATATGATGTATTTTCATGTGCCCTAACTAAATCAAACACTTTCAAACTTGCACAGACTCTTATTTACAAATTTTAGAATACCATATTGTGTAAGGGATAAAAGAGGCCTAATTGGGTAGGCCTAAAGAAGGAAATTAGATGTAAGAGATGAGTTAGACCACAAAAATTGATACATAGGTGTATGTTAATATGAGAACCATAATTTATATTTTTAATCTCACAACCAATTATAATTTTATAGTACAAGTCACTATATAGTCAGGAAGGGTTAATAGGAAAGTGTGATAGGCCTAGAGAGTTTGGTCAAGAAATCAAGGTTGATACTAAAACTAATGAACCTTTACATCATTTTGGTATCAAAGCTATCAAATTTCCTAGTGGATTGAGAAAAGGATTAACATCATGTGTTTTGAGATGAATTTTAGGATAGGGAACAAAGAACAGTGTTCCATGGAGAGAGTTATCAAAGATCAAGAAGATCTGGTCAAGAATGTGGTAGACCAAGTGACACAGTTAATTTCCCCATTAGTCATGAGGATGGAGGATATTGAGCATGATTTTAGGGAGAGATTACAAAGATCATCAATAGAGAGAGAAGAATAAAATATCAGTCAGCAAGGTCAAGTAGCACCTTTGTAGCCAAGAACAAATGAGAGAGAAAGTAGAGAGGTGGTTAAAGAAAGAACACAAATGCATGTAAAAAAATTAAAGAAGTCATGGGAGAATATCACCATGCATGGAAGATCAAATCATTTGCATAAAGTAGACTAAGAAGAGATGAAGGTCCTATGAGAAATGGACCAAGATAATGTTTTCAAGGATAATGTTGGTAATGTCATAGAGAGAGACATAGAGAAGTAGAATGTCCATTGAATATTGGAAAAAGTATGCAGTAGTAGAGTAAATTAGAAGTGAATGAGGAAAGAAGATAAGAAACAAATGAGTCTTTACTCATGAGGATAATATTATTATATCAGAGGAAAACCAAAGAGCCAACTCAAAGAAGAATCTTATACAAAAGCATATGCAAATCAAAAGGTAAGGTTTGTAATTTAGTGATTGATGGAAGAAGCACTAGTAACATTGTGTCTTTAGAGATGGTGTAGATATTAAACTTGAAGAGGACACCACATCCATAATCATAAAATATTGCATAGGTTAAAAAGGGACATCAAATCCTAGTAAGTGAACAAAGTTAGGTTGAATTACATATAGGAGGATGTGGAGATAAAGTATTATGTGATATTATGCCCATAGATGTTTGTTATTTACTATTAGTAAGACCATGGAAATTTTATAGATAGGTTATTCATGATAGTCAAGCTAATACATACATCATCAAGTAACATGGAGAGATATAGATACTTATCCCATTGAAGGGTGAATAATAAATAAAAGATGAGAGAATAATGATGATGGTAACAAAATAGTATTAGAGCAGAGCCATGGAAGTTTTGGGTTTGGTTAAGTCACCAAAGAGAGAAGAAAAGATAAGATGTCATGAGATGGTTTATATGAAGAGTTGTGATTCAAAAAAGTTGGACATAAAATAATTTGAATAAGAATACAAGGTGATAATAAAATTCATCAAGAGGTAGCGAGTGGTGATCAAAAGGAAGAATAAATAACACCTATGAGAGTGCTCAAGAAAGAAAGAAACCAAAACAAGAAGGGTAGTCAATCCTATGAAAGAGATGATAGAAGGATAGTAATAGAAATTCTAGATGAGATGGATAAGAAGTGGCTTGGGAATGAAACCAAGTAGGAGAGGAAGATGGACAATGAAGTGTCCAAGAAAGAATCATAAGAGAGCCATGAAGGCTCCAAATTTTGATGCTAACCATATGTTTTGTGATATAAGTGCAGTAAGGATCAAGTAGCCATTAATCAAAGTTTAGAACAAGTCATGAAAAAGGAAAAGATAGAGATGAATTAATGGCCTATGGTGAGTATGGAAGCCAAAGAAGGAATGGCAGACAAACTCAAATGCTTGAGAGAGAGTCTTGAATAAGAAAAAAATCTCAATGAGCTGAGTAACATGTAGCAGGTCCATGAAGGACAGTCAAGTGACTCATAACATAATCTTATAAGAGTAAAAAATCAAGGAAATGATATGTTAAAAGTGAAAACATAGTCCTTGCATATGCAAGAGATAGATAGCATTAATAGTGGTGATGTACAATAACAAACCAAGAATTTACACAAGCATGTAGCATGCAAGGACCAAGAACATGTTGTACATGAAGTGGAGTGGATAGAAAAAGAAGCATGGATGAAGGAAGAATACTACACATTTGTAATAGAGGTTAATCCTATAAATAAGAATAAGGTGGCTCATTTTGTAGAATTATAAGAGTGGTATACACCTTCAATACAAAAAGAAGATAACAACAACTATGTTTTTCCTAACAATTTTGTTTCATGTGCAGGTATACTATTCAGTAAGATGAAATAAAGAAGACCTAATTATGGGGCCCAAGAACATGTTAACATCTAGGAGAGGCAAGTATAATCAAATACATTCTATAAGGAGGTCCAATGTAATCATAAATGAGCATACACCAAGTACATTAGCAAATATCTATGACAAACATTTTTTTCAACTTGTAGTATGATGTAGGGGCATCCTATAAGGACCCCAAAGTTGACTAATTTTTTTTTTAAAATTATCTCAGTAAGTGCTTCATAGATACTATAGGTCTTAAGTATTTATAATGTGGAGTCTAGGTAGTGTTAAGGTGCAAGAAATTTGAATTTGGCTTTTCCCACCAGAAAATCCTTTTGAAATTTTAAATCTTGTTAAGCTTTCTTTTAAGGACTTTTATGCATTTTTTAAGGTTACAAGATGTATCAAAATTTTATAAGGGTTTTTAAACTATAATAAGTCCACAAATATGTTCTATAATCTATTGTAATGGTTCTATATACCTTATATTGTGTGAAAATTAAGACAATGCTATGTAGCAAGAGACCTCTATGAAAGAAAAGGTCCAAGAGGTAGTTATGGTAGTTACTTTGGATATAAAGCCTATCACTTTTTGGTTTTGAGGAAATATTGGAATGTACTCATATAAGGGTAAATTCAAACCCAAGAAAAATGAACAAAAGATATCCATATTTTTATAAGAAAACATCAACTCATGTTTTGAAGTAATTGCTTTTATTGCTGACTATATATGTTTTATTGATGAAAGAATGAGATTGGTAATTGTTTAAAAATGTGTTTTAAGGATAATCGATGCATATTTTTTTAGATCCTATACTTTGAAGATATATATAATAAGTGAATCATGTTGAAGAATATAACACAGACCCCTATTTGGGTGAGCATTGCTCCATTACAGATTATATACTTCATGACTAAAGGATAAATGGAATTGGTTGTTCATTATAAGTGTTTTTTAATGTTGTTTTTTATTGTTTGAAACTAAAAATTACAATAAATTTTAAGGAAACCTTTGGGTCTTAGAATTTTATGGAGACAAACCCTATTACTATCATTGTTTAACTTGTTTATTGATTGTGTGCTTTACTGTGATGAACAAAATAACAGTGAAAATTAATTTCAAATGTGTATGAAGAGTCTTTAATGTTGTTTTTGGCCCAAATTATAATGGAAATAAAGAGTAAATTGCATTATGATAAAATCCTTTTTTTACACACCAAAATTGTGTTGTATTATTTCCTGAATCATTATTTACAAAGTATGTGAAAAGCTTTATAGGATTTTCATGGGTGGTTGCAGGTTAAAACCAACTTTCTCATGAACCAGAAATTTATTAAAAATAAAATATAATATTAAATTAAATAATAACTATACTAAATAAATATTAATCTAACAATGTAAAATAAACTAACTTTGGATCATTAAATGACCCAACAAAATCCCCCTTGATCCAAAGGGGTATAAAAAGACTAGAGAAGAGAACTATGATTTATCCAAGTAGACTCTACCACAACTGAAACTAGTACATTGTGCATCCTAAACTGATCACATCCTAATCATCCTTGCACTATAGTAGAACATGATCACACACTGTCCAACTACATCGATCCTCACATAGAATCTATCCAACAAATGACTACCCTTTGTACTATGTATGACACATCTCAACTAATGCCCAATAATCACCAGCATCTCATGTAAGCCTTTTCTCATCACTAAAAATGCTACCAACAAAATTTTGACTTATACCACACATCACCAATGACTGATAAAAAAACCAATATACAATATATTTTCCCCCTATTAGGTGAGAGGTGAAAACCCATGCAACAAATAAACCAAGTATAAATCACTAAAATGCTCTACATCAAAGATTATATAAATAATACATTTATGAAATCAATGTACACAAGCCAAAAAATGCTAATACATCAAATCCCAGTCTTGAGCCTAGCAGCTCAAACAAGATGGGTGAGTCACTATCTCAAAAGATATAGTCATCAACTATGGAGCAAGTAACTTCACAGTCATCCCATCCATCAGAAGAAGATGCAAAATAATATCTATAAGAGTGACTAGAGTGACTAGAGTGATCAAAAATGTTTGCTTCTACCTTCTATTGATGTTGAGAAGACCTCCTTTTAGAAAGGCACTCTGTATAAAGATGTCCTATGCCACCACAATTGTAGCATATTCTCTCACATCCACTGGAATTAGAGGAATAATAATCACATGAAGAATAATGTTTGTGCTTGTGTCCATGTGAATGTTTGTGGTGATGCTCATACTTTGGATAACCAAAATGATGTTTATGCTTTGAAGAGCCTAAATGATCTCTACGCCTAGAATGATGCTTAAACCTAGAAGTGTGCCTGTGAGAGTGTTTATGTTTTTCTTTTTGAAAGTGTTTCAAAGAGTGTTTCCTATTGGTCTCATACAATGGATTTCCTATTTTGTTATAGTATTTATCCTCAGTAGGTTTTTATTTCTTCTTTGAAATTTTTTTCTCATGTTGAGTGAGCAACTCACAAATGGAATCAAAATTAGACTTGTTATGATTATCAACAAGCTGTAAAATTTCTAAAAAATTCATGTAGCTAGGGATAATACATTCAAAACAATAAAAATTAGCATTTCATTATCAATTTTTCTACTAGTGGTGCCATATTCTTTTTTCAAGTTCTTAATTCATGACACATACTCTGAAACATCTTCATCATCAGTGAGTTTAGTGTTGATCAAATAAATAAGGAGATAAATTTTCTTGTAAGTAGGTTGTTTATCATACAAGTCTTTTAGATATTTCCATGCTTTCCATGCTTCATAATTGATATCTTCAATGTGAATTATGACTTTTGCACTACAAGTGGATTTTCACAATGCAAGAGCTCACCTGTCACATTTGTGAAATTTTGCAAGTTTTGTGGCTTTAGTGGAAAATTTTGGTTATTTTTAAATAACATCCCATAAGTTTTTGAAGATTAATGTGTTTTCCATATTCATTGACCATTTTTTATAATTCTTAGGAGTTAGGCATCTAGTGTCAGAAATGAGGCTCAAAATTTTAACCATGATGTAGAAAAGTAAGGAATGCTATCAAGGTTTTGCCGTTACCTTCAAAATAGATTCCATTTTACCTAGGAATTTTGAGAGACTATATATTCTCTAAGAATACAAGCATAATGAAAAAAGAAAAAACTTGCATTTTGAAGGTGTCAGTTTCAACTAAAAATGCACCTTGATACAACATTTTTAATATATTTATTTAAAAAAATAATATAAGAAATCATTAGAACATAAATTTGATCATTATAATGTATCTAAAATGTCAAAAACCATGAATATCTCCTGGTCACATGACCAGATTCATAGATGAGATGTACAACTAGTGCTTACAAGAATGATGACTTACATCCTTATGTATTCGTACGAATCAAAAAACATTCTCAAAAGAGAATATTCCTCCAAAATATTCTCCAAAAAATAATATTCTTTCAAAAATAAATATTTGAACCTTTGACCTCCCCTTTTCAAACCACTTCACAAAATTAAGCTATCCAAGTGCTCTATGAACATTTACAAGTTTATAAAAATAGAAATTTATATATGAACCTAATTTTTTGATTTATTAAATAAAATAATAATTACTTGGGCATGGTAATTAATTCATACAATAATATTTTTTCCAAGTAAAATCCAATGCTTTACATTTTTGGGACCCATAAAACCCTAAATATGATCAAACTATAGAAAAAACTTTATAAAAATTAAATCTTTTATTTTCTACAATGTTACAATGCTTCCCTGAGGAACTTCAATGCCATGGCTGATCTAGACAATTCTAAAACCCTTTTGGTACTCTCTTAGGCCATACAAAATCCATGAAAGATTGAATCTTTCATTATTTTATAGTGTTTGAGATAGACATGAGAGAATTTGGTTGTATAAAATTGATTTTTGATGATACATTATGTTGGAAGGTTGTACTATTACAATTTGGATCCATACTATTCCATTTTATAGCTTGAAAAACTCTTAGATGCTTTTGGTTTTTGAAATTTTATCTTCAAGAACTCAAAATCAAATCAAATGCTAAGCAAATCAATTGCTAGAGAAATGAAAGCCATTTTATTCAATCGGAGATATATCCAACATAAAAAGGCTATACAAATTCATATGTGGGATATACAACAACAATTTTCATCTTAAAAAACTCTCAGAAGCTTTTTGAATTGACAAATGATCCTCAGATGCTCAGAAACATGCCAGTAACTCAACAGATGGATTGAAGGAAGTTTGGATCCATTTTTACAATTCACAGAGACTTTTAGATGCAAGAAAAGTCATACAAATGACCTTTGGACAAATTTTGGGTTTGAAAAAAAATAGCTCTGAAGCACTGTATGACTTAAAAATACAATCTTGAATGCTCAAGGTGGAATTTTGGTGCACTAATAAGGAGCGAGAAAATCTTCTCCAATTATATGGCCATACACAGACTATTTTCTCAAATTTTATCAGACTTTCTATTGTAAAATTATTTAAAAAATTAAAATATTTTAATAATTTTCCAAAAAATTTAACATTGGACTAAGTATTGAAAAGAAAGGACAAAATTTAAAAAGGGCATACCATATACTATTCATCCAAATTCCAAAATTTGATTTCACATGAGGCTTTTCATTTCATTTGAATCAACTTTTCACTTTTCCTCTTCTATATTCACCTTAGAATTCATCATAGCTTCAACAACCTTGCTCTGATACCACTGTTGGCATAGATTTCGATGGAAATAATGAATAAATTACATTATGACAAAAGCCTTTTTTTTACACACCAAAATTATATTGTGTTATTTATCGAATCATTAATTATAAATCATGTGAAAATATTTATAGGATTTTCATGAGTAGTTACAGGTTAAAACCAACTTTCTCATGAACCAACAATTTATTTAAAACAAAGCATAATAGTAAATTAAATAATAACTAAATGTTAATCTAACAATATAAAATAAACTAAATTTGCATCATTAAATGACCCAATATTTTTTTTAATATATATACTCTGAGAATCATCAAAGAATATATCTAGCTATAAGAAAATTAAAATAATAAACCTTGTTTCCTGTAGAATACACTATTGGCAGACTACATGCTTTGTATCATTAGTGAAAGGGCATCTAATCCTTTTGAAAATGCCTTAGACCATCATGGTAAGTTACTAGTGGCTTTGGGAAGTTATTTTTATTATTATTAGTCTTTTAAGTATAATATTTTATTGTTTACAGGCATATAGTCCTGAAGATTACTCTAAAACTTACATAGTCAAAGAAGTTCTAAGTTGGAAAACCCAAATAGAGGATTTTTTAAAGACTATTGATGATTGATAAAGGTGTATAGGGTTGAAAACAAGATAAACCAACTTTCATGGTTCTTTAAAATCTTCCAAAACTCTCTCAAACAATTTATTATAGGTTTCGGGTCTACACAAGGTAATAAAAGCCCTAAATTAGGGTTTGTCTTATATCTTGGATTGTAACTATTCAAAAATTCCATAAATTTTTAAAATGATGTATTTTCATGTACCCTAATTTAATTAAACATTTTAAAACCCTTAATAACTCTTTTGTATGTATTTTATAATATTGTGTTGTGTAAGGGCTAAAAGAGGCCTAACTGGGTAGGCCTAAAGAAGGAAAGTGGACCTAGAAGAGGAGTTAGACCACCAAAATTGATACACAAGTGTATCTTGACAAGGGAAACAAGAATTTAGCCTTGTAATCTCACAACCAATTGTACTTTTATTTTACAATTCACTATATAATTAGAAAGTGTAAGTAGGAAAGCATGATAGGCTTAGAGAGTTTGGTCAAGAAATCAAGGTTGATACTAAAACCAAGGAAAATTTGCATTAGGATCCTAGAATTGGGAGACTAGGATTTTCCTTTCACCTCGAGGTGTTTGAGTCTAAATTTAAGGGATTTTACACCAAGATATGTAAGTATTATTAATCTTGATGGGAATGAGGGTGCCAAGTGAATGTATGCCTTGTGTAGACATCAAATTTTGGTCAAGAAAACACAAGTAGTATGTATTTTCATGATTTTACATTTAGATATTCCTAATGTTTAATTGAGGCTCTATTAGAGCATCTTGTCTTAATATTATGTCTTATTATTTTGATATTTCACTTTGATATTCTCTCTATATTATTATTATATTTCATTCCTTATGTGATTCATAAGGATCCTTGGTATTTTATTTCTTTCATCTTACTATTTTCTTGATTTCAGACAAAAGTGATATATTCATACTATCACATTTTGTGTGGTTGGTCAAAAATGACAATTTTTCCCCAAGGTAATTTTTGTTATTTATTCCCAAGAACATTTCATTTTGGGTCTATTTTATGACCATTTTAATCCTTTTAATTTGGTTGGTTCACCATAAGGTTCTTTAAATTAAATTTATGAATATTATATTTATAAGGTCCTAAGAGTCATTTTACATCTATCACTTATTTACCTAGAAAAAACACAGTAAATAAAAACATACTAAAGCTAGCTCAAATCCTACATTTCTATCATAAGCTTACATTATACATCTATATTTAATACTTGGACCAAGATCAGGACCTAGACAAATATCATTTAGATTCACATTTGCATATTATATAGTCACACACACACAGTAGAGGGAAAACTAGATCATCTTGAGGTACACCTTTAGGACTATGTAGGTAACACTCACTCACAGTGGGGTTTCTTATGATAGACCAGTTATTCCCCTTATCCTAATACCTCTTTATATTTGATCTATATTGGGTTTTCTCATGTAATCCATTTCTAGGAATTTTGGAGGAAAGAGAAGACAAAACATATGTCACAACATGTGATCACACATTTATGACAAGATGAAACACATGTATAAGTAAATTTGCATAATTCACCAATTTATTTATTTGTTGTTGGAACAACATGGACAATATCACTATAAAAGGATGGTGTAGGACATGATAGTCCAAATATAGTGGCATTGTCCCAAGAAATTGATATAATCATTTTGTTAGATCTAAGAGCATCTCAGTCAAAAATAGATCTAAATAAAACCATATACAATACTATATTCTTAGATAATATATAAGTACTCAATTTCATTTCATTGTATTTTAATAAAACACTAGTTTAAAATAGATGTGTGTATAAATGTTAACCTTATTTAACATCTATTTTAATTAGCATTGTTTATTTGATTTAGATTATCTTTATCCCTTGATCTTAATTTAGAATATAACACCTTACTAGATCCAATAGTATTAGACTTATTTTTGTCTCCAAAAGACAATTAAAAACACAAAGAGTCAAAATGGGAACTAAATAATAATGTTCAACTTTGTTACAAATATTTCATAGACATATACACACCCTCCTTTCCCCTATGCCAATGAATAATAATTAATCAATGTAATTATTGGGTTACATGAGCATACATAAACTCAAAGTTATTATGGCTTTATTTTTTCACTCTCTAGGATTCACTTAACTTTTTCTCAACTATACTCTTAGGTTAGACTCTCATCTCTCCCACTTTCTTGATCTTTCTATGCTATGTCTTGGCTGATATGAAGTGACTCTCTAACTCTCCTACAAAACTCCCTCTGAATCTTGGAATCCTAACACTGACATCCTTCCACTCTCTTCATCCTCCTTCTATCTTTTAAAAAGGACCTCATCATTTATAATTGATTTTATAAATTACTTTACCTATTTTCTCAATATGGGATAAATTGTTGAATTTTCAAATCGATGGTCATATAACTATGCTTGTATAAAGTGGTGGTTTGTAAATATCCACTTGCATTAATTTTACTTTTCAACATGATCCTAATAAAATGTCATTTTGACCCATGGGAGATGACAAAATTAATTCTTCCTTCAATTTATTTCTCTATGGAATTGTTGATGATGTAATTTGACTTAGCATTGATATTCCTCCATGTGTGTAACATTGTCAAAATATGCAACATGTCTTAAAACACAAAACACATGTGAAAAATAACCTAAACCTATGTTTCTGGATGATGGAAGATAGTTTGTGAATCCTTATACTCCTATAATAGAGACCCAATGTAAATGAAATTATCCATGAGATCATGTTCATGAACTCTTTATGAACTCTGTAATGGGTTTTTTCATGTTTGTAAGCTTTATATGGTTTCATCTAAGTTGTGCATTTAGATTTTATGTCTTTCCACTATACAATTTATTACATACACTATCTACCACATGTATTCATATTGATCCATATATCTAATATGAATTCAACCTCCTTATTTTCCTTCATGATAAGCTACTACTTCTAGTCTACACTTGGAAAATCTGAACTTGATCCTTTACCACTACTTTATCCCTTAAAGTAAAGGTATAAATCTACTACATTAAATATATTTGAAATATCCACTCCATCTGGTAGCTCAATCTCATAAATATTCAGTGAGAATCTTATCAAAACTCTACAAGGTATAATTCTATTCCAATTCAACTTATTATATTCTCCTTTTGGAAACCTCTCTATATGAAAATAAACAAACACTAAGTCTAAAATGTTAAAATTAAGTTATTTTCTTATTTGATCAACATGTTTCTTTTAATTGATGCTACTATCTTCAAATCTCATCTTCACCTCCACATTCACATCATGCATAATTTTTGTGTATTTGTATGCTTTAATACTCATAATTTTTGTTCTTCTCAACTCACACACTCCTATAGGGTTTCAACCATACACAATATGGAATAGATGCTTGTTTTACTTCTATTCACTAAGTTATTGTAAGTAAAATAAACTTGTGTTAATTCCATATCCCATTATTTTGGCTTATCTCCAACTAAACATATTAATAGATTACAAAGAATTTTATTCACCACTTCCATTTTATCATCCATTTATGGATGATAAGTTGAACTAAAATCTATTTTTGTGCCTAGTTTCCTCAACAATGTCCCCCAAAAATATATAAAAATATGGTATATCTATCTGATATAATACTCCTTGGAAACCCATATAGTATTACTACAACTTTGGAAAATAAATTTTCATTATTCACATCTTTAGTATTATTTAATTTTATAATGTTTTCCATTTTGTAAAATATAACCACTATATAAAAAACTCTATTGGTTCTTGGGATCCCAAGAATGAAATCAATGCTCAAATTTTCCCATGTTATTTTTAGAATTGGTGTTGGCTGATATAACTTGGGATTTTGAATTTTGCCTTTTTCATGTTATAAAATACTACTTATTTACATCAATTTATTGAAATATATGGTCACACTTGGCCAATAATAACACTCATTCTGCTAAACCAAAAATGACCAGCTAGCCTCCATATGTTTCACCTTCAATAAATTATCCCTCATAGAACCTTACGGTATTAACAACCACTTTCCCTTGACTAAAAATGTATCTTGTATAATATAATATAATCATGGTATATTTTTCATGCTTCTTGGAGTAATACACATTGTCCATGTATATAAAAAATACAAATCCTTAATCTATATAATTTTGTCATTGAGTCAAACCCAATGACTTATACCCTAAAAGTAATCACAATAAGAGCTCTATGACTTAAAGCATGCACAACCTTGTGAGATTTACCAATCATGTGCCTCAAAATAAAATAATATTTTTTTAATAAATTCAACTCATTTCATACATTTTTGGTTAAAATTACCTTAGTTGTTTATGAAATTCAATGTTTGATGATCCATGTATAACATAAACTTATTAGGAAACAAATAATTCCCCCACTTCTTAAGTGCTTATACTATAACATATAAATCTTAATCATATAATGTATGATTATTCTTAGAGTCATTTAAATTATCACTAAAGTAATAAATGATCACTTACCTTATTGGATCAATATATCTCTTATTGTTATCCCACTAACATCAAAATAAACTTGAAACACTTTATTGAAATAAGGAAATACCAATAACTATTTTTGGTTACATTCTAAATATAAATATATATATATATATATATATATATATATATATATATATATATATATATATATATATATATATATATATATATATATATCTTATGCTAAAATAGTCCATTTAAACTTCTTTTTATCACATTGCATGGCCTTTATAATGGGAGCATATATAACACTAAATTTTAATAATAAATTTCATAGAGAAACTTACCAACTCATGAAAAATTCTATCCTCAAACATGATTTTCTATGATGGCCATTCAACTATTGCTCTTACCTTTTTGGGCTTCATTCTCAAACCCTCTTTTGAGATCATAATGAATCAAAAATATACCATCTCCTCTTTCATAAAGAAAAATTTATTAAGTTGGCCAATGACTTATCCTTTATCTTTTCCAAAACCAACCTCAAATGCAAAAAATGTTCTTATTTTGAATGATTGAAAATAAAACTATCATCAAGATAAATAATGTAAATTTTACTCAAATATGGATATAACACTTCATTCATGAGTCTCATGAATGTACTAGGCATATTTGACAATCCAAATGACACTACAAGCCACTCATACAACCCATTATTTATATCTTATGTGGTCTTCCACTCATCACCTTATATAATATGATTTTGGTGATATCCACTCCTTAATTATATCTTTTTGAAGTAATTTGATTCACTCAAGTGATCCATCAAGTCATTCATTCTTAGAATTAGAAATATATACTTGATAGTTGAAACAACCCCTCAAGTTATACTTAAGAAAATGCAGTAAAGTTTTTTTTTACAACTAAACAATAAATTTAACATTTATAATCACATAATTAAATAATATAACATATCCAACTCATAACTAGGAACAATAGTAATTATAAATCAAATACTGAATACATTATAAATCTTATACAACTTCAAGGAAAGTAAAATCATAGGACACAGCTACGATTGGTCTGATAATACAACTATTGTTTAAAATATACAAATACATAATACAATTACATTTTTTTAGGCATACAACCTAATACAATAAATTTATACCAATATCTTCAAATCTTAAGTCAAAGTAACTCATGTATCATTGATAATCATAAGTGTAGTCTCCAGGTAAGTACTACAGTGGAGAGGGAGAGCATCAACCAAGCATTTTTCCACACCAACCATGGACTAACAATACCCTATTAGGGAATGTCCCTCCCTTTGTAGATATGTAGATATAATGGTGAGAGAATATATTGATACATGTTAGTACCCCATGTGTTTTGTAATATTTACTTTTACATGATGTGTATCATAAATAAAATACATTTTAAACATGATATCACATAACATGTAAATCAAATATATGAAATGACAATGAATATCTAACATTAATTTAGACAAAGTTTTCAAACAACATATGATCATGATGATCGATCAACTTCATCATACACCATTTGATTAGATTATCCAACATTGGTGGTGTTACCTAGGCTAGTGGAGTTTATCTCACTACCTATTAGCATCATCAATGCAAAATCTAATATACATAACATAGTATATAAATTAAACACTCATACTAATTTCATTCTCCTAGAAATAATATCATATCACATGCTATACATAAGAATAAGTAAAGGATATTTTTATTTCAACCACACATGAATGAATCATGCATTGATTTAACTCATACAAGAATAAAGCCTATAGTTCATACCACCTGAGTATGTTTTAGTTTCATATTATACTACAAATTCAAAATTAATACTATAAGATCCAAACAATAATCTCCATGACAATCCATATTATCATAGTCTAGGGTTATAAGGTACAACTATTAGTTTTCCCATAATTAGTCATACTAAGTAGTCATAGAAACATGCAAGTATATGATCATATTCAAGCAAGCATAATTATAACAAACAAGTCATAAAATGCATATAATTATATCTTAACATTTATTATTACTATCGATATCATATGCATAAATATATGATATCATACCAAATACTAAAACATATATTATTCAAGTAACAACCAATACATACATACATACATACATACATACATACATACATACATACATACATACATACATACATACATACATACATACATACATACATACATACATATATATATATATATATATATATATATATATATATATATATATATATATATATATATATATATAGTTATGGGTCAAATATAGTGTGTACCATCTGAGCATTTTTCATACTATATAACTTTATGACATATCATAATATCATAGGTCATTATGCTTGAGCACCCTACTCAAACATGAACAAACAATCTTTTACTATAATTAAACAAAAGCAAATATGGGATTATACCACTAGGATATACCTTGGATTAAATTGCACAATAATAATTAAATGAAAACATATTTCTAGTACACATCCTGACGTGCCATTTTATGCTAAACAGTCTAATTAATTTTTTGTATAAATACTTTCACAATATGTATTGTACAAAGGTTTTCACTAGTTATTTTTATGTGTCTCAACTCTACACAATCTAGGTTCATGCATTTATTTCTATAAACTAGATCAACTACATACAAATTTTTGTAGTAGTTATTAACACACATTAGTCATCACAATCATGAATGAACCTTGTTTATTGATTATTTCACAACCAATATTTATGATAGGCTAGAAAATCTACCAAATGGGTATTATGCTATTTGTCTAAGGATTTAATTTCATCTTAGTAGTAATGAGCTAATTGTTGTAATTATACCTCTAATCATAGTTTTTATTTTAAAATGTAAACACTCACTATTCTCAAAAGGATCCCATGATAATTTTTCCCATATTATTTTAAATGAAACTCTGTCTCATTGCGCATCTCAAACTCATAGTGCAACTTGGCTCAACCACTTGTGTAAATCTAAGGAAATAATAAAGTTCTACCCAATATTCTATCTTTCATTAAAGAGGGAACATAGTTTTCTTCATGTATTTACTATCACCAAAAAATATAGAGTGTTATACTTATAATAATTATTAACTATATATATATATATATATATATATATATATATATATATATATATATATATATTAAGTCACTAAGACTTAAAGAAAATTGGTGTGCTTTAAATAAGTAAATATAAGACTAAGTTAATTAATTATATAATTAATTATATATATATATATATATATATATATATATATATATATATAATTATATATATATATATATATATATATATATAATTAATTAACTTAGTCTTATATTTACTTATTTAAAGCACACCAATTTTCTTTAAGTCTTAGTGACTTAATATATATTCAACATTCATGTATTACTATATAATGTTTAGCATCTATTTTTATTTTTAAATGCAAATCAAAATTAAGATATTGTCATATTCATATTACCATGAAATCCTTAAAAGATAGTGCTAAAATTAGACCATTGTCAATAATTATAAAATGCAACTTTATAAAAAGTAGACAATAATATTTAAAAACATAGGGCTTCATTACTATTTTGAGCTCAATAATTAAAATCAGCTTATATTATATCCCCAACACTTCAATATTACTTGCATTTTATATCTAGCAACCTAGTGTTTTCCACTTTATAGTTTGGCATTTCAAAATAAAACTCAGATTTTCACTAAAAGACAAAGCATCCTAATGTATATAATAATATTTATACCTATATTGACTTTATAATTAAAAACACAATGATATCACATTTAAGTATTAAAAAAATTTATCTGATGGCTTAAGCATATTAAAACATAACTTAATTCTTTCAAACTTATATAAAACATTTCAGTTATCTAAAATTGGCATTGAAACTAGATACTCAGCTATCTAAATAATATTTAGTAATTGCCATTGTATACATAATGTTCATTTATATACTCAACTTTCTTATTAGACTTGGCATTTTACAATCAAAATAAACTGGGAATTTAAATTAAACTAAGCACTATTACACACACACACACACACACACACACACACACACACACACACACACACACACACAACAATGACTAATTTTTAATAGCTAATGAATTTATCTATACTCAACAATTTTTATTTGTGGCTAGGCAAAGATTTGGCATATACAAAGCAACATTCCATAATTCCAATACAGCTAGTAAGGTCATATATGTAGGCTATCATATCGAGATGTTGCCCTTTACAATTTCAACACCTTTTATCCAAAATTATTAAAAGGCAATACTATTATATTAAAGCATTGCTAAAATGTAGGTCTATAGAAGATGAAACACTAGCTCTAAAGAATCTGAACCCAGTCTTAAAATAAAAATCCAGCTCAAAGATGATGTTTATATGGGGAGTAGTTATGGCCTTAAGATACTAGAATGCAGCCTATAAAAAAATTCATGTAGATCATGTATATGTAAAGAAATAGGAAATTTGGAATGTAGGTTACACTAAATTTAAAATATAGCTTTCAAGAATGAAATGCAACTTAATGAAAATAAGGTGAGGGTTAGAAAGAGTAATATCCAGTCTTTATATAAGTAGATCAAAAACATATACATAGGCTATCATCATGGACAAAAACCTATATAGAGCATAATGTTGTTTCCAATATATAAATGCAAATATTTAACTTATAACACTGCATAAACACTATAAATCATAACCTGCAAGCTATAAAAATACACATTAGAAAAATAATTATAGAACCTACCTAGATATTCTCTGAATATTTTACCTTTCTCTTTTCAAATTCCCCTCTTCCAATTATCTTTCTTCTTCTTGTGTCTCTCCATCTATGTTTTAATAAATTTCCATGGACTTATTTATAGAATCAATCTCCATGCTATTTGTTGCACCACTTTTATGCATGTTACTATTTTCAACTTCTAAATTCAATAACTACAGTTAAAATTTTCTTCATCATTTTTAAAACATGTAATTATTTAAGCTAATATGCCATATTTATCTTTGTTCTCTAAAAGTTCACTTAAGTTGACTCATTAATCTAATTTCTTAGTTTCCAAATAAATATCATGCATAATTTTAATTTTAGGAAAATAATCTTTATAAGGATAATTATGCCATTAATTTCTTTTTTACTCACAAGAAAAATATTTCTATAATAATTTCATCTATTATCACTAATATATTTGTTTTCTAGATTAAATTCGAAAACCAAATCAATTAGGCTTAAAGAATCTAATGCATACTAAAACTAATGCACACACATAAATATAATCACAAGTAATATGCACTAAGATTTTTATACAAATATCATTTAAAATCTATTGTGTATGTGTGTAGGGTCACTAGTATTTCTCCTAATTACTCCATCTAGATGACCCTCTTCAATGATTCTCTCCCTCATCAATCTCTGAGGGTAAGACCTATCCTACATCCACCTTGAAACAAGTAGGTAGTTAGTCTGAGTCATCACCAATGATGTAAAAACTAGCAAATACATATCCATATTATATAAAATATAACATACAATTGTCACAACATGTATTCTAATCAACAATATTACTCTCTCATACTAGTATATGTCAAAATGCTCAAATCAAAATAATGGAAATCAGATAATGACCATGCTAATCAATGATTAAAGGTTTATTTGGCATACGGTGAAATCAAGATGTGATATTCTCCCCCCTAAAAATAGTCATTACCTCGATGAAACTTGTTCAAACAAGAGTTATGATTAACCAACAAATATTTTAATAGTATAAACACATAGTATCAAATATCAAATCATATTAATCAATGTAAAATTTACCTAAAGAACTCATACTAGTTCTCCTACTAAGCACTATTCTTAGAGAATTAGTCTCACAAGACCCTACTTTTTGACATTTCTTAATATGGAAAAAAGTTTTACTAATATCACTTATGTTGATTGGTTCTATCATGACCACCCTCGGGTCTAGAACTGCACGTCAAACCCATAACAACTCTATAAAAGACTTACTAACTTTCCAAAAATACATAAGATCATCACAAAAGTCAAAACAACTAACCAAGAAGAGCCCCACAAAACCTTCTAGTCCATCTAAACATCTCTCCATCCTAGAAAGTGTATTTTTCATAATGGATAAAAATATTTAAGGAACCTAACAAGAATGATGTGTATATGTTAATACTATCACTACACCACATAGCTTCAGTTAAGTATAGCATATCAATACTTGTCATTACTCAATCAGAGTTCATGACAAGCATGATGATGAATAAGAATGATAAATATAACGTCTACTAAAAAATCATGAAATACCCATCCACATGGAACAATCATCTATAGTATACATGTGTATGGCCATATGAATAAATTTGACAAGTTTCACTTGTCAAATCCTAGATTCTAAAGTCTTGCATGTTGATCCAGCTTAGTACCAACAATTTGAGTCAATGTGAGGCTAAGTAGGATACCCTCATATCACTTAGAACTCATGTTCCTAATTCAACACTCTTCTCTCTAGTGTACATGACCTGATGATCTTGAAAAAATACATAAAGTTCTATGAAACACAAATTTGTACCAAAAGATCATAAAAATCAATACTATATGCTAAATGATTCTATATATACTATCATACACACAAGATAAATCATACAATCATCCCAAGATTGTATTATTTTTTATACTAATTAATCATAACTAGTATCATATCCTATAACTTAATCTATAATATTATATTCATAGTTAAGAGATAATAATAATACCATAATTAACATAACATATAAAAGCTAAGGATCATACCATCCCTTTAACTTTATAAGCGAGATAATGTCTCCTTGATTTCATGACTAAACACACAACAAGTTAAAAAGTTCATCTATATTTTTTTAGACTACCAAGATGTTCTACACATTTTATACTTTACTTGCTCCCAACAAAAAGTAAACATATATAACTTTCAAAATAATATTCTCCAAGAAGAGAATAATATAAATTTAATAAGGATATACAATAACATAATAATTGCAATCAAATAGAATTAATATAAATTCAATGTTGGCCACTCCTTGTGGTCAAGTCAACAAATAAAATAAAATAGTAACTCTAAAAAGTCACAAAGTGGATAGTATAGAACTAATGTCTTATAACAAAACTTCCTGCATACCTTCATATGGTAAAAAGGAAACAATGCAATTCTTGTTGCCAATCACTATTCACTTACCATTTATAAGTGTAGTATTATAACCTACCTTCACAACCAAAATAAAAATGCTAACCTCAAAGATGCATTAATTTATCCAATCATACAACTTCTCTCAATGAGAAGTAGTAAAGATTATCCCATGAACTTAAGGGAATAAAACAACAATTCAAAAATAAGTTTCCATCTAAGAAAAATTCTAAATCAACATCTTGAACATGAGTATCTTCTTGATAGATAAAAAGGATGTAAGAGGAGAGTGAGATAATATCAACTCACCTCTAAGCTAACTAAGAGAGATGTCACTTCTTCTCAAGTCTATAAAACATATAAGGATGTTAATCTACATAACAAACACCTAACACAAAGGAATATCAAACAAGATATCTACCTTCAACTTCAATAAAATTTCCATTACACTAGGTGGTGCTAAAATATAATGGTCTTAAAGGATTCCCACTCATAGGATTTGTTTAAGACACAAACTAAATCATATAAACCTAAGTGGGAAGCACTCCATGATTTTAAAACACTCACAACACAAAACACAAATGGTGAAGGTGATTCGATTACCAGGTAAGAGGTAAATCAACTTGAGGTTTTAAATCTAAAAGATTTAAATATGGTAAGGAACTCTTGTTCACAACTCATGAACTAAGATATGTACTATCCTACCCATACACCTTAAAAAACTATCACTAATGAGACACTTGATAAACCAGGCCTTTCACAATTCTAAGGGGGTATAATTGCTCTTAGGGTACATACTCAATATACCATATATATATATATATATATATATATATATATATATATATATATATATATATATATATATATATATATATATATATATATATATATATATATATATATAATTATCCCTTTTGATAAGTATGAGGATACAAAAATTCAAATGGATACATTAGGTCCTAGCATTTGAACCTCAGCTCTGATACCACATGAAACAACTACTCAAGTTGTACTTAAGAAAATGTAGTAAAGTTTTTGTTTACAACTAAATACTCAATTTAACATTCATAATCATAGAATTAATAAATATAACATATCCAACTCATAACTAAGAATAATAATACTTCTAAATCAAATACTGCATACATTATAAATCTTATACAAATACAAGGAGAGTAAATATCATAGGTCATAACTACATCTGGTTTGGAAATACAACTATTATTCAAAATATACAAATACATAATACAATTACATTCTTTTAGGCATAAAGCCTAATACAATAAAAAAATACCAAGCTCTCCATATCCCAAGTCAAACCAACTCATGTATCATTGATAATCACAAGTGTGGTCTCTAGGTAAGTACTGTAGTGGAGAGGGAGAACATCAACCAAGCACTTATCCACACCAACCACAGAACAACAATCTCCTGTACAATACGCTATCAGGGAATGGCCCTCCCTTTGTAGATAGGTAGATAGAACGGTGTGAGAATCCAATGATGTGTGATATTAACTCATGTGCTTTATTAGATTTACTTCTACATGATGTGTATCATAAAGAAAATATGTTTCAAACATGATATCACACAAAATATAAATTCAACATATGAAATGACAATCAATATCTAACATTAATTTAGACAAAGTTTCAAACAACATATGATCATCATGATTGGTCAACTTCATCGTACACCACTTGATCAGATTATCCAACATTGGTGGTGGTACTGAAGCTAGCAGAATTCATCTCACTACCTTTTAGCATCATCAATGTGAACTCTAATATATATATAACACAGTATATAATTCAAACACTCATAATGATTTCATTCTCCTAAAAATAATATCATGTCACATTCTATACATAAGAATAAGCAAAGTATACTTTTATTTCAACCATGCATTAATTTAACTCATACAATAATAAAGCCTATAGTTAACACCTAAGTACATTTCACTTTCATATTAAACTACAGATTCAAATTTACTACTATAAGATCCAAACAAAAATCACCATGATAATCCATATTATCATAGTCCAGAATTCTAAGGTACAACTACTAGTTTTCCTATAATCAGTCATACTAAGTATTCATAGAATTATGAAAGCATATGATCATATTCAATAAAGCATAACTATAAAAAAAATTCATACAATGCATATAAGTATATCTTAGCATTCATTTGCACTATCAAGATCTTATTCATAAATATATGATATCCTACAAAATGGTACAACACATATTATTCAAGTAATGACAAATACATATATATTTGTTTAGGTGTGGGTCAAATATAGTATATACCATCTTGGTACTTTTCATACTATATAACTTTATGACATCTCATAATATCATAGGTCATTGTGCTTGAACACCCTACTCAAACATGAACAAACAATCTTACATTGTAATTAAATAAGAAAATATGGGATTATACCACCCGAGCATACCTTGAATTAAATTGAAAATAATAATCAACTGAAAATATATTTCTAGTCACACATCTCGATGCACCATTTTATGCTAAATAGTCTAATTACCTTTTCATATAAATACTTTCACAATATGTATTGTACAAAGGTTTTCACCAGTTCTTTTTATGTGTCTCAACTCTACACATCTAGGTTCATGCATTTATTTCTATAAGCTAGATCAAATACATAAAAGCTTTCATAATAGTTATGAACATGCATTAGTCATCAAAATCATAAATGAACCTTATTTATTGATTATTTCACAACCAATATTTATGATAAGCTAGAAAATCTACCAAACGAGTATTATGCAAGTTGTCTAAGGATTCAATTTTATCTTAGCAATCATGATCCAATTATTGTAATTATACCTCTAATCACAATTTGCATTTTAAAATATAAACACTCACTATTCTCAAAAGGATCCCATGATAATCTTTCCCATATTATTTTAAATGCAAATCTATCTCATTGCACATCTCAAACTTGTAGTACAACTCGACTCAACCTCTTATGGAAATCTAAGGAAAGATTAAAGTTACACCCAATATTCTATCTTGTATTAAAGATAGTTTTCTTTTATGCATTTTCTATCACCAAAAAATACAAATTTTTCTACTTATAACAATTATTAACTCAATAATTAATATAATTATTAATTCAATGATCAATATATAATTAACACAATGATATATATATATATATATAAACTCAGTCTTATATTTACTTATTTAAAACACACCAATTTGCTTTAAGGCTTAGAGACCTAACATATATTCAGAATTCATGTGTTATTATATAATGCTTAGTGTCTGTTTTTATTTTTAAATGCAAATCAAAATTAAGACCTTGACATATTCATATTACCATGTAGTCCTTAAAAGATGCCACTAAAAATAGAATATTGTCAATATTTATGGAATACAAAAAGTAGACATTAAGATTTAAAAACATAAGATTTCATTATTATTCTAAGCTCAGTGATTAAAATCAGCTTATATTATATCCCCAATGCTTCAATATGACTTACATTTTATATCTAGCAACATGGTTTTTTCCACTTTATAGCTTGGCGTTTCAAAATCAAACTCAGCTTTTCACTAAAAGACAAAGCATTTTAATGTATACAAAAATATTTATACATATATTACCTTTCTAACTAAAAACACAATGATATCACATGCAAGTATACAACATTTTTATCTGATGGCTTAGCATATTAAAACATAAGTTAACATTTTCAAACTTATATAAAATGTTTCAATTATCTAAACTTGGCGTTGAAACTGGATACTCAGCTTCCTAATTAATATTCAACAATTTCCATTGTATACATTATATTTATTTCTATACTCAAATTTATTATTAGACTTGACATTTTCAAATCAAAATAAATTGGGAATATAAATTAAACTTAGTGTTATTATATATATATATATATATATGCACACATGTGCGCACACACACGCGCGCATGCGCGCACGCACGCACGCACGCACACACACACACACACACACACACACACACACACACACACACACACACACACACACACACACACACACACACACACACACACACACACACACACACACACACACACACACACACACACAAACTACAACACTTTCATTATATATATAATGTCTACTTTTTAATATCCAGAAAATTTATCTATAATCAACAATTTTCATTTATGGTTGGGTGCTAAGGCAAAGACTTGGCATATACAAAGCAACATTGCATAATTCCAAAATAGAAAATAAGGTAATATATGTGGGATATCATATTGAGATGTTGACCTTTGTAATTTCAACACCTTTTATCAAAAATGATTAAAATGAAATTCTATTATATTAAAGCATTACTGGAATGTAGGTTTGTAGAATATGAAATGCTAGCTCTTAAGAATCTAAACATAGTCTTCAAACAAAAATCTAGTTCAAAGGTGAAATCTATATAGGGTATAGCTATGACTTGAATACCTTAGAACATAGCCTATAAAAAAATTCATGTAGATCATGTATATGCAAATCAAATAGGAAATTTGTAATGCAGGCCACACTAGATTTAAAAATTAGCTTGTAAAAATGAAATGCAACTTGATGAAAATAAGGTGAGGGTTATAAATAATAATGTGCACACTTTATATTAGAAGATCAAAAACATATACATAGGCTATCATCATTAGCACAGACCTACATAGAACGTAATGTTGTTTCCAATATATAAATTCAGATATTTAACTCATAACATTGGATAAAGACTATCAAGCATAACCCATAGGCTATAAAAAAACACCTCAAAAAAATAATTACAAAACCTACCTTAATATTCTCTAAATATGTTGCCTTTCTCTTTTCAAATTCCCCTCTTCAAATTATCTTGCTTTTTCTCGTGTCTCTCTGTCTATGTTTTAATAAATTTCCATGGACTTATTTATAGAATCAATCTCCCTATTATTTTTTGTGCCACTTCTATGCATGTTAATATTCTCAACTTTTAAATTCAATAACTAGAGTTAAACTTTTCTTCATCATAATTAAAACATGCAATTTTTAAGTTACTATGCCATATTTCTCTTTGTTCTCTCAAAGTCACTTGCATTGACTCATTAATCTAATTTTCTAATTTCTAATAAACATCATGCATCATTTTAATTTTAATAAAATAATCTTTATAAAGATAATTATGCCATTAATTTCTTTTTTATTCACAAGATAACTATTTCCACAATAATTTCATCTATTATCACTAATATATTTAATTTTTGCATTAAATTCAAAACCCAAATCAATTAAGTTTAAAGAATCTAATGCATACTAAAATTAATCCACACACACATATTCATCCAATTGTCTCTTCATATTCAATTTCCATAGGTGTTAGCATATATAGTACATTTTTTGAAAAAAATTACTTAGGTACTAGATACATATGATGACTAATACTTCTCATAGAAAATAGACCATCTTCAAAATCCTTTAAAACTATATCATCAAAATTTTCTCATAGGTGTTAGGTTGTGGAGCTAAAATCTTCACTGATGCAGACATGGAGGAGGTTACAGAAGAGTTACAGAGTGTCACAGACGCCGGCGTCGGTCAGGCCAACCGACGTCGGCAGGATAAGGCAAGAAGGCAACCAACATCAGTCAGTAGTCAGCCAACATCGGCAACCCCCAGGTAGACAGGGACCGACGTCGATCACCTATGTGGTTCAGACTGTGGATGTTACAGGCAGTTAGCTAATGAACCAAGTGTTTGCATGTTGAGAGCCAATTTTAGACTGAGAGCTGTGGATCTAATTATTGTAATTAGATGTCTAATTATTGTTTAGATGAGATCTATATAATAGACTCATGGTTGTATTGTAAACTCGTGCTAGGGAGTAAGAGAGCAAATAGCTCCTTCAGAGAGAGGTAGAGCAATGGTGTGTTCCTCCTAGTGCCACAGTACCAAGTGTGGGTGCTGGATTGGAGAGTCAGTAGGATTCTTCAGGTATGTATGATCTTGGTCATTAGGTGAGCATGGCTTCTATAGGAGATCTACATGGTAAGTAAGATCGTTGATCTGCAGGTGTGTGTGTGTGCAAGGTCAAGGTTCACAGGTGTGCAGAACCAGATTGATCTGTAGGTTGGAGATCAGATAGAATAGCAACACAATAGGGAGCAGGATCAGGTAGGATCTACTTGGAGTACGGTGTGTACTCACTGTGATGTACGTGGAGTACATGGAGAGCTAAGAGGAAGGCAAGGCAGTTCCTTCCATAAGTATGGTCTATTGAATTTTAGGTTGTTACAGGTTCATGGGAGATCTACTTGAAGTACCTTGAGTACTTGTGGAGTGCGTGGAACACTTGTGGAGTGCGTGGAGCACTTGTGGAGTGTGTGGAGCACTTGTGGTGTGCGTGGAGCACAGGTGTAAGGTGAACACCAACTCTATGTTTGAGTTGGGTTTTGGGACCTAAGAGAGAGAGCTTTGAGGGAAGATTTACTGTTTATGTCCTAGAGGTGTGGGAGCCCTAGAGGTGTGTAAGAAAGAAGATCTGTGGCAATATTCTTTGTTGTATTTCCTTCTGAAAGAGTTTTAATACAAGTTGTGTATTGTCTCTCATATCATGTGTTATTCTGAATTCTAGTTACTTGTTGATTCTGGTTATTTCCACATATTAAGTTGCTTGTATTTGGGAATCAATTGTGTGATTTTGGTTATTCATATCCCAAAAAGTGGTATCAGAGCTTGGTTGTAGGTTATTGAGCTTGATACCAACAAGTGGTATCAGAGCTAAGGTTGCAGGAATCAGGTTTTGTGTTTGGTTACAGGTCATTCTCAGGGGTTTTTGATTGAGTGGGAGTAGAGCAACGGCAGATGAAAGTAAGCTAAGAATGGAGGAGTTGAAAAGCACAGACGGTCACTTACAGTCCCATGGAAAGAAAGAGCAGGTAAAAGAATATTGTTGGTTTGTGGAAGATCAACAAGAAGGAACTGAAGAAGCAGATGTTGCAGGTGTTGTTGCACAAGTTGCTCTGGGAGGTTTCTTGGATAAAGTTGAATCTTGGATAACAGATTCGGTTGCCTCTTTCCATGTAGCCCCAGGTAGAGGAGCTGGTGAGCCTTGCCAAAGAATTGGCAAAGGGGAACTGAAGCTAAAATTGCAGGCAACCAACACACAGGTGTTGAAGAAGGTCATGCAGGTCCCAGGTTTGGAGATATGGCTAATTTCTTCAGAAATATTGGGTGATGAGAGATGCACAAGAACTCTCACAGCGGATACACTTGAATTAGCTGGTGGTAAGAAAATAGGTACTCTTTATCTACTTGTTTATATTATTGATTCTTCTTCTATTGCAGAGACGTGGCTTTGTAGGCTTGGTCACATGAGCATGAAGGAGATGCATGTTCTTAAGCAGAAGATAGACATATTTGACAGGCTTAAGAACTAGAAAGCCTTGGTGTTTATGAAGGAGATGGAAAATAGAAACCAGTGGATGGTGCTGGATACTTTTGAGCAGAGCAGTTTGGACATGGAGACTGATTCAAAGGAACTCACGGGTAAAAATTCATCACTCACAGGCGAACACAGATACCGGCGTCAGTCAGGAGGAACCGACGTCGAACAGACAGGTGTCGATGTCGGTCATGTGCAGACCGAAGTTGGCAGTGTCGGGCAGGGTAAGACCGACGTCGGTCAGAAGGACCGATGTCGATAATAGGGTAAGACTGACATCAATCACGAGGACCGACGTCGGCAACAGGTAAGACCAACTTTGGCAGGAGGACCGACATCGGTAGCAGGGACACCGATGTTGACAGGGTCGATAGTTAGGGACAGACGCATGGGAACCAATGTCGATCAGATGCAGACTGTGTAATGACCGAGGTCAATCACTGTAACAGATTTTGGGTGGATAGCATGCTATCAAGGAGTCTCAAACACCCATACAAAGGAATGAAGACGTAAGTAGGCCTCAAATTCATTGTTCCTCTTCTTTATACTCGTTGCTCATTACAGAGCAGTAAGGATCCAGGAAACAGGTGGGAGCATGGCAGGGATATGTTGCAGAACCAAACGGGAGTTTTGGTAAGGTTGCCAGCTGGTGTGAAAGCACAGAGACAAATGGATTCCTTAGTTGAAGAATAGAGTGAATGGATACGTGAGATGGAAGACCAGGCATATGGTCTTGAGGAAGCTGCAGGACAGTGGTACAGGTTTTGACAGGTGGAGGATGAAGCATGGCTTTAGTCAATGTCATGGTAACTACTGTGGTTTGACTTACCAGGGGGATGGTGATTGCAACATCATTCTATTTCTGTATGTGGATGGTATGCTAGCTAGCAGGTTTATACATACAGGGTTTTGCTGAGCTAAGGGTAAGATTAGTTCAGTGGCATGTCATGAGGAGTTTAGAGCAGCGAAATTCTTTGGCATGGGAGACATGGAGATCACAGGTTGATTTTGTCTCCAATGGGAGCTGATGTGAATCAGGTGTTGGTGAGGTTCAGGATGCAGAGCCAGAGCACACTAAGGGTTGGACAGGTACAGTGTCTGAAATCACATGAGGTCTGGTATAGACCTGAGTTTTCCCAAGCAGTGGGAGCTACCAGAGAGTTAGGAGCCAATTTAGGGAAGTGAGTTCTTAGGTATTTGAGAGGGACCAGCATCAGGGATTCATGCTATGCAGGGTCAGGACTTCACTACATGGGTTTGTAGGTTTGGATGTGGTAGGGTACTCAGATGACAGGAGGTGCACCATGGGATGTGTGGTGGGTTGTCTTCAAGATTGATCTTGAGGAGGGATACAAACCAGGAAATAGATTAGATGGAGTATAGGTATAGGTATAGTGCAGCTGTTTATCTCCAACTGGGAGATTGTTAGGTTGTGGAGCTAAAAGCTTCACTAATGCAGACATGGAGGAGGTTGCAGAAGAGTTGCGGAGTGTCATAGATGCCGGCGTCAGTCAGGCCAACTGACATCGATAGGATAAGGCAAGAAGGCAATCGACATCGGTCAGTAGTCGGCTGACGTCGACAACCCCCAGGTAGATAGGGACTGACGTCGGTCACCTGTGTGGTTCAGACTGCAGATGTTACGAGCAGTTAGCTAACAAACCAAGTGTTTGCATGTTGAGAGCCAATTTTAGACTAAGAGCTGCGGATCTAATTATTGTAATTAGATGTCTAATTATTTTTTGGATGAGATCTATATCATAGACTCATGGTTGTATTGTAAACTCATGCTAGGGAGTAAGAGAGCAAATAGCTCCTTTAGAGAGAGGTAGAGCAATGGTGCGTTCCTCCTAGTGCCACAGTACCAAGTGTGGGTGTTGGATTGGAGAGTCAGTAGGATTCTTCAGGTATGTATGATCTTAGTCATCAGGTGAGCATGGATTCTATAGGAGATCTACATGGTAAGTAAGATCGTTGATCTGTAGGTGTGTGTGTGTGTGTGCAAGGTCAAGGTTCATAGGTGTGCAGAACCAGATTGATCTGTAGGTTGGAGATCAGATAGGACAGCAACACAACAGGGAGCAGGATCAGGCATGATCTACTTGGAGTACGGTGTGTACTCACTGTGATGTATGTGGAGTACATGGAGAGCTAAGAGGAAGGCAAGGCAGTTCCTTCCATAAGTATGGTCTATTGAATTGCAGGTTGTTACAGGTTCATGGGAGATCTACTTGAAGTACCTTGAGTACTTGTGGAGTGCGTGGAGCACTTGTGGAGTGTGTGGAGCACTTTTGGTGTGCGTGGAGCACAGGTGTAAGGTGAACACCAACTCTGTGTTTGAGTTGGGTGTTGGGACCTAAGAGAGAGAGCTTTGAGGGAAGATTTATTGTTTATGTCCTAGAGGTGTGGAAGCCATAGAGGTGTGTAAGGAAGAAGATCTGTGGCAATCTTCTTTGTTGTATTTCCTTTTGAAAGAGTTTTAATACAAGTTGTGTATTGTCTCTCATATCATGTGTTATTCTGAATTCTAGTTACTTGTTGATTCTGGTTATTTCCGCATATTAAGTTGCTTGTATTTGGTAATCAATTGTGTGCTTCTGGTTGTTCATATCCCAACAATAGGCAATGTTTCTTATAGGCAATAGGTTTTGGACATAAACAAATGTTAAGGGATTTTCTTAAGACCTTCTCATTTTGTCATCTTAAAGAGAATACCAACACATAGGTAATGATACCTCTTCAATGCATGTTGTTTTCTAGTTAACTAACCAAAATTAGGCCTATTGTTAGTTCTAATTGATACTACTTATTTAAACTAAGTAATGATTAAAAATAAATAAAAAGACATTATTTTCTATATCTACAACTTAATAATTTCAAATTATATTATTAAATATTTTTTAACTATATTTAATATTAAAATAAAAGTGTTCTCAACTATCAAGTGATAATATTATTATAATATAAATAATATTCTCAGAATAAAAAACAATCCTTTATAAAAATAGCACAGGCTCAAATTGTTAAAATATAGTGCAATCTTTAATCATGTGAAATTAATCAATTAAATATCATGCACTCAAACAACCATTCAACTTTCCAAAATAAATTTATTTGTCAAAAATCCTATAACATGAGTTCAAATGATTGTTATCTAATATAATTAAATTCATTGAGATCTATTACTAATTTAACTTTAAAAAATAGTTTAGCACAAATTTGACATGTGTACAATAGGTTATTCCATTTCAAAAATGTGAACTAACACAAAATCAAATTAAAACCAAAAATAAAATACCATTTGGAGTTTCAAGATAACTTTATTCTTCAATTTATTCTTTCATAAATAGATAAATTAAATAAATATTTAAATATATTTCTTATAAGTTTTTTGAAATTTTATATAAAACAATAGATCATAATAAAAAATAATTCTCTCTCAAAAAACATTCCATAAAATTAAAATAAAAAAATGAAGTGGTTTAATCAAAACCCACTTCAAAATCTAATAAAAAAACCATTATTAAAATCTTCGTGAACTCCTCATAACTGAAAAATAAATTCACAAATAAGGCCTTAACATTATTATAGCACTCTTCAGTGACCCATCATTTTCCAAGTCTCCTTTCTACCTCTGAAAGGTCCAACTTAATCTCCAAGATATCCCAATCCACGTCTTCAATAATAATTTGATCACATTATAATTTCTTTGTGGGAAAAGTGACATAACCTTCCATTTGATCTCCCTAGATGCTTGGCCAACTAATAAATTCTACCTTCAAATTCTTACTAACTCATTCTACTATGGCTCTAAATACATCTAGTAAGAATCATTTCCTTGATTGATCCGACATCATAGCGATTAAAAATATATAAAATAAATTATTTACATAGTAATAAAGGATCTTAATGTATTGTTCATCTCCTCTTAAAATCATATCCAAATCGCTTGTAAAATTGCTCATGTATTTACAAACCATGTTTGATTTTATTTTAGTGAAGAAAATAAAATTTGTGGGGTTTGGACTCAAATTTTTCCAAGATAAATCTATAAAATCAATAATGGTCTCTAATTCATTTGACTCACCTATATTATTTGTAGATACAAAAATATGATTTTATATGGCATATAATTATTATACATTTGACAAATACCAATCAGAGATCTACCCTTTATTTTATGACCTTCTCATTTATGAAAGGCTCACATTCACCATCTCACTATGCCAAATTGTTTATCTTATAGTCTGACCCTATTATTTTAATGATATAGATATCATGTAGCATAAAGTATACATCGAAACTTGTTTCTATCCTAAATAAATAGTTATAAATCCTTAGTAGCTTTCTACCCTACATGACACTAGCATCTAGGTTAGGACACTAGCATTCATGTTAGTATTCCAAATATAATGCTAGTGTCCCTACCTTCCAAACTATAAAATTTTAAAATATTCCAAAATTTATGGGTCAGCCTATTCATATTATTTAACCTTGTTATGAGATAATTTTAAAATATGGGGTATAAATACAAATCAAATCCTACTCATTATTCATCTTATAAAGACTAAAAAACCATATAATATGGTTCTAGATGATGTACTAACCCTTAGACCACCCATGGACCCCCTGAGGACCATTTATTAACCATTTACCTTGACATTCATTGGTATAAATGGCTAACTTTAGCCAATTTTGACTATGACCCCAACCATCAACAGTCAACCCTTAACTACCGACGGTTTTCCCTTAACTACCTCAAGGGTTAACTTCAACTAAAACTCTAGATTGTTATTCTATTAATAGTTATTTGATCCACTATTTTGCATAATCAATGCATGTTAGGCTTAAAGTTAGAAAAACTTGTTAGACTTATTGTTTCACCACTCCCTTTCCTCTATATTAAGAGAGGAAGAGGAGGTAAAAAGGATCATTAGAACTTCTAGTGAAAGAGATTAGAGCTTCTTGTGAAAGTATCTTTCTTACTTCCAATGACTAGGAGTGAGATCAAAAGTGCAACTAAAACTCATCAGTCCATAGCCAGTGTACTGTCACTTTGCCAAAATTTATCCAAAGTCTATAAGAATCTTTCATCTAACCTCAACATTCTTCAAACTAGTAATAATAAAGATAATTATTTATTTCTTATCAGGATTCAATAATTAATTTTATTGTTTCGTTCCTTGTATCACTTCCTCTCTTCCCCAAGATCACCCATAGTATATTTCGATCATCTGAACACCCAACACCTAAACCAAAAACCTTTGAACACTACCCTCTATCTCACAACTAGTAACCATTTTCCAAACTCACCTTTCAAAACCCTCTTACAACCTTCCCAACCAAATTTATTTTCCTAAGCCAGATCCCACAATAACCATCGATGGTTTCCTAACCATCGATATTTTGACCCTAACCGTTAATGGTCATTAATCATCGATGGTCACCCAACCACTGAATGTTTGACCCTAATCACTGATGGTCTATATCTACTATTTTCAAATAGTAAGCTTATTTGACCTATCAGACCCTAACCAAATTCCACTTTATAAGTTTTTATCTTATCACAGATGATCACTCAATCTTATAAACCACATTTGATTTATTTATCATTGATATCTAATCACTTATTTATATAATTAGTCAAGGGAACTTATTTATTTTTAATAATTTATTGTATTTGATTTAAGTATCTTTTGTTATTTATGCAAGAAATTTATCTTTTGTTTTCAAAACTTAATTGTTTAAAATTGTGGATTGATATCCTCCAAGGAAGTTTGTGCTTCTTGGATCTAGCTCACTCTAGGCAATCCACCCTACTATCCAACTAATCAACCATTTCTTTAGTTCTTTCTTATCTATAAGTCATTCTTCCCTAGATAAAGAGGAGTCTCCACAATCATTTGAATCAACATGCATGAAACATATCAGGTTCTACTAACCTCGCCCTTATTTCAAGTTTTACAAATTTCTTTCTAAAGAAAATAAAGTAAAATTTTAGTGAAACATTATGACATGCCTAGTGGGACTCTTGATATTTTTCTTGGGTTCGAAGCTATAAGGCATTTAGTTGCATTAGATAATAGTCATTCATTGCATTCATTTCTAAAAATCAAATGTCCCTTATCTCCTTTCTTTCTTTACAAAATGCAAGTTCTAGTTTTATTTTGTCTTTTTAGAAAAGGGTAAACATTGTCTTGTTTTACTTTCACTTCTAAAAATCAAAATCATTCATCCTAGGATTAGGATTTGCATTATCATCATCATCTCTAGGTGCATCTTAGTTTTTTTTATTCATTTGCAAAAACACCTAAATTTTCTTTTGGATTAAAATTAACTTTGCATCCACTATTTGCTTGTATTGATTAGCTCACATATCTTAATTTATTTAAGTAAATTAATCATAGTCTCACTTATCTCCACACACACAAGACCAAACCACACATTCAATTAAACATCAAAATATTGGCATAGGGCCTCAATGGATTTTATCACCTAGCAGTCACATTTTCTCGATTATCTTACTTGGATTTCACTACCAAAGGGAGAACCAACTCAATACATTGGCTGAGTATAATCTCTAGTAACTTAGTATATTTTAGATAAGCACCTGACACCCTTATCACTATGATGTGTGAAGTGAGGGTTAGGCCCCAATATCAATCTATGTACCAAGTTCTAGTACAGATCTTAAAAACCTTTAACTACCTGAAACCATCCTTAGATATCTTCTTTTAGTACTGACTCCACAAGCTCGAGTTGGTCTTCATAACTTATTTAAATTTAAGGCATAAGCCTAAAGAGAGATAACAAAGTATCCTATGATTTTAATGCACATTAGTGTATGCATTTATTTCCTTGAGATATTTTTATTTCTTATTTTTTGGGTTGTGAGATCACTTAGATCATCCTTTTCCCCTTATTTTCATGGTTTTAACTAGGCAATAACTAAGAAACCAAGAAAATCAAGATCCACCTCCTAATCATCCCTCTTACTTTTCTCCTTCATCCATGGAGTACATCTCATATGAAAAGAGTTCTCCCCATACTTATGGAATTCCTAATATCCCTCCAACACTACCTTAACACCATATCCCACCATACCCCTAATTCAATTTTGCCTATTGACCCACCGTATGGTATGCCATCCCATCTTATTGGAAGCACTTCTATTACCACCATTTCCACCCAAACCTTAGTCATCTAAGCATTTTATTCTACCAAAAATCCCACCAATATCACCATCCAAAACCAACCCACCCAACCAACCAACACCCAAACACCTTCCACCCCAACCAATAACCCTTATAGTATAAGAACAACCCAACCTTTGGGCAATGGTACTCCACTTACCATGGGAGTACCCTCTACTATTGTTACCACCCTTATTTTTTTTTCCAACCCACCTACTTCTACTCCATTCCATAGCTTGGTGGTTCCCATACCTTCTACCCTTCCACCCATTAATACCAATATTAGTACCAAGATTACTACCCATCCTTAACCTACCTACCTGACCATACCTTCAACCCAACCCATGTCAATTATTTAAAAAGTTCCCATTCCACCCAACCTAAGCTATATTCCAAACCCATAGGGGTATATGGCTCCATCCTCTACCCAACCTCCTATATCCACCTATCCATACATGGCATCTTCCCAACCACCCATGCCCACACATCAATATTTGGCAACCTCCCAACCTTCCACTAGTTACCTTATGTCTTACCTGACCAAGACCAACATAATCTACCCTAAAACTATGCGGGTGCACAAAAATAAATGGATATTTTTAAGATGTTAATGGATAAAATAACCACTTTGGATTTATCTATTAATAGTTCCCATAACCTCTTATAATATGAACAAATCTATAATGAACCAATTCATCCATTTGTCCCCATTCGACCTTATCCTCCTCAATGGGAGATTTTGAAATTTTTAAAATTTCAAAGCAAGGAAGACTCTAAACAACATCTTAGAGCATTTAAGCACTCTTGATATTTGATTGCCTATGATGATGTTTTCGTTCTTCGCACCTTTCCCATGTCTCTATCAATTCTAAAACTATATTAGCATAGTGTTATTACCAAGCACTCCCTCTTTTATTTTTCCTAACTAGCTCAAACCTTCTTAGATCACTTTTTCATAAATGTCTCTAAGAAAGTTTCCATCACTGATCTTTAATCCATTTGATAATTTGATGATGAGTCCATTGCTGAATTCATAGCCCATTAGAGGAGATGGATAAACCAAATCTCTTTCTCTTTGCTCCAACCCAAGATAATTGATATTTTTTCTTGGTTTTTTGCCAATCACATTTCCTCCACTTTATAGGTTTAGACTTTTAGGACCTTTGATGAAGATTTCACCATGGCACAAAAGTTAGAGAATAGATCCATTGATAAGGGGAAGTTAAAATTGAGAAACAAGAATTCCACATTCAAATAAAATGAGGTTTTCTCCTCCAAACTTAAGAATCAAACCAACACTAACACCAAAAACAAGGGAACCATAAATGTGGTTATCCTTAAAATAGCTCCTCCATTAGTTGTTAACCAACCCAATTGTTCCAATTCCTCTAATTAAATCATTGGAAACTAAAACCGTAATAACCAAAATCAATTTACTCCACTAGGGGAGTCATATGCTTTGGTCTTGGAAAATTTGTTAAAAAAATATCATACAACTCCCTCTGATCAAACCTCCATATCAATTTGATTTCTCTCATCTTGTACCTAGTTGGTATAAGGAGAATGAATTATGTGCCTTCCATCATGCCATCAAGAATAATGTTAGTAGGTGTAACACTTTCAAAAATGTTTTCCAAGTTTTTATTGATAAGGGGGAACTTGTTTTGGATAATCCCAATGCACCCCCAAATCAATCACTTGAGATATTTAGACAACCATTCCCCAACCATGCCCCTTTCATCAAAACTAAAAATAATAAAGTGAAATCCTCTCACAACCATGAGTTTTATACCATTAACAAGGTTCTTATTGAACTCATTATTGAATAAACCATTTCCTAAACCACATTTCCCTTCCCTCCATTTATTGAGGTAATGGACTCAGCTTCTATTCCTTTGAAAACTGAAACAAATGAAATAACTATTTTCCTTGTTCCACTTGTCAAGGTAGTGGAACTACCAACCTCTCCTTTGGAAGACATACCAAAAAGGGCAGCTATTACCACCATATCCTTCTCTTCTATCATACAAAACTCCACTCTTCCTTTGTAAATCACCCCTAAAGAAGAGGTCACTTTATCTACCTCTCCCATAGAAGACTCACTTTCCCAAACTTTGGAGCCTTTGATTGAGGAAAAGGATGAGGTAACCACTCCCCTCTATCCACACATAGGTTTGTCCTTTGAGACCAATACCAAAGGGATAAAACTCATCTACAAGCCTTTCTTTAGACTAATTCAAAACTTGGAATACCTATCACAACCCAATGTAGATCGTGCTACATTCTTGCACCATCTCAGGCTTCCTTTCCTAACCAAGCAAGAGACCTTTACCACATTATTTTCAACCCAACCTTCCACTTCCACTATTAAATCTACCATCATCCCAACCAAACCTTTAAAAACCTCTACCCCTCAAACCATAGTTGAAAAAACCAAACCAACTCCACCTAAAGTAGTCCAAGCACCTTCTCCCATCCCAGTTAAGCCCATCAAAAACCTAGACATACTTCATACTCATATCCTTACTCACCTTTCATTGAATTTGGACCTAACATCACCTATCCCACCAAAGAAACCCCAGTTCAAGCCAACCAAGAAAGAAGAGCTACCTAAGATCTCAAAAGCTAGAACCTTACCACTTAATTCTACCTTTCCTTCCATTTTGGGACCACATCCTTCTTCCATCCTAGGACCTCATCCTTTTGTTAAGAAAACATGTCTCCCAAAGTGTTGTTCCCAAAATCCATCACTTGTTTTTGGGACAACATATCAACTATTTTGATCCTACAGGCCCTCTTCCCTTCTCAAAAAATGTTTTGAGCTCTCAAGTTCTTCAATTATTCAAGCATTTTTAGTCAATGGACTCACAAGTTCAATAGGTTCAACAACTTCAACAGGTGGACTCTCATAAAGGAATAACTTTCAAACACTTAGGTAATTTCAAGGTTGGTTCAATGTTGAGGTTTAACCAAAAGGTCCATCGGCAAGCTTCAAACAAATGGAATGAAACATTAAACCATTGAACCCCACTTCAACAAGGTTCAAAGGTTCAAAAAGAGTTAAGCGCTTCAATGAGTTCAAATAATTCATCAAGTTCAAAGTTCAACTACTTTGAAAAGTTCAAACGACTTTAAAGGACTTAAATGAAAGAAGACTTCAAAGAAGAAAGATTGAACCGTTGAACCATTGAACCTTGAACCAAAAGAGTTAAAAGGTTTAATGAGTTCAATAAAGTTTGAGAGACTTAGAAGAATAAAAGATTTAAAGAGAAAAGAATGAACCATTAAACCTTGAACCAAAAGGTTCAAAGGTTCAAGGTTTAAAGTGGTTCAAGCGATCAACGACCAGTGACGTCCTTGCAGATGTCAAATTTAGGGTAATAAAATATCTATTGTTTTTCAAATATGGTGTGGACCTAAAAACAAACTCAACAATCAGCCAAAGAAGAAGCCAAAGGAGCCAGCAAAAAGTAAGAAGATAACCTGAGAGCTCAGATTGCAAAGGAAGGACAAGACATGGTGAGGAAAGAGGGAACAATGTAGAAAGACTAGAAATATTTGCATAGAAGTTATTTCTAGTAGGTGAAATAATCCACCAGGTGGACATCAAAGAGCATGACCACTCAATAGTGTGGCCTATTTTTCTAAATTGAGTAAAGGCAAAGTGGATAGCTGTGCAAATATCAAGAAGAGGAATAGGCGGCCCATACTTTGGAGGGGACATTTGAGATGAATTGACATGCCACAATTAAGGCCGATGCCCTATTCCAGCATGGCCCCTTGATGAAACTAAAAATGCATTCAAGGCAATGAATGCAGCATAGACCATTCCATGAAACAAAGCACCCAAGTCTTTCTAGGAGTGCTATATATTTTAATCTTTTATTTTATGCAAAGAGGATCTCTTTGTTATAGAAGCAAAACTCTTCCCAAATTGAAAGGCATTTCCTGAGACTTTGAGCTTAGATTATTAATCATATTTATTTATTTGAATGAGAAAACAAGTGACCTTTTAGACTTTGTGCTAGAATAGCTTATGTTATTTAGGAAATTATTCTTATGTCTGTTTCCTAGAAGTATTCTTGTCCATTTAATTTAACAACCATAACTAGTGGAAGTAATCAGGAAGGTGTCCTAAAGCCTACTGTGGAGAGACTTTGTGCTGCCATAATTATCTTTTGCATGTATTTTTTCTATTTCTATGTAAAAGATCTTGGGATGACTTTGTGCCCCCATTGTCCTTCGTATATTTCACTCTTTGGCAGTTGAGGTGGAGACTTTATGCTACACCTCATTCTGTTGGGTATTGTGCCCTATTACATTTACTTGTCACTACTAGAAAGATTCATGTTGTTTGTTGAACAACACTTCTAAAAGAAGAGAAGTGCCTTCTATCATTTCACCAAGATTTCTCCTTTGATTTGTGAACATCATCTCTAAAAAAAGAGAGATGGATGGTGTTATCCTACCCCTAAGTGTTATTTACAGCTTATTTATAGTATATTAATATATATATATATATATATATATAGCACCTCATATTTATAGGGAACCTCCCCTTGATGAGAGGAGAGATTTGTCCTCTTTTGATGTGGTCAACCTGCACATTTGGTCGATAAATCTCCCTATGTTGTGGTTGAAACAACCTATTTTACCCATCAGTTAGCTGGTGACAAAATATTCACCCAACAATTTTTGGTGACTCTACTGGGGATCGACGAGCATTTCCAATCTATTCAAATTGAAGCATTTCATATTGCTAGGAAATGATGTGAAGTAGGAAAGAACACTGCCAGCTTCATGCCAAAATTTTTTGGTGACTCCACTGGGGATCAATGAGAATTATATTCCTTTTCTATTCTATTCAAATTGAATCATTTCATATCACTGGGGAATGATGTGAAGTAGGAAAGAACACTGCCAGCTTCATGCCAACAATTTTTGGTGACTCCACTGGGGAAGAATGAGCAGTTTCAATTATTTTCCTTATCCATTTTATCCACTGGGGAAGAATGAATAGTTTCAATTCTTTTTCTTGTCCATTTTCTTCATTATTCCAAGTCCTTTTCCATTACCATTTTCCTCCACCTTTGTGCCAATAGTTTTTGGTGACTCTGCTGGGGACACAACAATTTTGTACAATTTGAAGCCTCAAGCTTTAGATTGAAGCATCAATTGTGTCTTATCCATTATCATTATAGCCTTATTAATTTACATTATATACTCTTAGCTATGAAACTAGATATGTTGGAGATCGAGCATTTCATTTCAAAAGTCAATTCTATGGCAACTCCATGCCAACTAGAAAGAACAAGCAGTTTGGAGCCTCAGGATCCAAGCTGAAGTAGGGCCAGTTCTTTTCCATTTTTATTCTACAATTTGGTAGCTCCACACTATACAAGAAGCCAAAAATATCAAGGTGTTGTTGACCCTATTTTCGAGTTGGTGCAGTAGAGCAATTTTGATTTGTTTCCTCTAGAACCTCACCTTCAACGAACTAGGATTCTTCCTCCTACCAACACCAGGTCATCAATACAAGGCAGAGCTTCTTTTTCCTCTACTATCATAGCTTTGCATGTACATACCCCACCAAGATTTTTTATCCCACCTTTCCATATTCATATAACTATAGCTCAAGGCCCCTAGGGTAAATCTTTTAGCCCACTCAATTTAACTCCACCTCTACATGAGATACCACGTAGTTCAAGGAAGAATTTTTCCAAATTCTTTGGTGATGGGAGAGTTTATCTTGATGAATATATTGCAGCCTTTAACATAGCCTATGGTGTGATAGGTGTGGAGTATGAATACATAGCAGTCAGGTTGTTTGTAGAGACATTACAAAGTGTTGTTGTAGACTAGTTCTATCATCTGTAGGCCCAGACTGTGACCGAATGGAACACCCTCAAAGCCAAATTCAAAGCCAGGTTCAAGACTAAAGAAGATGTGCATGCCCTACTGACCTAGCTCACACAAATGAATAAAAATCCTCATGAACCTATGAGGGACTTTATTGCCAAATTTGACAAGTTGAGGAATAAGATTCCTATAATTGCTCAGCCAACAGCTGAGAATGTCAAATACTTCTTCATCAACTCTCAGTTGCCTGAAGTGAGTTTTATGCTAAGATATGCTGGCCACATAGACCTTGCTATAGCTCAAGATTTGGCTACTAAGGTTGAATATGATCTCATCTTGGTGGGGAAGATAAGGAGAGATCCTAACAGAGGTAAATCTTCTTCATCCTCTAAATATCCATCTACAAGCACCACTGATCCAATGGTGCAAAAGCTAGCAAATGAGTTTCTAGCTCTCAAAAAGAAAATGGTGCAAGAGATGTCTACCCATCCTTCATACTGAGATATACCAAGGAGGATGTTTCCCAACTAGTCATACTAAGGCAATGCTACCAAGAATCAAGGGTAGCCAAATCATCTTCCTCCCCCTCAGGGAAAACTTGCTATTGAAGTAGCTCCAACCAACTCAACAGTTGAATATCTTGAAATAGAATCTAATTTTTCCTTCCAGCCTAAGTTGAACCTAGAAGATGATGTTGATCTCTTTATAATAGACCAAAAATAATCAGTTGGTGACTACAAAATTGGTTTCCTAAATTACCAGGATGAACCTAGAAGTAAAGGTGAAGCATTTGATGGATCATACGCTATATTTACCTGGCCCCAGAACTAGTCAGCCTAGTAAGCTGATAAGGGAAAATTAGGGGACTGATCTCAACCAATAATTTCAATTGCTAAATGGGGTACTACTCTGCCTTTTCAATCAAAGGACCTGGTAATCACTAAAAATTAAGTACCCCAGACATTATTTCACCTTATGCTTCAAATTTGTAGATTAGTCTTACACTCCCAAAAAACTAGAAGGATAAACTTCCTTCCTCTATTCCTAGTTCTTTCTAGTCATTTGATATAATCAACCATGTTAAAAAGACCAAAATTCAAATGACTGAGTTTGAATTCTTGCAATCCAATCTTGAGCAGTTGGATAGATTAGTGGAATGTGTGAAGGATAAAGTCGTCCCTTCAGGACAAGAAATTTTGAAAGTAACTCCTGGTCCCCCCAAGAACACATCCACCTAGAATAACCTTGTCATTACTCCTCCTACTACTCCCAAGAAGATAGAACTATTTTATGTCTCCCGATTGATAAATGGTCACCAACTAAACAATTGCATCATAGACTCAAGTGCATCTGATAACATCATGCCTACCAAAGTGGCAGAATCTCTTGGTCTCACACTGACTAAGACATTTGGGAGATGTTTCTCCATGGAAAAAAAATAAGTGCCACTTTTGGGACAAATCAAAGATGCCCAATTTGCATTTGTGGCCTTTCTAGGAAAAATAATTAAGATGACAGTCCTAGTGGCCAATGTCCCAGCCTCCTATGGCATTCTTCTTGGGTGAAATTTTTGTGAGGACATTAGTGGAGAATTGAGCATGGACCTATCTAAGGTGAGGATCCCTATTAATGTCATTATGTAGAGGCTACTTTATGAGAAGGAGGCAAAATATATTGTCACCCAAACATTGGCCCCTAAAGCTCAAATTCTATTTGAGTCTTCAAGAATGGGTAACTTTTTCTTGACCACAAAGGATGTTCATGTTTCAAAAGATGAAAGTCCTATAGGTGCCGATCCAAGAATTGATTCAGATGAGATGACAGAAGAATTAATAAAGCATAGCATAGGTGCAGAAGGACCCTCCCCTCTAAATGAAGGAAAATTTGAGAAAGGAGCAGTTTTGGTGGTGTATGAATTCTAGAATTTGATGGTAGCTACTCTTCTACCGGTGCTGGAGCTAGGATTGTTCTAATATCTCCTCAAGGAGATATTTTTCCTTCTTCATACAAGTTTTAGTTTAGCAACACCAACAACACTACTGAGTATGAATCTCTATTACTCAAGTTGAAGGCAACTTAAGACAGAGGTATTAAACTCCTTCATGCTAAAGGAGATGCTAAATTGATGGTTTGTCAGGTGAGGAACTTGTGTCAAACCAAGAAAAAAATATTTTGGCATTACTACAATTTGGTATGGGACTATATTGAAATTTTTGATGCTTTTAATATATCTGTAGTGCCTAGAGAGCTTCATAGTCATGTAGGTTCATTGGCTATCTCTATGACCCTCTTGGTTCCTCACAAAGAGTTTGAAGAGAATAAGTACACTATCAAGTTGGTCTTTCAACCAAGTGTGCCTGATAATGCCAATCATTGTTAGGTGTTTGATGTTGACAATCAAATCATGTGCTAGACTAAACCAAAATAATAGCAAATTATGGTAATGGACCTTACTGCTACATGTCAAAATCAGGTAAAGAAACTCTTCTGCAAGAGAACAAGGATTCATGATTTTTAGACTAGAAATCAAGTCTTATTTTGGGGCAAGAGGAGAGAACCAAAAGGAATGTATAGAAAATTTTATTCCTAGTGTAGAGGTCCCTTCACCAATCATCATTTCTGGGGAGAAAATGGTTTCTTGCTGATATATCAAGATAGAATGCCATTTTCACTGTCTCACAGTGGGTGGCATCTGAAGCACTTCAATCCTTGAAGTATTAGATAAGATCAGCTTGTACATATGTATAATTTTTATATAGTATTTAGCTTGTTTTGTGTTGTTCATTTTCATTTGTTTTTTATGCCTTTCTTTTTGGGTAGCATGACTCCATATCCCAATGACATACTTAAAGGCACTAGAGATTCTAGATTCTACTCCCTTCAAATTTTTTTACAATCAATGGAAGTTCCCCAACTAGAGCCAGCTATTGTTCCCAAAATCCATCACTATTTTGGTCCTACATGCAAAAATTCTCTCTTCCCTTCTCAAAAAATGTTCTAAGCTCTCAAGTTATTCAATTATTCAAGCATTTTCAGTCAAGGGACTCGTAGGTTCAACAACTTCAATAGGTGAACTCTCATAAAGGAACTATTGACATAGTGGATTACACCTGGGGCAAGGAGTTTGAGCTCCTACCTTCCACACGCAACAATGGAAACTCCCCTCTCACCTGTGGGACTAGCGAAGCTAGAGGGGATATTCTCTAGATAAGGGCTAGCTCCTTCTGATGTATTTTTTAGGCCCTGGTTTCTCCTACTGATAACAAAAAATGTAAAAAGGGGGGATGAAAAGGGAGAGAGAGATTTTGAAAACAAAGCCTAAGCCTAAAAATTAAAAGGTGATACACCAAAAAATATGACCCACCCAGCCTGAACATACACTTTTCACCAAAAATAAGCACCTATACACTTCATCTGACATGAGAGAACCTACTACATCAGTGGGTCAGGGGTCTATGGAGATACAGGGAGGAAAATAACCACTAGAGGCATTCTAAGACACACTATAGTAGCCTATCCACTTCACCTATACTCCTCGAGGGACACTTCTGACAAACCTATAAAAGGAAACTCACAAAAATGCACCAGACATGCTGAAATCATTCTACAAAAGCATTAATAAAATGACTTAACATAGAACTAAATGCATAGACACATACTAAAGATGCAAAACTCAGAATGGAGGTAAAAATGTTAAGTTCTAGTTGAAGGTAAAATTTGGCAGCTCTGCCTTACAAGCCCAAGAGATTTTTGGGCAGAGTTTTTCCTTAAGGCTAAGAGCGGATCTTTTTTCAAAAGAGAAGTTTACAATATATAGGAAGAGGAAGAGAAATTGGTGCTTCTTGGGAAGGATTTTTGTGCTCATTTCTACAAGTGGCCCATGTGCACTGAACACATCAGGAAGAGGAAACCACTGTTACTGATGTCATTCTTCAGAAAAGGCCTACTCAAACCATGTTGCACAGTCACCCAAATTGACTTTGGCATTCAAACATTAATGTAAGGACATGGCTATGCCTCTTTTCTATAAATAGACTACTATTTGTCCCCTCATCAATGCCAACTACAAAAAATAGGTTGCACTACTCATCTGACAATGACTCACCTTCCCTTTGCCACTTAGACGCTTCATCATTTCTACTTTGTCTTCTTCTTGCTCTTTCAGCCCTTGGGGGCAATCTTATGGTGGGTCATTGCACTCCTTGGGGCTCTTTCCATGATTTGGCACTAAGGTAGTTCAAAAACAATGGCTACTTAACTATGTTAAAATTGACGTTCACACGGCCGTCACCAATGGCTAGTTTGTCTGCTTAAATTTGATGGCTTTCAAGACATCATCGTCCTCAACAAAAGTCATTAGGTCTTTCCTTGTTCATTTTTGCTATTGAACCTACACGTTGAACTAAAGCCATTTAAACCAAGTGATGAACCAATGAAGCGTTGAAGCAGTTCATGAACCAAGGCTGATGAACTTATGCAACCTGAAATCGACTGGCCTAGGAAAGTAGGGGAAGAAGGGGACTAATTTTTGGCCTGTTGGGAAAAAATGGTCAACAAATTGGTGACTCCTAGGGGAAGCATGCCTGCTATGCTTAAAGACCAATTGGCTTGCAGTCCATTGGGCATAGAGTCAGATGCAGCTATGAAGAAAGTTTAGCAATAGCGCCAAATATCCAAGAATCAAACATGAAGCTTCTTACCCCACATGCAAAGGGAAACACACAAGGCTAAAAAAGCTACCTGTGTAAATTGCACTTAGGGAAAATAATAAAGACAACTAAAAACAAACTACTATATACAGCTAACCAAGAAAAATTGCCTCCCTCCTGGATCAAAGGGAAAACCTCTTAAGTCCCCTTCTTGGCAAGAAGACTTATGGTGCCAGGCAAGTAGCTAAATGAAAAAGAGAGTTGGTGACCTACTCTTCTTGCCTATCACCTACATTGGCTAGTATTCAAAGGAATCAAATTTGAACATGCTCCCAACATATGTATACTCTATTTGTCCTTGGAAGCTTGTTGAATGCTGGTCCCTCATACTGGTGCTCTTCACCAAGAAATATGTGGTTGCTAGCTTATCACCATTAGCCCTTTGATATGTATAGCTCCTCTACAGTGCATCATGGTTTGACCCATTCCCTTTCTTCATTGGAGATCCTGTCAAACTCATCCTCTACTGCCTCTTGGCCTTCTTGAAGAAGGGTGTTGTGATGATGTCTAAAATGGAATCACAAATTGATTGCTCATCCAATAAAACATCACCTCTTTGTTCAAAGCTTTCTTTTTCAAGGCTTTCCTCAAGGGAGACCAGCCTTTCCTTTTCCTACTCGAGGACCAGAGTTTATAGATGTTCAAAGGCATCCATCTGGTCCTCTTCCAACTTAGGCTCTCTGACATAGTCGTCCTCCTCATCGAAACAACAAGGAAGCTCATCGAACAAGGGGGAAGAGAGCTCACCATGCTTTTGTTCCTCCTCATACTGTTGGAACATCTACATGTATGCATGACCTGCATATTCTCCATTTCTGATGAGGTCTTCAAAAGGAGCATCAATGAGGATTTCTTCTTTGTTATTGCTCATGATAGCCTCTTAGATGTCATGGGAATCATGGGTAGGAGCAGCTTTATCTTTTTTAAGGTTTTGAGAAAAACCTTTCTTCTCCTATTTCCTACCCCATGATTTCACTATTTCCCCCCAGGTTAGGAGGTTGCCATTAGGATCAGTGACCTAAAGGGGTTGAGGAAGACTAGGAAAGCTGCTTGGGGGAATTGCATGAAAACCTTGAGCTTGATTAAAACCATATGAAGGAACATAAGGTCCATGATTTTGTGTAAAGGAATTATACATATAGAAAGTGATTTCTGATGACACCAGGCTGCTTAACCAATTGATTCAACTCAGATTTTCCATTGGTGTTTGATGTAAAGCCTCCAAAGGCTGGTCAATTGAAGAACACACCAAAAATTCTTCAACTCTTTGGACAAAACCTGTCTTAATTGGTCCCACTGGGCGTGCCAAAAACTATTGAAATAGTGGATTGCACCCAAGGCAAGGAGCTCAACCTCCTTACCCTAGGTATAATCCACTATGTCAATAGTTTTTGGCACACCTGGTGGGACCAATTGGGATAGGTTTTGTCTAAAGAGTTGAAGAATTTTTGGTGTGTTCTTCAACCGACCAGCCTTTAGAGGCTTTACATCAAACACCAATGGTGACTCCGAGTTGAATCTGCTAGTTAAGCAACCTGGTGCCATCATAAATCTTACTTTTTGTATGTATAATTCCTTTGCACAAGATAATTGGTCTTGTTTTCCTTCATTTGACTATGATCAAGCTCAAGATTTTTAGAGAATCACCTTAAGCAGCTCTCCTAGTTTCCCTGCAATGATAAGGGAAATGGCCCTGGAGTTTGAGAAGTAGATGATGGAGATTGATAAACTAGAGGAGCAGTATGGATATTAGTAGGAGCTGATGTATAAAAAGGAGTGTTTGTTTAGGCAAGCACATGCCTTGCAATCCATGGAGGAGGAGGTAGAAAAATGGAGAAATCCATCTATTCAAGGTAGTCAGCCTTGTGTGCCCCCTCCTATTCTGAAGAAAGCCACCTCATTTGCACCAAATCCTTTATATTAGATACCACTTGCCCACTCCAGCTCATCTGATGCATCTGATCTCAATCTGATGCTCTTGGCTTTCCAACATCAAAGGGCATCAAAGCAGCCGCCCATAGAGATCAATCTTCTCAATTCCTTATATTGTGAATCTTCCATTGGGGGGAATACCATGAGCCAGCACGTCCCTCTTCTAGAGACTCTTTCGTTGCATCAATAGTCTCTTCCTAGCATTCCTCAACCTCCCCAAGTTTTTCAACATGATGTGCAGTTTTTGAGCTGGAGGAAGGAATGCCAGGAACTAGGCCAAAGCCTTGAAGAGGATGATGCTAGTGACCTCCAAGAAAGACTCTTTTAGGACAACCTAGCCAAACAAATTGAAGATTTAGAGGCTAGGATGAGACTACTTCTTTAAAGAGAGATAGAACTTCTAGACCTTGTGGAGGAGCCCTAGGACCTTGGAGAAAACAAAGTTACTGCCTATTCACAGAAGCAAAATTTCAATTCTGAGATCCTGAACTAGGGGAAAATAGTAGAATCATGGGCCAGGAAGGAGGAGAAACAAGGTTTTTCTCAAAACCTTGAAGAAGATGAGGCTGCCCCTACTCATGATGATGGTGACTTCTAAGAAAGGTTCTTCCAAGAAGATCTGGCTAGGAGAATTGTAGAGTTGGAATCCAGAGAGAGATTCTTCAGCCAATGTGTGATGGATGGTTCGGACCCAATAACACATTCTATGTCTGAACACACCCCATCTACACACCCCAAAGAGAGCTATCAGGCCACACCTGATATAGATAAAGTGCTGACCAAGTGGAAAGAGGAGAATCATTTGATTCTAGCTCAAGGACTGCCTCTTCTTCCACATGGTCTTCCCACTTTACCCCTTCTCAAAGAAGAACCTATTCTATAGGAGGCGAGTGAGGAGCAGAAGATCCAATATGTAGTTTTTCAAGGGGCTATCATGAATGATAGTGAAGAAGAAATCATCATTGAGGATTTTTTTGAAGTCATCATCAGCAATGGAGAAGACTCAGGTCACGCATACATGCAGATGTTTCAGCAATACGAGGAGGAACAAAAGCATGGTGAGCTCTCTTCCCCCTTGTTCAATGAACTTCCTTATTACTTCGATGAGGAGGATGACTATGCTGAAGAGCTTGAGTTGGAGGAGGTTCATGAGAATATCTTTGAAGATCTAGAGATTTGGACCTTTGAGGAGGAAAAGGAGAGGTTTGTCTTCCTGGAGGAAGGCCTTGAAGAAGAAAGCTTTGAACAAAGAGGTGATGTTCTATGGGATGAACAATCATTTTATGAGTCCATTTCAGACATCATCATAGTCACCCTTCTTCAAGAATGCCAATAGGAAGAAGAGGATGAGTCTGACAGAATCTTCAATGAGGCAGAAGGAAACAAGTCAGATCATGATACATTGCAGAGGAGCTATACACATCAAAGGGCTTATGGTGATGAGCTAGCAACCATTGATTTCTTGGTGAAGAGCACCAATATGAAGGACCAACATTCAACAAGCTTTTAAGGACAAGCAAAATACATATATGTCAGAAGCATGTTCAATTTTGATCCACTTGAATACAAGCCAATCTAGGTGACAAGCAAGAGGAGTAGGTCACCAAATCTCATTTTCATTCAGCCACTTGCCTGGCACCATAAGTCTTCTTACTAGGAAGGGGACTTAAGAAAATTTCCCTTTGATCCAGGAGGGAGGCTAACATTCCTAGTTAGCTATATATAGTATTTTGTTTTTAGTTTCTTTTTTTGCTTTCCCTAAGTGCAGTTTGCACAAGTAGTTTTTTTTAGCCTTGTGTGTTTCCCTTTGCGTGTGGGGTAAGAAGCTTCATGTTTGATTCTTGGATCTTTGGGGCTGTTGCTAACCTTTCTTCATAGCTACATCTGACTCCATTCCTAATGGACTGCAAGGTAACTGGTCTTTAAGCATAACAGGCATGCTTCCCCTAGGAGTCACTAATTTGTTGACCATTTTTTGCCCAACAGGCCAAAAAGTGGTCCCCTTCTGTCCCTACTATTCTAGGCCATTTCATTTTTCTGATTTTGCATGTATCTATTCATTTTTATGGACTCTGCATAATTTTTATGAACTCTGTAGGTCTAAATCTATGGACTTTGTAGGTTTTGGATTTCTACAGACTTAGCAGGTTAGTCCTTTGGCGCATGAAGGATCAGGGCAGAGAGTTTTGGGTTTCACAAGGCTTCTTCAGGCTCTAGTCTAAAGGAAATCACAAAAAAATTGGCATCTTTGAACCATTGAACTGGTTCAAGGCATTGGTTCAATGTTTAAAGTTCAAGTGGCATCAATTTAGTGGCTTCCAATTGAACCAGATAGTTTAAAAGCTTAAGTTCAATGGCATCGGTGCGTAGTGGTTGAACCATTGAACCAATTGAACTATTGAACCAATTTTGGTTCAACAACTTGGTTTAAGGGTGTGCCCTATAGCCAGAGGGCATTTTGAGATCTAAATGCCCTTACAGAGGATAAGAAGACCAAAAAATATGAACACAACTGAAGGTCCAGAAGCCCTTGCGGAGGGTAGTTCAAGGTTTGAAAGCCCTTGCAGAGGGCAAAGAGTTTTAAAGAGCCTACAAAAAAGTCAAAGCAGCCAATTCCTGTAGATGTTTTGTTTGTGGGAAAAGGCCCGAAATAGAAAACTCATAGGGAAAAAAAGCCTGAAAGAAAAGACCTGATAACTTTTGCTAAGGATGGTGACATCCTGAAAGTCATCAATTTTAAGCAAACAAACTAGCCGTTGGGTGACGGTCGTGCAGACGTCAAATTTAACATAGTGAAGTAGCCATTGTTTTTGAACTACCTTAGCACCAAATCATGGAAAGAGCCCCAAGGAGTGCAGCGACTAGCCAAAAAATCACCCCTGAGGGTTGAAAGAGCAGGAAGAGGACAAGGTGCAAAAAAGACAAGGCCATTCAAGTGGCAATGGGTAGGTGAGTTATTGTAGATGAGTGGTGTGACTTTTTTTCTGTAGTTGGCATTGATGAGGGGACAAACTGTAGTTTGTTTACAAAAAAGAGGTGCAGCCATGTCCTTACATTAATGTTTGAATGCCAAAGTCAATTTTGGTGATTGTACAAGCATGGTTCCAACAGGCCTTTTTTGAAGAATGACATCAGTAACAATGGTTTCCTCTTCCCAAGATTTAGAATACACATGGGCCACTTATAGAAATGAGTGCCAAAAAATATTTCCAAGAAGCACCAAGTTTTCTTCCTCTTCCTATATATTGTAAACTTCTCTTTTGAGAAAGAAATCCACTCTCAGCCTTAAGGCAAAACTCTGCCCAAAAATCTCTCGGGCTTGTAAGGCAGAGCTCTGCCAGAATTTTTACCTTGAATCAAAACTTAGCTATTTTTACCTCCATTCTGAGTTTTGCATTTTTAGTATGTGTCTATGCATTTGATTCTTTATTAAGTCATTTTCTTAATGCTTTGCAGAATGATTTTAGCATGTCTGGTGCATTTTTTGAGTTTCTTTTTATAGGTCTATCAAAAGTTTCCCTAGAGGAGTGTAGGTGAAGTGGATAGGCTACTGCAGTGCATCCCAGAATGCCTCTAGTAATTGTTTCCTCCTTGTATCTCCACGGACCCCTAACCCACTGATGCAGAAGGTTTTTCTCACTTCAGATGAAGTGTATAGGTGCTTCCTTTTGGTGAAAAGTGTATATTCGGGCTAGGTGGATTACATTTTCTGGTGTATCACCTTTTCTTTTTAGGCTTAGGCTTTGTTTTTAGCATCTCTCTCTCTCTTTTCATCCCCCCCCCTTTTTTTACATTTTATTTGTTAGCAGTAGGAGAAACTAGGACCTAAATGATACATCAGAGGGAGCTAGCCCTCATTCTAAAGACTCTCCCCTCCAGCTTCACTGGTGCCACAGGTGAGAGGGGAGTTTCCATTATTGTGTGAAGAACGCAGGGGCTCAATCCCCTGCCAAGGGTGCAATCTTCTATGTCAATAGGAACAACTTCCAAACACTTAGGAAATTTCAAGGTTGGTTCAATGTTGAGGTTCAACCAAAAGTTCCATCAATAGGCTTCAAACAAATGGAATGAACCATTGAACCATTGAACCCCGCTTCAGCAAGGTTCAAAGGTTCAAAAATAGTTAAGCCCTTCAATGAGTTTGAAGACTTTGATAAGTTCAAAGTTCAACCACTTTTAAAAGTTCAAATGGCTTTAAAGGACTTAAACGAAAGAAGACTTTGAAGAATAAAGATTGAACCGTTGAACCATTAAACCTTGAACCAAAAGAGTTCAAAGGTTCAATGAGTTCAATAAAGTTTGAGAGACTTAGAAGAACAAAGGATTCAAAGAGCAAAGAATGAACCATTGAACTGTTGAACCTTGAACCAAAAGGTTCAAAGGTTCAAAGTGGTTCAAACGACCAATGACCAGTGACATCCCCATGGATGTGAAATTTAGGGTAATAAAATATCTATTGTTTTTTAAATATGGCACAGACCTAAAAACAAACTCAGTGACCAGCCAAAGAATAAGTTAAAGGAGCCAACAGAAAGTGAGAAAATATCCCAAGAGATTAGATCACCAAGGAAGGACAAGACATGGTGAGGAAAGAGGGAACGATGCAAAAAGACCAAAAATATCTATGCAGGAGTTATTTCTAGTAGGTGAAATAGTCCACCAAGTGGACATCAGAGAGTGCAAGCACTCAATAACATAGCCTATTTTTCTAGATCAATTAAAGGTGAAGTGGATATCTGCATAAATATCAAGAAGACGACTAGGCAACCCATACTTTGGAGGGGACATTTGAGATGAATTGACATGCCACAGTTAAGGTTGATGCCCTATTCCAGCATGGCCCCTTGATAGAACTAAAAATGCATTCAAGGCATTGAATGTAGCATAGGCCATTCCATGAAACAAAGCACCCAAGTCTTTCTAGGAGTGTTATATATTTTAATCTCTTATTTTATGCAAAGAGGATCTCTCTATTATAGAAGCAAAACTCTGCTCAAATTGAAAGGCATTCCCTGAGACTTTGAGCTCAGATTGTTAATCATATTTCTTTATTTGAATGAGAAAAAAAGTGACCTTTTAGACTTTGTGCTGGAATAGCTTGTGTTATTTAGGAAATTATTCTTATGTCTATTTCCTAGAAGCATTCTTGTCCATTTAAATTAACAAGCAGAACTAGTGGAAGTAATCAGGAAGGTGTCCTGAAGCTAACTGTGGAGAGACTTTGTGCTACCACAATTGTCTTTAGCATGTTTGTTTTTCTATTTCTATGTAAATGATCTTGGGATGAATTTATGCCCCCATTATCCTTCGTATAATTCACTCTTTTGTAGTTGAGGTGGAGACTTTGTGTTACACCTCATTCTATTGGTTATTACACCCTGTTACATTTACTTGTCACTACCAGAAAGATTCATGTTGTTTGTTGAACAACACTTTTGAAAGAAGAGAAGTGCCTTCTATCATTTCACTAGGATTTCTCCTTTGATTTGTGAACATCATCTCTAAAAAATAGAGATGGATGGTGTTATCCTACCCTTGAGTGTTACTTTCAGCTTATTTATAGTATATTAATATATATAGCACTTCATATTTATAGGGAACCTCCCCTTGATGAGAGGAGAGATTTGTCCCCTTTTAATGTGGTTGACCTACACATTTGGCTGATAAATCTCCCTATTCTATGGTTGAAACAACTTATTTTACCCATCAGTTAGCTGGTGACAAAATATTCACCCAACACAAAGATAAACCAAACCCAACCTCCTTTCTTAGTTATGCCTCTACCTATTCTTTTCATTCTCTCTACCTCCAAACCCTCCACTACCAAACATCTTACTTCTAACCCTTTTATTTTAAAACCACTCACCACTGAACTTGTTATTTCTAAAACTTCTACATCCAAACCACTAACCACCAAAAACACTCCACCACCCAAAACTCCCACTACTAAGCCTACTCCTAAGAAGTCTTCCACCCCAAAAATCAAAACCAAAACTCTAACATCCTTGCCACCTTTTCTTGAGTCTTATTAAACCATCATATAGATATTATTGCAAGTTTTTCCTTGACTTTGCCTCCCATCAAACCATTTGACCCCCATAGTCCTAAACCATCCTAGTTTGATGACAATTTGATTTACTCATACCCTGGAATGTTAGGACATGATATGGAGAACTGTAAAGTTCTCTAAGTCTTAGTCCATTAGCTATGTGTTGATGATGACCTATTATCAGAAGAGCCACCCATGACCCCATATCCACTACAAGAACCATAGGCCACCACCTCAAACCTACCTACTCATACACTCTCATCTAAGAGTGATGAGAAATTAAAGAATTCCTCTAGCCTAACTCTTCCCAAAATCCATACCATACATATGGTCACATGATAAAAATCCCAAAAAAAGGATAAGGGGAAGGCAAAAGTGTCCATTCCATGGACATACCCTTCTTCTAGCACCCAACCACTCAACTAAACCCAAACACCCACACCTTCTCCCAAACTTAAGATATCCATCTTGGGTACCTCCAAATATAACCCTTCTAAGTCAATCCAAAGAGTAGTTATAAATTAACTCCACCAAACATTAGTTAAGATGATTTTATATTAACTAATCAATACCTCACCCCATCACTGTTAGGCAATGATAAAAGATCTATAATCTATAGAGGTCCAACCAAAAGATCCACAACCTCTAATAGCCTTTATCAAAGCCCTTTAGTTTTCTACCCTTGTTACTTATAAATATTTTAAAATACCCTCCATGTATCCCTAGGATATATATCCTCCTCTCTTCACTACCACATACATCAACTAAAACCACATCAAGAGGGTTATGATTGATGGGTGGAATAACATCAACATTATCTCCTCTCATGCATATGACCTGTTGAAACTAATAGATAACATTATGTTGGAAACCACAATAGTTCTCTATTCCTTCAATGACACTATGGTAATAAATTTAGGAACTATCATCCTCCATATTCATTTAAGACCTCACACACTTCCCAAGCTCTCTACATCATAGAATTCAAGTTCTAGTATAATGTTATATTTAAGTGCACTTAGATCCATTCCATGAATTGTGTACCATCTACCCTACATCACCGCATAAAATTTGAGCACGAAGGTCAAGTAGTTACCATACAAGTTAAACTAAGTCCTTTTACATCATGCAACATGGTGTACCATCTAAATGTTTTCCTCCTTCCCACCACCAAGTCTTCATCAACCAATGATGATTCCACTTCTTTTACCAACCAAGATTTGACTAGCTCATCCATTCCTCCTACCCAAATCCCCATAAAGGACCCCTTGGAATCCATATTCCAATATCTCTCACTTGGGGAGTATTGCCTTTTGGCCTTATGTGCCTTCCCTGCTCCTTAGGAGTACAAGAACCTTGACTAGAACCCTAGTTATGACCCCAATACTAGAACCACTATCTCTTTTGGGCCTCCCAATATTAAAATAAATATTATCTATGGGGGACTTGATCAACCACATGACACCTCCTCAACCTCTTCTCCTTGACTATTCACCTCTAATTTCTCTTACCTAGATAAACTGGAGTTCACCAAGACATACTTGCATAGGTGTGCTTGGAAGGGATTCAGTCTAGGATGTTATGAGCAGGGACCACATGAGTTTCCTTTATGTATGACTCCAAATCCTCATGAAATATTTGTTCTCTATTTTTCTCCACCTAAAGAGCCAAAAAACTCACCTCCTATAATCATCATTGATGAAGGAGTTCCATCCTCACCATCTACTACACCATCAACATCTAAGGATTTTGACATCATCCCCCCTAGCATTTTTTATCAACATGATCAACCTTAAACTTTTAACTTATCAAAAGGATGGGGATAACATAACCATTTCTCTGACTCATCTTGAGATGGTAGAATATGACTCTCCTACTATTAATACTATTTTATGTTAGGATGATGATTCCATTCTTACCTATATTAGTGTAAAAGATTATTCTATCCATCAATCCCTTCACCTGAGACTTCAACCATGTTGAATTAATCCACCATGGATATCAATTTGGGTAATTTAAATAACCCATACATTTTCAAAATTTACCAATCACTAAATTCCATATAACTTCAGGATTTCCCCTCCTTCCTGCAAGACTATAGCATAGCATTTGCTTAGTCTTATAGTGATAGGTCAAGAATCAAACCTTTTATCACCACCTATAATATAGTCACCAACCATGATGCTAAAATAATTAGGTAAAAACTTCAATAGATGCACCCTCACATACCTCTTCTCATCAAAGAATAACTTCAATGCCTCTTATCCATAAATTTTATTCAACCCATTGCCTATCCCCAATGGGTCTCAAACATCATCCATATCACCAAATCCATAGGAGGACTTCACATTTATGTATAATTTCATGACCTTAACCTTGCTTTCCCAAAGGATTAATTTCCTTTGCCAAGCATTGACCATCTTGTCGATCTTACTGTTCGTTATGAGATGTTATCTCTTATAGACAGGTTCTTGGGTTATAGTCAGATTTTAATTACCTCTGAAGATCAACATAAAATTACCTTTATCACCCCTTAGGTAAATTTCTACTATAGGTTCATGCCTTTTGATATGTAAAACACTGGTGCAACCTACTGATATGTTATGACCTATATCTTCCATGACCTCATTCATAAAATCATAGAGGACTATATCGATAACTTTCTTGGGAAATATAAATGCCATAAAGATAATTTGGCTGTTCTCAAGATTATTTTTGAGTCTTCATCCATTACCATGTCTACCTTAACCCCAAGAAGTGTATTTTTAGGGTCTTGTCAAGAAATCTCCTTAACTTCATCATATCCCTTCAAGTAATTGAATTCGATCCTACCAAAATCATTGAAATCCTTCACATGCATCCTCCCATCCACCTCAAACAACTCCATAGCTTAAATGGGAAGATTCAATCCATTCATCACTTTATCTCTTAGCTCTCTAATCAATGCTAACATTTCTACCACCTTCTAAAAAATGATGTACCTTTGAAGTGAAATAAATACTATCAAAATGCCTTTGATTCACTTAAAGAGTACCTTTTTTCTCCACTCATCCTCATTCCTCCCAAAGAAGACCAACCTTTTCACCTTTATATTTCCATCATTGACCACTCCTTAGGAGCAATACTAACACTTCAAGATGAGTAGAATAAATATCAGGTTGTCTACTACATAAGTCAAAAACTTATAGTGTAAAAAACTTAGTATACCCATATCAAGAATATTTTCCTTGCATTGGTCTTCATCACCTCCAAAATTTTCCACTACCCTCTCAACCATAAGACCTATGTCATAACCAACACTAACCCATTCAATTATATGCACTCCAAACCATACCAAAACCAGTGTATGGCTGAGTGGCTCATACTCTTAGCTAAGTTTGACCTTGAATTGCTCTAGTAGAAGTTAATAAAATGCTAGGTCATCACACCAATTGGCTAAAGCACCCTTAAAAGATAACCAACCATCTAGCCTTAAATTTCTCAATGAATCCATCACTACCATTTCTCAAGAAGTCATCTGGTGGGGGATCTGGTATTATCCTTATCCCCTTGATAATGACCCTCTTTCTTTATCCTTCAAACTATATTTAAATTGTACTAATAACATGGCTGAGTATAAAGCCCTAGTGATAGGTATCTAAACTACATTAGTCTTGGGAGTCATAACAATCAACATCTTTAGTGACTCTCAAGTCATGGTCAATCAAATTAATAGATCTTATAAATGTTAAAATCATGTTTTGAAATAGTAAAAACAACTAGATGATGTACTCTTAGCATCATTTGAACATTTATTTATCCAAACCACTTCATGATTTATGAACAAGTTTACTAATATGTATGTATGTATGTGTCTACATCTCACTACATCAGCTCGCAAGATGGTATCAAAACCATTTAATACATCAAAATATGGAGTCTAATGAGTAACTAAGGTGTTAGAGAATTACTACTCCCTAGATCCTATCCACCTATATGACCTCTTTGTTCACCTATGGATGTTACCCAATGACCTAGTGTCATAATGTTGGCTCCCCCACCCTAAGCTATGTCACATACTCATAAAACCATGCCTCATCTAGAAGGTGGATAAATACAAATACCTTATAATATTATAGCTCCTCTACTATAGCAATGTATATATACATAGGAATCATCCCTAGTATTCTTATAGGTATTGGTAGCCATGCTTCTCCCTATCTCAAGGTGTCCCTCTCTTATGTGACCAAGCCTAGTTGGGCTTCATCCTGATCCTTCTCTTATATTAGAGAGGCCACCTAGCCCTAAGCCATATCTCTCTCTAGGGTCACTACCACTATAGATACCTATGCTATTGCTAGAGCTTCTCAATCCTAATCTCTCTCTATGATGAGTAATTATCTATTAGGGGTATCCACCTTCATTTGGTCCCCACCCTCTCCTCCATATCAACATCTATAGCCTATTGACCAACCTATACATCATCTCCTCTAAACACTATCATGTCATAGTATACTTAGAATAAAATAATGTACTCTTGTGTGACCCATACATCATCAATATCCAACTCACTAGTAACTCCTCCTAGTCAAACTCAAACTCCTCTAGTTATGGATTTAGTAGTGGAAACTCCATATCCTCCCTCTGGTACCACAAGAAATCACCTGGGATACCTTAAACTAGCTCAAACTACCTCCTCACCCTATCAAAAGGAATCAACTCTACCTCAGGGTTTTGTCTACCCTCAATCCAATTATAAAATTGTAATGATAAGGTCTTCCTCAAGTGGCCTACCCATGCAATAAATCTAACATACAATCTCTGGATGACATTACCCTTGATTAGTGTATCCAACCTATCTTGTACCACTCCAAGTCCCATGCCCCTCCCCCTAGTCTTATGAGTACATAATCATGCCTCTAATTTATCAATCTAAATTTTTAATCCATCTAAACAAATCAATGCCATGGAAATGTACCTAGTAGAATCACCCTAATGTACTCATACAACCAGTAGTACAACACAAACTTGACATATATGGCATACCTCCTGTGCACTTTGTATCCCTAAAGATCTTGATATATATAAATTAGTAGGCTAGGTACCCAAGCATACACTATCTAATCCATCATCATACCTATCATAACTCCTAATAACACTAAAGTAAATATACTACTACTCAAATTTGGTAGTGTATAATAGGTCATAAACATCATCATCATCATAAAAACTTGTCTCACTCCCCTATCCCTAAGATAAAGGGATACATAATAGAGGCCTCCTATATGCCACCTCACATGCACCAAGTCTTTCCCATATAACACATCTATGAGCTCATCTCACTCCTCACTACTGACATGCTGTATTAGCTCACCTCCTATTGGCAGCATCATGATCTAGTGGATGTCCTCCAATGTATCATCATCTATATGATTGATAGTAAGAATGTGTTAGCAGCCAAGTCCCATCTCTTGATGAGGTCTACCAACATATCCACATCTCTAGGAATTCATCAAAAATATTTGATGCCTCCCAAACCCACTATTTTTAAGTTGTCCTACACTTAGTTTATCATTTCTCAATAGAACTCATTCATGAGCTAGGACACTTTATCTCTAACCTATATCTATTCCCTCACATTCAATTTTAGATACTTTCCATAGTATACTTTACCTGTTAAAATGCCACCTATGACTACTACCCTAAACCTAACCTTACCCTTTACCTCATCTACATATACATTCACCTAATTCACCCTCAACCACCATACCTAATTTATCCTACACCTACATTCACCTTACCCTTCACATAATCTAATTATACCCTCACCTAATTTACTCTTAACCACCTTAACTAATTTACCCTATACCTACATTCACCTTACCCTTCACCCATCCTTCTATTTATTTTCAACTTATCTTAAACTATCAATGATTAAGTATTGATTGGTGATGGTTCCTTATATAACCATCACTAATCACCCTCAAGTATTGATGATTTGATGGTAAACCACTAGTGTTATACATATTGACCACTTTGACGGTCTCTTATCAACCATCAATGGTTACCTATCAACCAGTGATGGTCGGTAATGACCATCAATGGTTAGTGACCACTCATGATACACAAGCCCTAAGGCTTACCTAAATACCTATAAACATAAAAAAAACCTCAAAATTTTAACCTACACTTACACTAATTTTCATCTACACTAGTTCCCACTCAAAATCTACCCACCCAATACCCACTTTCATACACAACTCTTAAACACCACTCAATTTTCAATGCCTACCCTTACCCACCCAGAGTAACAACCAAAAAACAAATTTATGTAAAAAAATACAAATTAAATTACACCACTAACCTCATTTCATGACAACTATCATGGTGGAGCTCTCAGAACCACCACCACTTTTCCCCATGATCTACCTCAACCCTTCTACACCCTCACTCAGTCTTAATCAATCTCAGTCAAATCTCCAGTCAACCACACAATCACTCACCACACAACTTTGAGTCACCTCTCAACACACTCACTATTGGGTTATTTTAGTTGATTCTAGCTCTGATGTTGAAGTCTATCCTAATGAGCTAGTGCACTAACCCTATCACATGAGATTTAGGTCTTGCATGCTCACCCAAATCATGTAGTGAAAGACTAGTTCTTGAAGGTTTTGTAACATAATATTATATGTTTGTTCATGCCTTTCTCTTTATGTAATTTCAAACAAGGATTATATATTATCACAAATATATTACTTTGATACTTCCATTCCAAATGCATTTATCATTACTGCATAGATCACCATCATTATCTAGAATTAGTGACTTATAAAAGAAAAAGATACCAATAAAAAGAGACTAAGGAATAACTCATCTCCAAGTCTAGTACTTGTGTGTTCCATCATTTAAGACAATAATTTACAAAGTCTGATATCTCATATTTTATGCTTAATGAACCAAAAGATAAAGCTTCATCTATATTCTTGAAAAGATCATCATCATAATAGATTATAAAAGGGTTATTTATACTTGTTTTTCCCTAAGTGTTACAATCATTAATGTTATGATAAAATGGTGCATGAAATATTAATAGACTAAGATTAATGGTACTTATAATAAGTTCTTCTTCAAGACCCAGGCCCCTGTACCCCCTAGATCCTTGATCTATGATATATAATCATGGCCAAGTGCTATGTTCCTTATGGGTTGGTACAAAACCTTCGATCAATAAGGTCGAAGTATCCCAAATTAATCTCTCCTAATTTCTCTAGATCCCTAGTCTTTTACTTTCATTATAAGTCTAATGTTTTTGGGTTCTCTATGACTTGTTCTCCTCTAATTGGGTCCTCTCACATTGGTCCCTTCTATGATATTGTCCTTTCATGTTGTTATCCTCTCATGGCATTATCCTCTTGCACCTAATAGGTCCTACACCATGGTGCTTTTGTGTCTAGTAGTCACATGCCATGGTCTTCTTGTACCATGGTCCTTTTACACCATGTTATTTCCATGCCAAAATAGGATAACCTTTATTCAAAATTATATGGCTAACATCACCCCACACTATCCCCTTAGTCTGTCCTAGACTAAGTCACACTAGCATCTTCCAAAAATTCAAGCCCTTTCTACTTGAGTTCCTTTTTTAGATTGTCCCAATGGGATAATGCCTAAAGTACCTTTGAAATTATTCCTTTAATTGCCTCTTTTTATGCTTTCAATTATTTAGGTTAGGTTAAATTCTCACTAGTCTTTTTCACTTATTTGTCTAGGGCTGCACTAGCATCCTTCAGATGTTCTCTAGTGTAAATACCTCCTTATCAACCTATCCTCAAAGGGATACAAAACTTGCATTTAGTTGTTGATAATGGTTATTAATGGCATCCTCCATCATCTCTATGTATTTAAATACATTTTCACACTTGGCACAATCCTTTATTAGGAATGCAACATTAGTCGATTGCTACCTCAGGACCTCTTTAGCTTAGAGCTAATCTTCCAAGACTTTATTAGGGTGTGTAATCCATGCAAATATTCTATCCAAAATGGGGATAACTTCCCCAACTTTGCCTAAGGCATGATTGTAGATGTTAATGACCATGGTGAACTTTTCATCTATTTTCATTCTCTCATCTCTTGATGTAGGTTGTTCCTTATATTTCTTGAGCAGTAGCTCAACTAGGGTCTCTAACTTTTGAATCACATCCCTGTCTAGAGGTAAGTCATTGACAAGTGTTGGATCTTCCTTCAAAATTATTTTACAAAGGGTTAAAACCCTTACTTTTGCCTATGTGGCCTCTTAGATCTTTTTTTCATTGATGCCACTTCTTTTGTGAGTACTCGCTTCTTAGCAAGTACTTTATTATACATGCTTACAACCTTGGCACATTTTATTTATAATATCCATGTATCAAAATCTAACAACATATTCTATCACATTATTTCCATGCCAAGTTTCAAAAATACAATGTTTGTTATCAATGGGGTGAGTTTTTATGTATCAAGCCTCATTAATTCTAGTAGCACTAAAGCATTCAGGCCTAAAGAGATGATGTATAATAATATCTCAAACTCATGCTCCTCATTGTACATCTTGAGTAGGAAGGACACTTTCTTCCTAGTTTCATGAGTCACTTCTTTGGGATGTAAGTGTAACTAAAGATAGAGTCTTTTGTCCTTTATGTCAAATTAATAATATTCATATGTAGTGGTCATTGTTCCTTCATCTTCCTACCATTCTAACTTGGCTAGTTCCTTTACCTTATTAGGTCCATGTTTAAGCTTAGTGTCCTCATGGCCACTAGTGGCCATCTCACTATCTTCCTCACCATCCTCCTCCTCATTATACCATGTTTTAGCATAAATTAGGGAATCATTAAATATAGCATTCTCCTACACTAGGGAGGGAGTTTTCTCAAAATCCAATCCCAATTTATGGATCTACACCTAAAGATACTTTTTTTGGGGTATGTGTCTTGGAGTTCATTTTGGGGAAAATATTTTGGTAGTTGTACTTGGTAGATATGGTGGTTGGGGTAGATAAGGGGGAAGTGGAGGTGGAAAAGGTGGATGAGTAGGATGAGGGGATAAATGATTGGGGATTGATGAGTGTGGATGTATAGAGTGAGAAGGGGATGGAGAAGTGTAGGAGGAGATGGAAAAGTGTGGGGAGAGGATAGAGATGGATGAGGTGGTGAAGGTGAAGGGTGAGGTGGTGTTGGATGAGGCACAAAGGGATTAGAAGAAGTGAGTCTAGAGGGATACACTTCTATCATCATTTACCTCTTTTGGGGGACCTATTTACCACTTGAACTTACACCTGCATCCATTCACTTCTTCTTCATATATGGTGCTTAGGGAAGTCTTTCCTTAGGGTCTCCACCCTATGGGTTCTTATTAGGGTGAAGCATGTAGAATAGCCTATGAGTTTGCTCCCTGATCAAAGTCTACTTGACATGTATATCAGTCAAGTCCATCTCCAACCTCTCTAAATAATCCTTCTTTATTGTATATACATAAATTTTTTGGATGGTGTGAAGCTCTGCATCTATCCTCTTATCTTGAAAAATTATAGGTTACACATCATATATTTGATTGATGGAGTCTATGAAGTACCACATGAATAAGGCATAGGGCATCTTGAGCCATGCTAAAATATATTTTGATGGATTCATATGGATCTTTGGGAGGGAGATATGTTTCTTTACAATGAATTATGCCTATTCTAAGCTAGGGGTAAGTCCTTTAGAAATCACCACTCATTTCTGAATGCCACTTTCATCCCATCAAACCAATACCTCATCTTTATCTTTTATGAGGGGGTGATATGTTAGGGACAATTAAATGCCTTATATATCTTGGCAAGGGACTTGTGAGTGGGAGGGTACACACACTTCAATATACCCAAACTATAGTGTAACACTCTGATCTCATCGAAGACCATCAATAAGAGGATTACTCCCTAGAGGAACCTAGACTTGAGCATCTAATGGGTCTTCTTTATATCTTCAATTATTTTATGGAAAAAGTATAGGGCCCATTTTTACTTTAGTCCATGTGAAATTTAGTGAGTAATATAAAGGTGTGCCATGTCCAACTCCTTCTAGTAGTCTATCCCTTTGATCTTGGTGGAAATGATCCATGCCATGACTAAGAGGGTGGGCCCTTATAGGTTCTTAATGTGCATCACATGCCCCTAATTTCAATACATCATCACCATGGTAGTATTTTTTATCTCCTCCATGTCATCCAAATCATTTATCACACTCAATCTTGAACATTGTAGTCACATAACTTTGATAAATACCTCAAGGATGATCTTTATGCTATGCCCAATGATGTAGATATAGTTCTCATGGATGTGCGAGAGGAGGAACTATACTACCTCTGTAGGTTTACCAAAATATGAGAAGTCAAAGATTTGGAAGAGTTATATGGTATCCAGCTAGTTTTTTATTATTAAATCATAGACCACTTAGTTTCTTGTGTTAATGGTCTTGACTTGGTAGTCATTTTGGAGCTCGACTTCATTTCCTAGTTGGTAGTGGATTTAACAAAAAATGGTGATTGTTTAGACTTTAGAGACCCATTTATTTGTTCACAATACCAAATTTGGGTATTAAATCTCTTCTATTAATAGAAATGGAGGTGGATATGCTTAAGCCTTTTATGTCATTGACGTCTATGCCTACTTTCCTTTCCTCACCATTTTTTCCATTTTTACTTCTATGCTTTTTCCTACTTCTCCTTCTATACTTTATACTTGTTCTCTTGGGCACTACTCTTATTCCTCTAAAGTCTCTTCCCTAATGTGAACCCAATCTCCTATGCTCACCTCTTATTCTTCTAGTATAGTTGGTAATTTTTCAAATCTCCTAACCTCTTTCTTAGGTTGCATTACCCTTTGAAGAGCTCGAAGGTTAACGTGTAATTTTTCCATGTTTCCAAATGAATACATGGATATAAAAAAATAACTTCATCTTTTTGAGCTTAATCACTTCATTAATGGTGGACCTATAACTTGTAACTTCAAAAATTACAACTTTTTCCCACTAAACTGGACTTAGATACTCTCTACTCAACTGGGTAACAACCTATGTGTCTTGCCAAGGGTATAAAAACTTTGCTCTACTTGGGATTTGATTAGTTTGGCTTTGGTGTGGCTACTTTCTCTTTGGATTTGGGTCATCATTTTTTCTTATCTCTAGTAATTTGATAATTAATGTAATGTAAAGAGTTAAATGAATTTGACCAACCTATTTATAGGCTCCAAAGGGGGTTTAACCTCATTAATTCCTTCCTCTTACCCATCACTTTGTATCATAAATGTAAATATTTTAATGGCCACCATAATTTGATCCTTACCTTTTGTAATTAATGCCTTAATGGTTTTATCCCATCATTCCATTGGCATTCTTCTTCCCATAACTAACTTCATCACATTAATGGCATGTCCCTTCTTGCACCTTTCTTAGAAGTGGGTGATAGTTGTATCCCACCCTTTCAATATGGTAGAAGATAGCTAATTTGTTTTAAATTTATAACATATGGAAGGAACCTTACCCCTTAGTGCCTTAAATGAATCATGTACCCTTAATAAATTGTGTACCCTTAAGACTTGTGCTCCCACATATCTTACGTTCCTAGCTAACTTGCATGCTTTTTATTTTTACCCTTTCATGTATGAATTCTTACCCCACTCTAAAATGGTTTTTGGTCCTCCATGAAAATAACAAGAACATAAAAACAAAATTACAATAAAGAAGAATTACATGCAACAAAGATAGTGCTTTTATTAAAATAAGTAAATCTTAATCTAATGGTGTAAGTCTTATTGATTACATAACTCCAACTATTCTGAAGTGAAATATGATCAAAGCCAACTTCCATTATAGTGCCCTGGGAGGAACTAGCCATCCATTTTTTATAACCAACATGCCCTAGTAGGTTGAATTTTATATATTATAAATGGACCATCCCAATGGATGCTAAGCTTTCCAAGGTGGTGCATGAACTTAGAGTCATACAATAAGACCTTCATCCCTAGAGAAAAGACTTTATTCTTGATATGGAGATCATGTCATGCCTTCTACTTATGTTTATCTACATTATACTTTCAATGAGTAAGGAACCAAGTCTCATCTAATTAAATTAAAATATCCAAGCATGCTTTCAAGGATACCTCATCATCCAGTTGTCCTACAAACATGATATGGAGGGATGGCACCAAGAACTTTACTGCATCACTCTTCCTTGCCATACACCAATTTGAATGGTGTGCTTTTGTTTAGGCACTTGTAGGTATTTTGGTAGGCCTAAAGTAATATATACACCCTATCATTATAGTTATTGTGGCTAATATTATATATTTTTGTTAAAGTGGTACCTAATATCTTATTAAAAGCTTCAATAGTTATATTGGCTTGTAGGTGGTATGGTGTTGACTTATGGTTCATGATCATAAACTCAACCCAAGATGTGAATTATTTCATTCAAAAAGTGTGTGCCATTATCACTGGTGAAATTGAGGGGGTACCCAAACTAATTTATTATGTTCTACCAAATGAAATGTATAGTAGTAGTATTACAATCTTTCATTAGTACAACTTTAACCCAATGTGTAAGGTAGTCAGTTGCTACAATAATATACCAAGAACCCATTTATCATCTTATTGGAGTGATCAAACCAAAAATAGAAATATCCCACTTTTCAAAGGTTTCCTAAGAAGGGATGGGTCATAAGGGCATAACATCTTTGTAGTTATGTTTTCCTACACATTGGAAAATGTCACATTGCCTAACATATACTTTATCATCTTGGAATAGAGTTGGCCACCATATCCCAGCTATTAGAACCTTTCACATGGTATCTTTTCTAGCATATTTCCCTCTAGAAATACCCTCATATACTTCACAAAGTACCTCAAGGTACTTGTGTTTCATTACACAACATCGAAGGACTTCCTCATGGTCCATTTTTTAAAGATCAATTTATATGACCTAGAAGGGTTTAACATGAACTACAAGTTGTTTTTTTCCTATGAGGTAAATGATTTAGGTGTGGAGCCAATGGTTAAATATTTTGCAATGTCTTCTAGTAATTCAAGCACTCATGTTACATGGAAGCACTATACATCAGGAAGATCATCTTCTATAAAGTGTAGTACTTTTTTGTTTTCAATCTGAGATAGGTAGTCAAGTCCATAATTAGATTTTTTAAGCTTTACCATAGCTAAAAACTAGAATGACTAAAATAATACAATCAAGTGATAGATCCATCCATGTAATATAGGTTTGTTGATATGCCCTTTAGAGCCTCATTATTTGTATAAAAAGTAAAAGGGGTGGCTAGAAGGTGTTGCCTGAACTTCTACAAAGCATAAACCATCGATACAATTTCATGCTCCATTTTAGTATAGTTTTTCAACTAGTGTTAGCTTCTTATTGGCAAAGTAAATTGGGTGATCTAAGTAACCTTCACCTAGTTGTGTAATAATCACACCAACTACCATGCTAGATGCATCAACATGGACATGAAATGGCTTTGTCTAATTAGGGAATTGTAAAATAGGAATAGTGACCAAATTTTCTTAGTGTTTTAAAGGCTTATTTACAAGAATTAGCCCATATGAACTACTCATTATGATTTAAAAGTTATTTTAAGGGAACAAAAATCTTGGCATAACCATGAATGAACTTTTTATAATAACCTGTGTACCCTAGGAGGGCATGCACCTTGTATTGAGTCTTGGGCACTAGCAGGCAAAGAATCATAGATACCTTCATTGGGTCCATGAAGAGCCCTTCCAAATAATATGCCCTAGGAACACACTAAAAGGTGTCACAAATAGGCACCTTTTCAAGTTTAAGGATATTTTTTATACCCAAAAACACTCAAGAATGATCTTGAGATTAGAATAATGGTCCTTGACCAAACTATGTACTATCTAATTATCCAATTAGACTTGGAATAAATTGTGAATGAAGTCCTTAAAGGCTTCAAATATTATGCATGAGAACATTGCTAGATTATTTTTCAATCCAAAGGGCACAAAAATATATGCAAATGATCCCCATTCAATGTAAAATGTTATCTTAGGTTGTTCTTCCTCAGCTATTTAAACTAGATAGTACCTCAAGAATCCATCTATAAATGAGTATACTTCACAACCAGTAACACATTGAAGTATTTCCTCCATGAATGGTGTTAGAAAGGGATATGTCACATAAGAAGCATTAAGCACTTGGTAGTCCACATAGATATAGATGTGTCCATCTGTAGACACTTGAAAACTACATGACAATAATTTTCAATGGCATCTTGAACTGTGGACCTTTAATCAACTCTTCATCTAGTGGACCAACTAGTCTACTAGCATTCATTTGCAACTTCATTATGAAAAATCACCCTAAACACATCCTTTCATTCATCACCTTTCCACTCATTCATTCATGGCCCCTCAACCATCACTGATTAAGGTAACCATCTATGATCACCCTAACTATCGATGATTAGGGTCACTTATCTTGCCTTAAGCTTTTAAAGTAACTCCAACTTTATTTAAGATAAGTATCCTCCAGAATGGAAACTTACTTTAGCACCATCTTTTAAAGACTAAATGAAAATAGGCAACTTCACCCCCTCTCAACTTATTAACTTTCCCTCAAGCCTCCCTCTCCTTACTTATTAGTTTTTTACTATAAATATAGGGCTCTTGGGAGAGTTGTGGATCTAGAAATTTGCATCCAGACTCTCTTATTTTCTTTGTGTAGGCATCCAAGACTGCAAAGCTCTATCCACATGACTTTTGAAGGTAAGAGTATTATTATGCTTTTTGAATTTCTTAAAATTTAAACTATCATCCACGTGGCATCATACATGTATCTCTCCTTTTTTTTTAGTTTTTTTACCCTTTATCAATATTTTATATTCTAATCCATTCACCTTCACACTAGTACATACCCTCATAACCCCTATCTCAACCTCTATTAATCAACCACATCCCCTTACTTCCCTTTCATCCTCTTACCCATTTTCCCATAGGTAACTATAGATATTTATCATAACTATCATTGGTTATAACAACTATCATCAGTGACACAATCATCATCAGTCAGGACAACTATCACCGATCACCCTGACCATTGCTGCTCACACAACCATCATCGGTCAAGACAACTGTCATTGATCACCCTAACTGTTATTGATCACTATCAAGAAAAAATAATAGTTTATTATTTTATCCTTCTCCATACCCTATCAAACCTTATTTTATATTTTGACCTATCTATGAACCTTATTATGATCCTATAGACCTAACCTTGAAATACTTGGGCATGGTATTGACCCACCATGCTACATCTTCTATCGAACAAGTACGTTTATTTTTTTATATAATCAATTATGTTATTATTAGTTTTATCATTACTTATTTTCATTTTTATAACATTTTTGTCATTAGGAGACTAGATTGATATCCATCTAAGGGATATTTCATTTCTTGAATCTAGCATTGCTAGGTAGTCCACCCTTCATACTTATCTAACAAACAAGTTGGTTTAGTGAGGTCCTATTACAGGTAGTCCTTCCTCACTAAAAAGGAGTTATCACATTCATCTAGATCAATGTGAACATTCTAACATTACCCATATACATACCCTAATATTCATTTTATTTTATCTACTTTCAAAACTAAGAAATGAAAGAAAGAAATTGAAACATCTTGGCACGCCTAGTGGGACCTAGTTCCCTTTTTCCCTAATTATTTTCTCATCAAATGAAATCATTTCTTTTGGGGCTTAAAAATTAACCATCTACATTCATTGATTTCTTTCTAATTTTAGTTCATCTAGTAAATTAGGAGGTGAAGTAATCTTATCATAGAATTCACACTTCTTATCACACACAAAACCAAACCAAAAAATAATTTACACAACAAAATAATAGTTGAGATAAGGACCAAATGGGAATCCATTACCTAGTGGAAACCTTACCCCTCCCAACTATCCCACTTGGATTTCACTACCAAGGGGAGAACCAAATCAACTCTCTAGTTGATTATAAACTATGGACTCATTATATCTTGGCTAAGCATCCAACACCCTTATCACTATGGGATCATGAAGTGAGGGGGTAGGCCCCAATACCAAGCCATGCACTAAAGTTCGACATAGATCTTCCTTTTAAGCACCTAAATAACCTAAAACCATCTATAGACTTCCTCTTTAGTACCCATTTTGCAAACTAACCTCCCTTATCACACTCTTTAAGGCATAATCCAGAAGTGATTTAAAATTAATCCTAAGGTTAAAACACAATTCTTAGTGTATGTATTGATTGCTTTGAAATTATTTTGGGTTTAATCTCTATTTGAGGTGTAAGTATCACAATAACATTCCCTATTTTCTCATATAGTTTTAACCAAACAAAAAGTTAGAAATCAAAACAACTAACCACCACCTTCTTCTTCATCCACAGATTATACTTCAGATGTTGACAAACCTCCTCATGCTTTACCTCACCATTATCCTCCACCACCTTCTCCTTCTATAATCCCAATCATATCTAAAGGAGATCAAAACTTTACTACCTTTCTTGACAATAATCCAATTGCTTTACAACATTACATCAACACCTTGCCTCACCCCCCTACTTTGGTTCCTTCTTTTGATCCTTCTCTTAGCATGTCATCCGACCTTATGGTAGGTACCACTTCAACCCAACCATTGAATCAAGCCTCTTCCAACACCCCATCTACCCAAACCAACCTTTCACCTCCCAACCAAACACCTCTTATCACACCCCATGTTGGTTCAACCTTGTCATTTGTCACCTATACCCCATCTACTATAGCATTATCTTCCACTCTAATTTTTATCTTCTCTTTGGTTGTAATCAATCCCTTGGCCATAGTTCCACTTCAAAACCTAGTGATCTCCATACCTCAAAACCTTTCCTCGATCAGCACTAGGGTAACTACCCAACCTCAACCTTCCCAACTTCCTCTTACCTTAACCATAAAAACCACATCTTTTTCTTAACAAGTGCCTATGACAAATTACCAGTATGTCCCTAACCCACAAGGGTACATACCACCCTCCACCCAAAATTTTATATTAATTATCTCTTATGTGCCACCATCTCAACCCCTGACCACTACCTATCAATATGTGTCTTCTTCAGCACCATCTGTTGCCTATTCATACATAATTGCAAGCTAACCTCAATAGAATGTGCCCCTCAATTATGTGGCTTCTCAACCTCAACCCGATCTAATCAAAATGCTAATGGATAAAATGACTATTTTAGAGTCATCCATCTCTGCCTCAACTAATATTTTGTCCTATGACCAAATTTGTAATGAGCCTATCCACCCCTATTCATACTTACCCTTCCTAATGGGAATTTCCCAAATTTTATAAATTCCAAAGAAGGATCCTTAGCAACACCTAAGAGCATTCTATCATGCTTGCTAATTGATTTCTTATGATGATGTTCTCCTCCTTGAAACATTTCCCATGTCATTATCTATGGCTGTCCTTGATTGGTATATTGCCCTTCCCACTCATTTTATCTTTTCTTTCTCTCAATTGGAACAAAACTTTTTGGAACACTTTTCTATGAACATATCTAAAAAGGTTTCCATTACCAACCTATACTCCATCAAATAATTTGAAGATGAATCCATTGTGATTTCATTGTCAGATGGAGGGGCCTCATTAATCAACTCACCATCTCCTTACCCCAACCTAAATTAATTGAATTATTCTCTCATGGGTGTGCTAAACACATTACTCCAACTCTCTAGGTCTAAACCTTTAGGACCTTTGATGAAGCATTCACTATGGCACATAAATTACAAAATTAAGCTATTGATGAAGGGAAGTTGAAGCATCAAAATAAAATTTCTAGTTTCAAATCCACTAAATCATCCTACACCAAGACTACAAACCCAACCAATTCTAAAGTAAAAGCATCAACGCAATTAGTTGTTCTCAAAACTGCACTACCTCTAACTATCAACTAAAAACCTTGAACCAAAAATTCTTCCAATCACCAAAAACCATACCTAAAATTTGGATCCTTCAAAACCATTTACCCCAATTGGGGAATCCTATGTATCTATCTTGGATAAGCTACTTAAGTCCAATCTAATCCAACTTCCACCCATCAATCCCCCTCAATAATTCAATACTTCTCATCCCCTTCTTGGGTGGTATAATGAGAATGATCATTATGGTTATCATTAGGTCATTGGACATGATACCGATAGATGTAATACCTTTAAGAGCATTGTCTAAGACCTGATTGATAAAGGGGAACTTGTGTTTGATAACCCAAATTCTCCTTCCAACCAATCTCTTGATATTTTCTAGAAAACCTTTCCCAAATCATTCACCTTCAACCCAACTTCATGAAATTCAACCTGTATCCTCCACTTTACATGAGGCACATGTAATTAATGTCATCAGTAATGTACCCACTATTGAAGAAGTCATCACCTTTATCACCCAAATAGAGGAAGCCAACCCACCATCCATTCCTTTAGAAAACCTAATGGAAGAATTAACTACCCCTTCCATCTCCTTTGATAAAACCACATCTCCATCTACCCCTCCTATGGTAGAAATACCCAAGGAGATAACCATTACATTGACCATTTCATCCACTCCTCTAATCCAAGTAGAAAAACCACATACTTCTTTAGATAACCAAACCAAGGAGGAAACTATACCTTCCCTTCCACTTGAAACCATTACCCTCACTACTCCTATTACAGAACCATTAGTACCTCCTTAAAAACTATTTATAGAGAGATAATACCCTCATCTACCCAATCATCACCTGTGGAAGCTTCCACCAAAGATAACAACATTAAAACTGCTCATTCTTCTTTCCCAAAGGGCTTGTTCTTTGAAACTAATGATCAGGAACAAGACACATTTATAAACCCTTTTCTTTTCTAGTTCTAATTTTAGAATTTACATCTCAACCTAACTTTAATAGATCCACCTTTTGGCATTGGTTGGACTCCCGTATCAAAACAAAACTGAGCCTGCTACTTCACTTGAGTCTACTCTTGAGCTTGTTGTTATGACTCTACCAACTACCCATCCTAAATTCACCAAGGAACCATCTCAATTACCCCCACCTAAAATTTTCAAGTCACCTTATTCCTCTCTTATCAAGCCAATCAAAAACATAGGGGTCCTTCCCATGCCTAATCCTGCTCACCCTCCTTTGACATTGAACTTAACCACATCAACCCAACCAAAGCCAAATCCAATTAAGTCCATTAAAAAGGTAAAATTTCCTAGACCACAACCTCAAGGAAGGTCACCTTTACCCTCTATTTTGGGAACACATCCTTCCACCATTCCCACTACCTACTCTTTCTCCAAGAAACCATCTCCCCTTTCTTCACCTATAATAACCCAATTCTCTAGTTCATCATCATTCCTTACCAACCTTTCTCCATCCACTTTCCCATCCATTAAACCCTCATAATCTAGACCTCCAATATCTAAACCAATTGTAACTAAGCCAATTATTTCTAAACCACCAACCAAACTCACTCCACCAACCACACCTCCCATCAAAAAATATTTACCCCATAGGATCCTTACACCCAAAGTCCAAACTCCACCACATCTAAGATATTTATCATAATCTTATACAACCATTTTACAAGGAATGTTTCAAGATTTTTCCATTAGCTTACTACCAATGAAGCCTTTTGACCCCACTCACCAAAAACCAACTTGGTTCAATGATAATCTAATTTGTCTTTATCATAGGACTCCTGGACATGATATGAAGAATTATAATTCTCTCCAATAAATTGTTCATGGCCTTTTAGAGGAATATGATCTATTTTTTGAACCTTATTTAAGCCCCTTACCTCTTTTACCACCTATCTAATCTACCTACCAATCATCTACTTCCCTACTCCCACCAAGGAGTGAAGCAGAGGAATTGAAGCAAGCAACCAGTCCCCTTATACATACCATTCATATGGTGACTTGATCTCAAACCCAAAAAAAGGATAGGGGTCAAACTTCCCAAGAAAATGAAAAAGGTAAGGCCAAGGCAACCATTCTATGGTCCTACCCTTCAACTCCTCAACCAACCAACCAACCAAACCCAAACAACTACACCTTCACCCTCACAACCATCCAAGCCTAATCCAAAACTTGAAAGATTTGGTTGAAAGATAATTCAAAAATAAGAACACAATTCAAATAATGCTATCTCTAAGAAGAGATGTCTTATTGATCAAAATTACAGACCCAAACATATGCCTATCTCTGAGAAGAGATGTTTGATTTCCATTTTAGGTTACATCTTCATTTATACATATTTTGAGGGTGTGAGGAGGATGTTGAAGTTCACCACTATCAAGTGAGATTAAGTGGTTTGTCTTCCATGATTTACAACAACATAGAATTTGAGGAAATATTATTTTTAGAAACTTACTATTTTTAGACTGCACTACTAAAATTAAAAGTTGGGGAACTTCTATTGGGTTTTTGAGGGTCAAAATTCATTAATAAAATCTCAATACCATCTCATGATGTTCCCCTCATTATTATCTTTCCATCAGTTCAAATAGCAAGTCAATTAGAGCTATGGTGCAAAAGTTATGGCTCTCAGTTTTTTTACCATCAATTAGGGTGGACCCATCACCTGAATTATCATCTAAATTGTTGCCTGAATCCCCCTCCTTGAGAAATAATGGTCCCCATTGTATCAAGATTTTTCATCAAGTGTGGTATTTGTACTTTAATTTGATTTCTAATGCATACTTGGAAGGGACTGTGATTTATAGAACTGTGCAAGGCCCGATTGTTTACCATTTATGACTAACCATCAATCTATGGATGGAAGGCCATGAACTTCTTTAGCTTGGTATCTATTTGCTTTTGTTGTTGTGTTGTTTGTGTAGTCAGGGCTAGAACATCAACCCTTTTGGATTCTTGTGGCTTGACCACCATGAGAACAAATTTCTTGGCACTAATCAAAGAGACAGATGTAGAAGCTGGTACCTCTGGTACCCTATAGCATCGTGTTCCAAGAGTGAGAGTGATCCTTCAAGTTCTTGATTCATAGATGCCATGCCAATCATACAATAATGGCTGACTAAAGAGTACATCATAAACATATAGATTGACCACATCACATAAGACCTCATCTTGGAAAGGTTTTATTTCATATGAGAGAAGACATTGGTGGGTGACACAAAGGTTTCTCCCTAGACTCAACCATCCAATACTGTATGGCTTTGGGTGAGGCTTCATGGACAGATTTAGGCTTTTCACAACAGTATCAAAGATTAAATTATTTTGACTTCCACTATCAAGAATGAAATGTAGAGGCTTACCTTTCACCCATAACTTAGAGTGAAACAACTTTCCTTGTCATCTAGCATCTCTTCATGGGTCTGTGATGAAGCAATAATGGCTTCAGGGTCAACATCTACAATTTCTTCTTCAACCTCTTCAACTATAGGGTTTATATGAGGTAGAGCAGTAGATGTTGAGGATTTTGACTTAGAAAGTAGGGACTTCATGACTCGACATTCTTCTTTGGAGTGAGTTCCAGATTTGTTATAATCACACCACTTCCCATTCTTTCCTTCCTTTTGCTTCCAATTTTGGCCTCATGTTTGACCTTTTTTGTCACTTTTCCATTTTGAAGACTAATTATTTATATTCATTCTTCCATGCTTCTGCTCAATCTTCACTGCAAACTTGTATGCCTCACCGATGATTTCCAAATTGAAGAGTTCCATTTCTCCCCGTATGTACCATTGTAGTCCACCATGATATTTGAGAACCTTATGTTTCTCACTTTCTTGGATGCCCAATCTCACAGATAGAGAATGAAAAATGTCAATGTAATCTTGAACAGACTATTCCTTAACTTGGTGAAGTTATTACCACTCTATATACAGATTGTCATATGCTCTAATGGGGTAGTATTCTTTTTTTATAGCTTCTATGAAATCATCCCATGTAGGTCCCATGTCAAGGCCAATATCATATGCATTGAATCTCTTTTTGTACACTTCCCACCAATTTTTAATAGGCAATGATGCTTTTAAAAGAGCAAAAGTAATCTTCTCTTTATCAGTGAATTTATTTATAGAAAAATAAGATGACAATTGATCTAACCAATTTTTTACTACATCAGCATTGATTTTTCCTTCAAATGTAGGGATATCAAAATTCACCTAAACCTTGAAGGGTGTTAGGGCACTGAAAGGATGTGTAGGTGCAGATGAAGAGCTAGAATTTCCCATCAAGATTTGTTGGAGAATTTGAATGAATTATTGTAGCATCTGTGCTTGTTGTTTTTGGAGGGATTCATTCCTAATTTCCTTAAAAGGATCAGATGTCTCGGTGTTGTCTACCATTTGAAGTCATTTAGAGTGAATAGGTGGATACTCTGTTGGTTCAATTTTCCACCCAAGCTTCCTGTAATCTGACCTCATTCTTAGGATCATACACTCTAAATACAAACCACTCTGATACCACTGATCCAAAATTCAAAATATTTGGTTGAAAGATAATTCAAAAATAAGAACAACAAAATTCAAATAATGTTATCTCTGAGAAGAGATGTCTTATTGATCAAAATTGTAGACCCAAACATATGCCTATCTCTGAGAAGAGATGTCTAATTTCCATTTTGGGTTACATATTGATTTATACATGTTTTGAGGGTGTGAGGAGGATTTTTAAGGTCACCAATATCAAGGGATATTAAGTGGTTTGACTTCCATGATTTACAACAATACAAAATTTGAGGAATTACTATTTTTAGAAACTTACTATTTTTAGACTACACTACTAAAATTAAAATTTGGGGAAATTTCATTTGGTTTTTTGAGGTCAAACTTAATTTAAAAAATCTCAATGACATCCCATGATGTTCCCCTCATTTATTATATTTCCAACAGTTCAAACATCGAGTCAATTTGAGCTATGGTGTAAAAGTTATGGTTCCTAGAAGTTCTGCCATCAATTGGGGTGGACCCATCACCTGAATTGTCATTTGAATTGTTGCCCAGATCAAAGCCAAAAGTTTCCATTTTAGGAGATCTTTTTTTCCAACACATCTCCATTCATCCAATCCTTAGTGTTAAAAAAACTTCACCAAACACCAATCAAAATGAGTCTTTATGACTTAATTAACACCTTACCCCAACACCATTAAGCTTTAATCGAAACACTATATTCTATAGAGGTTCAACCAAATGATCCCCAACCTCTTACATCTTTTATTGGAGACATCCAACATAATACCATGGTGACCTTTCAAGAATTGGACATTCTACCATATCATAACAAATACCCTGACCCCCTTCTTTTCATCACAACATCCATAAATCAAACATGAGTTAAATGCATTATGATTGATGGGGGAGTGAGTATCAATATCATTTCCTCCTATGCCTATGATCAACTTCAACTACCTAAAAACTTCATGTCATAAATCTTTGTAGTTCTCTGATCATTCAATGATACCTTGGCTACCACTCTAGGAAGAGTTGTTCTCTAGATCCATTTGGGGCCTTGAACTATTCCTAAATTATTTTATGTCATAGAGGGAAATTTTCAATATAATGTGTTATTCGGTCACCCTTATATCCACGCTATGGGTTGCATCCCTTCTACCCTTCACCAATGTGTCAAGTTTTAACATGAGGGACAAGTCATTAAAATCAAATCTAATTTGAGTCCCTTTACTTCTTGTAATATGACATATTATCCCAATGACATTCTCATTCCACCTTTACCCTATTCACAACCAACCTCTATCCAAACTACCACATCAACCCAGCCTACCAACACTTATATCTTTAATAATGATGAATCATATACTATTTCAACCATCCCTTCATCTTAAATTCCAATCGAAGACCCCTTTCAATCCATATTTCAATATCTCCCACATGGGGAATATCAACTTCTAGCTTTGGATGCTTTCCCTTCTCCACATGAATTTAGGAATCTCCAAAATGATCCATCTTATGATCCCAATATCAGTACCCTCATCCCCTATGGCCTTCCCAATAATATAATATATTTTTTCTATGGGGGACTTGATAAACCACTCCTTTCTCCCACCACCATATCGTATATCTAGATTTTCACTTCCAACTTTTCTTATCTTATCAACCTGACCTTTGCTCAAACATACCTTCATCGGTGCACTTGGAAGGGGTTTGGTTTTGACCTCTATGAACAAGGACCTCATGATCTTCCCATTATCAAAACTTAAAAACCTCATGAGTTTTTTGGCTTAGGGTACATTTCCCCAAAATAGCCCACATCACCAAAACCAATTCTCACCACTACTGATGAACCTCTACCTTCACTGACCCCACTTTTTAAATTTGAATAACCTCCACCCTCACCAACCCCACTTTTCTAATTTGAATAACCTCTACCCTAACCAATCCCACTTTTCCAATTTAGAAAACCTCTACCCTCACCAACCCTATTTTTCCAATTTGAAGAACCTCTACCCTCACCAACCCCATCTTTCTGATTTGAAGACATCAACATCATCCCACCTATTTTTTTAATGAATACTATTGGTTTGGGTTCCCTAACTTATCAATGAGAAGGCCAAACTAAAACCATTCCTCTCATCCACCTTAAAATGATTACACATGACTCAACAACCATTAACACCATCCAACATTAATATGATAATTCTATTCTTACTTACCTAGGTGTGGGGGACTTTTCTATTTAAAAATACCTTCCTCCTAAAAACCAAACAATGCTAAATTAATTGACCATAGATGTCAATTTAGGAACTCAAGAGGACCCTCGTATCATCAAAATTAGCCAATCCTTAACTTTTAAGGAACAATAAGACTATCAATATTTTCTTCATAATTATAACATAGCATTTGCTTGGCCTTATCAAGATATGCCTAGAATTCACCCTTCCATTGCTCTTCATAACATCATAACCCATCCCAAAGTTAAACTAGTTTGATAAAATCTTCATCATATGCACCCTCACATAGCTCTTCTCATCAAAGAAGAACTTCAATGCCTTCTATCTATCAACTTCATTCAACCCATTGACTACTCATAATAGGTCTCCAATATTTTTCTTGTTACCAAACTCACTAAGGGACTCACCTTTGTGTGGATTTCTATGACCTTAACCTCATATACCCCAAAGACAACTTCCCCTACCTAACATAGACCAACTTTGATCTCACCATTAGCCATGAAATTTTATCCCTTATGGATGGTTTTGTAGGATACAACCAAATCTTGATCATCCCTCAAGATCAACATAAGAAATCCTTCATCACCCCATGGGGAAATTTTTGCTATCATGTATGCCTTTTGGATTAAATAATGTAGGGAAAACCTATCAACGAGCGATGACCTATATCTTTCATGACCTCATTCATAAAATATTTAAGGACTATGTTGATGATCTACTCAGTAAATCCAAGCACTATCAATATCACCTCATTGTTCTCATTATCTTTCTTAAAATACTTATCCATTATCATGTTAGGCTTAACCCAAATAAATTCATCTTCAGGGTCTTATGAGGAAAACTTATGGGCTTTATTATTTCCCTCTATGGAATAGAAATAGACCACACAAAATTTTGAGCCATTTTGAATATGCCTCCCCATACTAACCTAAGATAATTTTGTAGCCTACAAGACAAACTTCAATCAATCCACCACTTTATCTCTCAACTATCTAATCATTGTTAGCCTTTCCACCACCTCCTTAAGAAAGATACCTCCTTTAAATCAACCAAATAATGTCAACAAGCCTTTGATGTAATCAAGGAGTATCTTCTCTTTCCATCAATCTTTATTCCCCTAAAGGAGAATTAGCCCTTTTATTTATACATATCTACCACTGATCATTCTTTGGGATCCATGCTTGCTCATCATGATGACCAACATAAGGAGTAAACCATTTATTACATCAATTATACCCTCATTAACTATGAAGCTTGATACACACACCCTAAAAAACTTTGCCTTCTTGTAGTTTTCATTTCCTCTAAATTGCATCACTACCTTCTCAACCATAAAACTTACATCATTACTAATACTAACCCCCTCAAGTACATGGACTCCAAGTCATTTCACAACCAATGTATGGCTAAGTGGCTCATTATTTTAGCTGAGTTTTACCTTGAGTTTCTTCCATAAAAATACATTAAGGGATAGGGGATTTCAAACCAACTATTTGAAGCTCCTCTTCCTGATAATCAAACTCCCCATCTTGCCTTTCTAGATGAGTCTATAGCCACTCTTTATTTAGAAAAACCCACCTATCAAATGGTTATGTATTTTGATGACTCTAAATGTCAAAATCATGGGGGTTCTATCATAATCCTCATTCCCCTTAATGGGTAACCTCTTCCCCTTTCTTGCAAACTAAATTAAATGCACCAATAATATAGTCGAATATGAAGCCTTGGTCATCGATCTCCAAACTACTCTAGCTCTGAGAATCAAAACAATTATCATCTTTGAAGACTCTTAACTCATTATCAACTAAGTCATAAGATCCTATCAATGAAAAAATTATAATAAATAACTTGTCGATATACTTTTGTAGACACTTAAAACTGGCAATCGATAACCTCCAACTAAGCTTTTGACCAATTTCCACCAAAGTGCACAATTTGGCTTAAAAACACTAAAATACATTAAATGAGTTGAAATTTATATATTCAAGTGCCGATATTAGCCAAAGTATCATTAAATAGGGAAATGAAATTTATGGTCTAGCTAACTTTGATCAAATCATTTCAAGTCAAAATGCCAATTTTGCACTTGGGTGCTCTGGATTGCTCTTTTCTATCAGATTTCTTGTATGGGACATGTGCCTTTGTTATTTTGTGTTAATAACATCCTAAATGGGATAATGGATCCAATGCATCTGACATTGAATTCTAATTCCAATCTAGTAGAATTTTGGACCAATAACAAGGCATTCTAATCAATTTGAGTAATTTGGGCACAAAGTGCTTAATCATGCTTAAGTGCTAATTAAACCAAAATAGAGATTAATTAAGAATATCATGGAAACTTGTTGAATACTTATTTTTAGAAATGAATATTGAATATCTACATCATCATGTGACCTCATTTCTTTGGAAGACATCCCTAGGCCATAAATGCCATAAATATCAAGAGTCATGCCTCCCATGCCTCATCAATGCCCTCCATGCCTCTTAATTGCTCCTTTAATATAGTTAGATATGATCATATTTATGGATTTTAATTACATAATTGGATTAATCCTTAGCCACACATATCAATCCTAAGATGGATGGTTCGAGTTGATTCTAGCCATTTTCCAAAATCTATAAATAGAGAGGCCATGAACATTATTTCAAAGTCTTGATAATGTAAAGTTATAATGCACAAATGATTCCAAAAGATATTAAAATTAGTGTTACCATGCCAAATTGATACCAAGTCAATCCAATCCAAAGCCACAAGGTGCCAAGAAGAAGAGGAGATAGCCAAGCCTCCTTTTATGAAGACTTCATGAGCACAAACTGAGCAAGCCACTACAACAAGCATTTTGGAGCATCCAAGGAAGGTAAAATAAGGTTTCTTTTGAATTTTAGTTGTGTTTTATTCATGTTTTTTAACTAATCTCTCCCTATTGTCTATGCATAGAGATGTTATGCTAGTTAGTGTGTTTCTTTCATTTTGTTTTCATTTTAAAACTAACATGATACTAACCATCCTCTCTTGAGTCAAATTCCTAGCTCACATAATAGCATGCCTGGTGGGACTTAATGCATCCCACACATGAATAAGATAATTCTAAAATTTTAAAATCTTCATTTAGATCATTAAAACTTTTACAATTTTATTTTCTAACTTTATTTTGCCATTTTTCTTTGTCACAGGTTTACATAGTAACCATTGGCAATTGAGTAAACCATCACCAGTCTATATAACTATCATCAATTAAGTTAGTAAAACTAATATCAGTCTATATAACCATCATTGGTTAGTAAAACCATCATCAATATGCACAAAAGTCACCATCACCAGTTAGTATAACTGATGATGGTCATTGTGTTTTTTTACACAAACCCGAGAGCTCATTTTTCTAAGTTGGTTGTTTCATCTTCAAAAGTGATTCTAAGCTAAACATCTTACTAAATTTTTTTTTTAGGTTTTACTTGAAAAATCATCAAATCATGCTTAGATAGATACTTTTAAACTTTTTTTAGGGTGTTTTAAAATGAATCAAACTTTTTATTTTGGTGTTTAAAGGAAATTCATTTAGGGTGTTATTGCTTAAATTTTGTAGTTAGCTTTCAAAGTTACAAATTAAGACCAAGGGGTCAAATGAAAACCACCAAATCTTTTGTTTGGACTTAAAATTGAACACACTTATCATTTTTGTCTTCAATAGTTGTTTGAGCTAATTTTGTTTAACAAAGAGAGGGGTGTTGCATGTATGCTCTTCCATTTGTCCCCTTTAAGGAACCCTTGGAATCAAAAGTGTCATTCATATTGTAAAAAGCCTAGTCCAAGGCTTATAAATAATTTTGTCTAAATCACTCCCCAAAAACTTGTCAAAGTTTGGGTGACCTTGAAAATGACCCTAAAGTCTTTCTATTAGTTTTTTATTTCATGAAAACTTAGCTTACAAGGGGGATGTCATTACCTCCCATGAGTTTTTTAGGTAAGCTTTGACCTGAGGTTTCATCTCCAAACGTTGACTTCACTTACTCCTTTGGATTTGCACATGGGATGTATCTATATTTGAACATCACACTACACTAAGTGAACAACAGGATATAGTGGTTTAAAAAGGACTAGACCTTTTTACAACTAGCCAATCCTATGGTCACCTAATTTTTGTGCTTGTCTTTTGCATCATTTGACATGAAAGTCTTTATGTAATTGATTCCCATAGGAACATTTGAAAGCTTGATATTTTATTCAACCCCACATTTCCATACCCTTTATAGGATTTGGATGCTTATATTTAGTGTATTTTGGTCATTTTTGATTGGTATGTTTTGATACTAAAACTTGTTTATTTGTTCATAAGCCTATCAAAATAATGTATTTGAGTTGCAGAGGGTAGTGTTATGCTACCCAAATCATGTCAAAAATATTTTGATCCTTTTGAGTCTTTGTCAAGTCAAATCATTCAAGCATGCTTACATCATTAGGCTACTCAATTTATTTCAAGACTAGTTTACCTTGTATCAAAAACTATTGTTTCAAACCATGTCATGTATACCATTTAGACCTTTATCTTGTGCCATCATGTTTTCCAATCTTATCTATATTGTTTGGTCAAATCCTAATTTTCAATGTTGAGTTTTTAATTAGCCTTATCAAGTTTGGATTCAAACATTGATTTATTTTTGTTTAAGCCTTAATTCATGGGGCTGATATATAGATCTTTCTCTTTTGGGTTGCATAACTTTAGTTAATCGATTACCCAATTTTGAAAACTATTAATGGTTTCTTTATTGAATTCCTATCCTCATCATGTTTTGTGTCTTTATTTGGGAGAGCACAACCTTTCTCCAAAAGCATTTTGCATCATACCTTATGCTAATTGATCATGTTTATGTTTGATTTTGTGTGCCATGTCTAAGTCAAAGATGTTTCCAAACTTGTTAGATTAAATCAAATCATAATAGCCTTTGTTTCAAGTATATATTTTGACATCATTTAGACAAAATTCCTAGAACATACCTTGTTTGAACCCAGATTTTGACACCACATTTGGCTAAAAGACCTAACAACTTTTCCCTTTCCTATTTTAAACCTTGTTTGGAACACTTTGACCTAGACCTTTGACATGCTAGCTTTTATTCAAATGCTTGACCTTTTGTGCATATGACATTTTACATTATACATTTTATGTTAGAATTTTTTATGCCAAGTCTTATCACAAACCATTTTAGAGATACAAATCCACTTTTAAACCATATTGGAGATATAGCTCCACCCCTTTGACCAAGTTAGACAAAGTTTGAACCATTTATCCTTTGGATATTTTTTAGAGTCTGTATAACTCTAAACCTTTTTATTTTAGAGATTTCATCATTTATGAGGATATGTCTAGATACACCTATGGTGGAGTCACGTACAATCCAACTTATGATAGAATGGCCACACAAAATCCCACTAGAAACCCCTATAGAGAAAGATTTTCTAAGGAGTTTTATTATTCTCCTTACAATACTCCATGTGGGTAATATAGTCAAAATCCATAAAATCCAAATCAAGACCTTGATTGGCATGAAGAGGATTCTGAAGACCTAACTACAGATAATGTTGTTTGAGATATGGATCCATACCCTCTTTACAATAATTAGCATGTGAAACATAGTTAAGAACTAGGTTATAATCCAACTCATAATTAGGATGATATGGTTTATGAGGAAGACTTGGATGCTTTGGATTATTTAAGTAATCATGCTCCACTACATCATACAATTTATATTCTATAACCATGATGCCAAACCATTTCAATATCAAGACCTCATCCTTTGGTTTATGTAAGCAATCAAGCTCCACAAAACCCCTTCATCATTCTAAGACCCAGTCCTTTGGCTTGTGTGGGTAATCATGTCCCACAAAGCCATATCATTACCATTTAAATAATTTACCCTTTGCCTTGTGTGAGAAATCATGCTCCCCAATTCCCTAATATTATCTAACCATAAGTCATTCCTAATCCAGAACCAATCCCATCTAAATCTCAATCGATCCAATCCTTTGAAGATCAAGTTGTGTTCAAAAATAGTATTTTCCAACTCATTGGAAACCAAAGCCTAGACAACCAACCAATCCAAGATGATTTTATTGAACCAACCACTTATAATAATTCAACATGTGATGACTCACCTATTGATCTTATACTAGTTGTTGAGGAGTCTCACACTGATGAGTCAATATTTATCAAGTCACTTCTTAATGATTATAATTGCCTTTAGTAAAATCATTACCTCGACAATGTGCTTATTTTTTAAGAGCCCCTTATTGACAAGCCAATCTTTGAGGAGTTATCTCTTTACCTTTTTCCCATCCTAGAGGAGTCCCATTCTGACAAACTATTTTTTGTAGAACCCTTTATGCCATCATAGGCCATTACTTGTCCAAAACCAAATATTCAAAAAGACATCATTACAATAGAATACCCATCAGATGAAGAATCAAAATTATATTTATGTTCTATTATTGAATTAACATTATATTTACCATCATAATCTGAATCAACATTAGTCTCAACATTTGATTTAGAGTCCCTTGAGTTAGAATCATATTCAAAAGAAGAATATGTTTGTGGTTGTTACAAAATTGGTTACACATGCCTTGTAGATCAATTTGAATACATTTGTGATCGTTATATGATTTTTAAGGATGATTAATTCAACTTCAACATAATTTATCCTAGTATCTTCTATGAAGATTGTGTAGCCTCTCCCCATTTCATTACCATTACATAGGCCATTACCATCAACCAAAATAGCCATATCATTGACATTCCATCTCCCACAAGTGTCGATTGTGATCGACAGAATCACACTTTGTTGAACTAAATCCATGTTAATATAGTGGTTGAAGAATATAAAGGAGGCCAAGATCACATTCATATAGCAGAAGAACACTCTCCTAGTGAAACCTTTTTGGAGGCACTAGGGGACAATCAAAGTTCCAACTTAGCATCTTCTAGTGAAAATTTTTTAGAAGCGATAAAAGAAAATCAAAGTCAAAATCCAATTTTATTTAGTGAAACCTTCTTGGAGGTACTATGGAACAATAAAGAAAACTTCATTTGTGAAAACCTTATTGAGGCACCAATAGCTAAGCACAAAATTTCTTCACTACTTGATGAAGACAAAATCAAATATTAAATAAAAATAGCTTCCAATTTACAGCCTAATCAGACGGTAGCTACTCTTAAGATCAAATAATAGAAAAATCTGGTGATCTTATCAAGAGAATATTTAGTGGTCTTTAGCCTTGCCACAACCAAAGCTATGTTGAATTTGATATCATCAACACTACGTGTGACTAAAATTTTTGATCTTCATTTTTTTCCCCACCTTTACACATTTTATTATCATCTACCATTCCATTTCAAAAAAAAAAAAACCTCCCATCCATTATTTATCCCTATTTACCATTCATGTTCCCACTTTCCTTTGTAGATTCTAAAAATATACCTTGTCTTGATGTTTTAAGGAATCAAAATCAATGACCAATAAAGATCACAACATTTTTAGAATCACAATCTGCATTAAGTTCTTGATAGAGAAGATTTTTAGATGAGGTGTGGGCTAGAAATTAACATGATTGATTATTCTATTTGTATCAATTTTTTATTAGGATGTGTATTTCCCCATCAACAAGAACAATAGAATCAAAAACCACACCCAAGATAAAAACATGTACCATACCATTTCACATTGCCATGCCATTGTCATTGTTACATATCCATTTGCCATTGTCGCATATTCCTGCCATTCACCCCACCACTTGGGGGAAACCCTCTTACCATTTTATCTAATTTATCAAACCATCATTATCCTTAACAAGACCATATCATCTTATCATTCCATTCCTATCTAGACCAAAGCCTATTTTTAGTCATCCTACCTAATCCTATTTTGATCTTGGTTCATTTGATTCTTCTCACACCTTTTGTGAAAGGATTATGATCAAGTTTCAATAGTCAATCCAATTCATGTTTACAATTATAGTCTATGAAGGGAGTGTGATAGTTGATCTGGCAAGATATCTTTCATTTTTCATCACGTATCAAGCTTGTTTATGTGAGCCTGATTATAACTACCCATGCAAAAATTAGTGTTTCACCAGTCTTACTACTAATTATAACCACATATGGGCAAATTAGTATCATTGACCTATGTCAGTGTATCCTAGTTATAACTTCTTATGGGAAAGCTAGGGGTAACACTTGTTTATCAGGCATTATTGCATCACCTTGCCATTATTATTTTCATTTGACTAGCCATTTGCTAGATTTGAGAACTTGTTAGGACCTAGTTGGTTTTTATCTACCTTTTATGTGGATGGAATTAATATGACTTGAGGTCATTTTAGGACTATGTGGGTCATGATCAATTCATGTTGAGGTCACTTTAGTCCCCCTTTCTATATGCTCTCACTATTTTATGAGTAACTTAAGCCAAACGCTATTTCCATTTTACAAGTAGGTATCTTGTAATTCTCTAATGAGTTAAGATACCTCAAAATGCCAAAAACATTCATAATATTTCAAAATCCAAAAATATTTACCCTATCTATACCTATTCATTTATTCTCAATCTACCCTACTAGGGCAAAGTCATTGTTAGGATGCTTTTTTTTGCTTTTGCTTTTAGGCTTTTTGTTGTTTGTTTGTTTGTTTATTAACTTGCATGTATGTTTGCTTTCAGCACTATTACCTTGACTTAGTATATATGTGTTTATTGGGTGATTCCTCAAGCACATTCTTATTGAGTCTATCCATATTCATCTATTAACATTATCATCATGGTTTTTATCATTGGTGCATTATTTTTTGAGTGTTTATTAGATTAAGAGTCAGTCTTTATGCATGTTTTTTCCAAGTCTTTATGGTGTTCTATCATGAAGCCTACCATCACATGCTACAAAAAAAATTAGCTTCAAGAAGGTCTATAATAAATGGAGATATAGAAGTTTCTCCTTGGCACCTTAGCAAATCCTTCCATCCCATCCTTGATCAAATCAACCCATTGACCATTATAGTTGTATCATTATTAATCAGGATGAGCATTTCCTCATTGGCAGGTATAACTAAATAATTTCTAATGATCATTCTTATTCCTCTATCCATCTCTTTCATTAGTTTGCACTTGCTCATCTTTAATCTATATTCCAAGTTATATCCTTCAGTTATGTTTGCTAATCAGCCCTAATTGGGGCACACTCATCTTTAGCCAATCTAGATCCTCTTATTGATTATAACCACCTATGGGAAAATCATTATTTTGAATTTTATTCCTGATTATAACTACCTTTGGGCAAATTAGTATCTTTTTTAAATCAATACATGTAAGCATTTTATCATTTGGATTAATCTCAACTATGGGTTAATTCCACCTTTCTTCTTGTTTCTTTTTGAGGGACCATCCATCAACAAATATAACGTCCACTCTCTCAAAGGGGCATCATCCTAGGCTTCCCAAACACCATTCAGAGCTTTGTTCTTCAATCATCATCTTCTTTTTATCATACATGCCTTGTCTCATTATTTGAGAAGATATTGCTTTGCCTACAGTTTACAACATCTGCTCAAATAAGGGCAAACTATACACACCTAAAAATGGCCACCGATAACCTCCAACTAGGCTTTTGACCAATTTCCACCAAAGTGCATAATTTGGCTTAAAAATATTAAAAATACATTAAATGAGTTGAAATTGATATATTCAAGTGCAGATTTTGGCTAGAGTATCATTAAATAGGGTAATGCAATTTATGGGCCAGTTAACTTTGATCAAATCATTTCAAGTCAAAATTCTAATTTTGTACTTGGGTGCTTTAGATTGCTCTTTTCTATCAAATTTATTATACAAGACATGTGCCTTTGTTATTTTATGTTAACATCTTAATGGGATAAAAGATCCAATGCATCTAACATTAACTTCCAATTCCAATCTAATCAAATTTTGGACCAATAACAAGGCATTCTGATCAATTTGAGTAATTTGTGCATAAAACTTAATCATGCTTAAGAGCTAATTAAACCAAGTTAGAGCCTAATTAAGAATTCCATGGAAACTTGTTGAATACTTATTTTTGTAAATGAATATTGAATATCTACATCATCAGGTGACCTCATTTCTTGAGAAGACATCCCTAAACCTTAAATGCCACAAATATTAGGATTCATGCCTCTCATGCCTCATAAATGCCCTCCATGCCTCTTAATTTCTCCTTTATCCAAAATATTAATGAGCCTATTTATAGATTTTAATTACATAATTGGATTAATCTTTAGAGACACATCTCAATCCTAAAATGGATGGTTCAAGTTGATTTTAGCCATTTTCCAAAATCTATAAATAGAGAGGACATGAACATCATTTCAAAGTCTTGATAATGTAAAGTTATAATGCAAAAATGATTCTAAAAGCTATTGCAATTAGTTTTATGATTCCAAATTGATTCCATGCCAAGCCAAGTCAAACCCATAAGGTGCCAAGGAGAAGAGGAGATAGTCAAGCCTCTTTTGATGAAGACTTCATGAACACAAGCTGAGAAAGCCACTATAACAAGCATTTTAGAGCATCCAAGAATGGTAAAAGAAGGTTTTTTTTACATTTTAGTTGTGTATTTTATTCATGTATGTTAACTAAGCTCTCCCTAGTGTCTAGGATTACATATGTTATGCTATTTAGTGTGTTTCTTTCTCTTTTTTTCATTTTGAAACTAACATGATACTAACCATTCCCTCTTGAGTCAAATTCCTTACTCACAAATTTTAGCATCATTTGCAGACACAATGGCTTCCCTTTCATCCCAAATTTTATCTCAACCTACTAAATCTAAACTATTTGTCACCATGCATCACTTTGTCACACCATCTTACCTTAAATCTGATCTTCTTACCATTTATCAGATAGAAATGTTGCCTACAGACATTTGGTATGATCAAATCTTCAACTACCTTAACATCAGTGTCCTCCCTTTTTATCTTTCAATAAATGCTTGTAAAACTTTCATACAAGGTACCTATCACTATCTCATACTAGGGGTCATTCTTTACAAATGAGGCTTTGATGGTCTCTTCCTTCATTTCCTTCATATACATAAGGCTTTTTATGCCATTAAAGAAGCCCATGATGACATCTATGGAGGAGACTTTAGCGGTCTAGCCATTGCCAAACATATTCTTTATCTAGTCTACTACTAGCCCATGCTTAATCAATATTGTTTTGACTATGTCAAGAAACATGTCAAACGTCAATAACATGCTAACCTTCATCATGCACATCCTCATGGTCTTCAGGTGTCAAATGACTATTGGCCCTTCTCATAATGGGGTCTCAATCTTATCAGAGTAATCAATCTACATTCTTCACAATGACATCAATATATCATCACCACCATGGAATATTTCACCAAATGGGTGGAATCCATCCCACAAATCTCAATCAAATCTAAAAAAATCATTGATTTCATTAACCACCACATCATTTACTACTTTTATGTTCCTCACAAAATCATCACTAATAACAAAAAATAAAAAGTTTAAAAGCTTTACAATGCTTTTGGTATCAACCTTAGCTTTTCCTCACCTTTTCATCCACAAGCTAATGGCTAGGATGAGGCTTCCAATAAAACCCTCATCAAAATACTCACTAAGGTAGTCAGTGCTTTAGGCAAGGATTGACACCTTTATATCTCATTTGCTTTATGGGCTTACCACACTAGTATTGAAACTGATATGGGTGCTACACCTTCCTCTCTCATTTCTGGAGCTGAGGTAGTTCTACCTCTTAAAGTCTAAATTTCATCTCTTTGCATATCCTTACATGAGATTATTTCTGAAAGTGACTATCATCAAGAATTCTTAGCATGCTTAGAACTTATTGATGAACATTGCCTTGTTGTCCTCAATCATCTTAACATTTATCGAGAGTGTATGGAAATGAGCATATAAAAATTATTTAAAAATATGGGAGTTTAATATTGGTGATCTCATCCTCAAGGAAAACCAACATGTCACTAACATGAAGAAGACCAAGAAGGGAAAATTTTCTTTTAACTGGTTAGGACCTTACATTATAACCCATAAGTATGGATTGGGTACTTATTGCTTGTCCTCTCTTGAGGGAAAGCCAAAACTTGAACCCATCAATGCTTCACATTTGTGTCTCTTTCATTGTTAAAACAAGGATCAAACCCACTTTTGTGTCTAACTTAAGCTCATCCCATTGGTTTATTAACCTTATTTCACCTCATTTCCTTTCCACCCCTTTTGGGATCGATTGATTATATAGAGCCATGTGATTCATCTGTCATAGTACCAGCCTCATCCTAAGTATGGGTACCCTAGCTCTACCCATAGCATGGTTATCATGGTTAATTTACATATTTTAATAGATGGAATCCCATGGTCATTTGATTCTCAAAAAACCCTTCCCCTGAATGAACCTTTTGTGCCTACATCTTAATTCTACATGGGTAGACCTTTCAAACCTAACCAGACTTATCCATGCCTCATCTTAAAACATATCTTCACTTCAAAAACATAGCAAACTACTCCCTTGAAGGATAGTTACCTCATCAAATCAAAAGTTGATTAAAAATAGACTACTCCCTCAAAGGATAGCTATGCAAAGTAAACTCTTATACCACTCCCTCAAAGGATGTCTAAATAATATTTAGTATAAGCTTCCCACATCAATCAGCTTTAGCAACTTATAAATATAAAGCAAAAATAATAAGTAAAATCCATAATAAGTAGGCCAAAATTAGCTCTTATATCTACCATTTTTAGAATTCTTGTATCGATCAGTCTACTTAATTAACCAATTAAGTTATACTTGGATCTTAAGCATGGCATGAGTAGACTTCCCACATTGATCAGTCTACCCATTATAATCAAACATACAAAAGGCATGGACTTGTCTACTAAATATCTTTGGTCACCTATGGAAAATCCAATGACTTCACTCCAACATTTACACCCTTACCTATCATCCACATCTTAATCACACCTAAGGGACTATGAGTTTACTTGGCACAACGTGGTAAAGATGCATGTTTTATTAATAAAGCACACTCTTATGAAACATTTGATGGGTTTTTGTTCACTAAGTTAATCCATCTATGGATTCGTATTGTTAGGTTCTCGTTAGTAGAAGGCACCATGTTTCCTTTTCTTATCCAAAATAAGTGAACATGAACATTTCCTTTTCCCTACAAACTATCATCATATCCATTCACAAATAATAATCCATGTAATCATCCTAACATGAACATTATATTATAAACATCCTCATCATTCAACTCAAAATTAACATCATTCACAAATGACATAGCCAACAACAATAGCATCACATAACATGATCATCACTAACATAATAAAAAAAATTGTCAAAATTATCATCATAATTAAAATAGTAACATCATAATCAATAATCTCATAAAATTATAAAACATCATCATAAATCCATACCGTTAACATCATAATAAATGACCTTATAACATTATCAACATTAATTACATTATAACATCTTCATAAACACATCATTATCATAATCAAATCATAACATCAATGATTTCCATCCTATGAGTGTCATAATATCAATCAAAATCACATGCCTATAATATGCAAGATAATCATCAATATCATAAGTCTCATACATAAGCATTCATGAACAAATAGAAAATCATCTCAATCATTTGAAACATCTATGTGTGTGTGTGTGCACACATGTGCACGTGTGTGTGATGTATCAAAAGTTTCAAAAAAAGTACATATCTCGCTCTCTCATTAATAAATCTCACATCTCCACACATAGGCCAATGTTAAAATACCAAAATACATCACATAGGATCTTTACTCATGAACCTAGAGTACCTGAACTAGAACCACTAGCACTGGCATCTGGTGATGGTCCCCCTAGAGTCACTCCCTATCAACCTACTACCATTTTCCACTAACTTGGTGCCATAAGTGTTGTTCCACCATCCAAACTCACCTGGTAATCACCCCACCTTGGCTCATTAGGAAACTATGTTATCATAATACCCTCATATTAATGCAACTCCTATATGGCCACTAGATATTTGGCTTATGCCACAAAACTTGGTGGTGCCACTACTGCTCAACTGGCTCATCATAGAGAGTCTCTCTCATATGTCCAAAAATCAAGTGATACCCTTAGTTGGTCTCACTCTCTTGTCACTATGGAAATCTACCCCTATAACATGGCCACCTAACCCTATAAAGTAATGACCTATGCCTAGGCTGAATCTCTCTACACTATAACCCTTCCTAGCTGACCCTATAAGGTGTCAATCTACCTCTATAATGTCATAATCTAGGCGTTTACTACTACCAATAATTCCACTACCTATGGATACCCTTTTTTTAGCCTCTAACTTGGGTCAACATCCATCAGTTACTAGTCCCCATCTCTCAAAACAAAATACATGGCTATGTATCTCCCCTAAAACTAGGATAGGTAATCAGTTATGCAACCTACATCATCTCCATCCCTTAGGGGAAACTCCTCAAAAAATAGCTCCTCCTTGATTGTCTATGGCTCTAGTAGATATAACTCTGCATCCTCCCTCTTATAGTGAGCAAAATCAAGAGGGATACCCTGGACAAGCCCAAACTAACACCGCACTCACTCAAAGGGTATGTGATCTACCTTGCCATCCTACCTCTCATAGTCCCATCTCTAAATCTATAAATATAGGGTATGGTACCTATACCCAACCTATACTAGCCATGTCTAATATGACCTCCACACTATGTCACCAAAAAAGAAAATCTCCAAGGCTCTTTTGAACCAATTAATGTTCCTGGTACCAACGCCCACACCTATCATGGCTCCATCTCTCCTCCATCAATAAAAGTTGACCACATAATCCATTATCTAGTATCCCTTTATCATAAGTCCCAAGGGTCTCATTACATATATGTGCTCATAGGCCCAATAGTGAAGAAAAAATCACACATTGATGGCATAGTGCCTATGCACTTTAAACCCCCATAACTCTCTATATATCTAAACTAGTAAGACTTGTTCCCATCAAAACATCATACCACCTAAAAATAGATCCACTATCACCCCAAATAACACACTAAGATATATCCCTCTTACATAATTCATTAGTATATAACATGTGACCATTAGCTACAACATGGTTAATAAATGTCTCTCACTAGGAGCCCTCTAGTATAGAAGCCTAATGCTAAAACCTCCAAAGTGGAATTAGGCATCATCTTGATCATAAGTTTATAACATCACCATAAACTAATAAATATCTTCCCCCTCTATGTGGTAGATAGGATCTCTATGGATGGGTAGATGTGTAATCCAATAAACATCTTCTAAAAGGATGCTTATCTCTCCAGTCAGCAACCAAAAGGTATTAATCATCAGGTCTCATCTCTTGATGAGGGAAACTATCATCCCATCATCCATATAAAGGTGCCGATAATGTCTCATCACTCCAAAACCCACTACTTCCATGTGACACCAGTCCTCCATACACATGGCATCCCTCACCTTGGCAAAAATCTTAAGAACATGATCCTATAATTAGATCTGATCCCATGCTTACAATAACAAATATATCACCAATTAATAACCCCTATCAAATATTATCTCAACATTCATCCTACCCTAACCCATCTTGACCTTAATCCTTCCCAAATCTTATCCTACCCTTCCCACCTCCCCACTCTCCTACCATAACTCTAATCTTATCCTATCTTCCAAACTCTTCACAAAATCTATTACACTCCCATTACATAACTCTTCTAACCCAACTCCTACCCATTTTAACTCTATACCTATCCCAACTCCTATCCCATCCAACCTAAACTTGACCATCAATAGATCCACTTAACCTTCAGTGGTCTCCTTAGGGCCATTTACCCTTAAGTTCAACCATCATTGATTGGCTCCAACTATTGATGCTCACTATTAGGTGACTATAAGTAGTGAGCCTTGACCCCCTAACCTCCTTATTAAACCCTAAATCGACCCTATACCACCTAAAACTAATTCTTAACACCCTTACACGTGTCTCTCTACCTCTCTACAACTAAAACACCCACCCACACATATACTTTTACACATAAACCATCATAATAGAAAAAACCATAGTGCTACATCTATAAACCCATGATTCCTTAAACATGCATCATTATATTTTTACCATATTACCAATTCCCTTATAATTTAAGACATGGCCTACCTCATTTCATGACTGATGGTGCCACCACAACCCCCACCTAATGACTTGTGCATGAGCCTCTCCAGCATCCATTTTGACCCCATCATCACTCTCACACACCACACTCCTCTTGATAACTCCCCATACTTTCACCACTCATGAAAAATCTTTTTTATAAATGTTTAATAACGAACAATAGTCATGCTCTCAAAGTTTAAAATAAGGACAAAATGGGCCTAGTTGACCTTTTTACCACTAATTTAGGGTTATAACCATCGATGATTGACCCTAACCATCGATGGTCCACCTTAACCATCGATGGTTGCCTAATCATCATTAGTTGACCCTAACCATCGATGGTTAAAGTGATTTTTTTTATTTTACCCTTATGCACCTAAATTCTTTCCTACTTCACCTAAACCTCTTAGTGCATCCACATGAGCTCATCCAATTTATACACACCTTATAAATATTTAAGAATTACCCTTTCCCTCCACCCAATCAAGAACTACATTAGACCTGAAGTCCATGTTGGATCAACTATCCATGGGACTATGTAGGTAGAATCCTTTTACCTAGTGAATTAGGAGTCATCTGTGCCACCCCCTACCCACCCAAGCACCTAACCCATTCACCTTCACCCACCTTGATGTTGGTACCTATTCATACATCTTGCGATGACCTTGCTTTAGTTATCATGACTGCCTTGACCAATTTTGCCCTATTAAAATGTTGTATTATACACCATCTCATACATAATTTAACCCATTATGTTTTTCTTAGGAGCATTTCCTACCCTAGATACTTGAGCAAACATCAACCCTTTTTAGGACACATGACAAGTGTGACCCAATAATCTATGCCTAATGCTAGGGACTACTTACCTTGACATTTATCCTAGAACCTAACCTTATTTTTAACATTAGTAACTTTAGTCTTGGCATGTTTTTGACTCTTTCACTTCATTGCATGTTGTTCATATTTTTGCCCACTCTACCTTTATCAAACCATGACATAATTTCCATCTTACCTCATCAACTCCCAGTTTGAGGGGGAACACCTCTTCCCTCCCAAACTCGAGGAAACTAGTCCTAGACCTTAACCAACCACCTATTTTTATTCTATAATTTACTTAAAGCTACATAATAAAAAGGGGAAAAATGAAGACACTTGAAAACTTCATGATAATAGTCTTCAATTGTGTCTTGAAATGTGGACCCTTAATCAACTCTTCATCTAGTAGACCACTTAGTCTACTAGCATTCATTTACAACTTCATTATGAAAAATCACCCTAAACACATCCTTTCATTTATCACCTTTCCACTCATTCATTCATGGCCCCTTAATCATTGTCAGTTAAGGTAACCATCGACGGTCACCCTAACCATTGACGGTTGGGGTCACTTAGCTTACTTTAAGATTTTAAAGAAAATCTAGCTTTGTTTGAGATAAGCATCCTCCAAAATGGAAACTTTCTTTAGCACAAACTTTTAAATACTAAACAAAAATAGGCAACTTTACCCCCTCCTAACTTAGCAACTTTTCCTAAATATTCCCTCTCCTTACTTAGCAATTTTGTACTATAAATACAGGGCTTGTGAGAGAGTTGTGGATCCAAAAATTTGCATCTAGACTCTTTTAATTTCTTTGTACAAGCATCCAAGACTACAAATATCTATCCATGTGACTTTTTAAGGTATGAGTATTGTTATGCACTTTATATTTCTTCAAGTTTAAAATATCATCCACTTGGCATCATATAGTTTTTTCCTTTATTTTTAGTGTTTTCACCCTTTATCAAAATTTGTTGTTCTAATATATTCACCTGCACACTAGTACATACCATTAGAAACCCTATCTCACCCTCTATTAATCAGCCACATCCCCTTACTTCCCTTTTATCATCTTACCCATTTTCCCATAGATAACTATAGATGATTACTATAACCATCATTAGTTATAGTAACCGTCACTGATCACACAACTGTCATTGGTTAGGATAACCATCATCGATCGCCCTAATTGTAACCAGCCACACAACCATCACCAGTCAAGATAACTATCACTAGTCACTATTAGGAGAAAATAATAGTTTTTTATTTTAGCCTTCCCTACACCCTGCTAGACCTTCTTTTAGATTCTAAACTATCTGTAAACCCTATTCTGATCCTCTAGACCTAAACTTGACATACTTAGGCATGGTATTGACCTGCCATGCTACATCTTATGTCAAACAGGTGTGTTATTTATTTTTTGTATATTTATTTATGTTCTTATCAGTTTATCATTATTTATTTTCATTTCTAGAACATTTTTGTCATTATGGGAGTGGATTGACAACCATCCAAAGGAGATTTCACTTCTTGAATCTAGCATTACTAGGAAGTCTACCCTTCATACTTGTCTAGAAAATAAGTTGGTTTCATGTAGTCTTATTATAGGTAGTCCTACCTCACCAAAAATGAATTCATTCATCTGGATCAATGTGCACATTCTACTAGGTACCCATCTACATACACTAATATTCATTTTCTTTTATCTACTTTCAAAACTAAGAAATAAAAGAAAGAAATTAAAATACCATCATTTTGGTACTAATCACCATGGGATTGACCCAATCAAATTTAGTAATGGGAGTGATTTATATAGTGCAAATTATATTGTTAATCTCTTTTTTAATGTGCACTTGGAGATTAGGGTCCATTTTGTATGGTCATTTTTTCACTGGTTAAGTTCCTTAGACTAGATTGATGTGCATCTTCCCTAAATATAGGTTTACTCCCTTCATTTTTATATAATTCCTTAAGAAAACATCTTGATATCATTTTAGAAACTCCAAAAATTTTAGTCTCTGTATCAGTCCAATAGTTTCCAATTGTGGCCAACTTTGGTTTTTGTTCAATGTCAATGTTGCTTTGAATAGTCTGAATAGGATTATCCATTTGAAGACTTATGTCCTAAATATTTTATGTACTAATGCTTTTAGAAACATATAAATGGTTGGTCAGTGGGTCGAGGGAACTAGATCCTTCACCTTCATCTACTTAGAAGACAATCTTTTGCTTTCCTAGGTGAATCTCTTCACATTGTTCTTCTAAGAACTAGTGTAGGTGCAAGAAATAGATGTGTTGAAGACTCAATGAACAAGTGTAAATCTTCCTCAATTTTTTAATGGATATTCTATAGGTAGTATTCCATGGGACTTGGGTCTCTAATAATTTTTTCATGCATGGCCTAGAGAGTGAGGTGCAAGTCCATCCTTAGTGATGAATAGGAGAGTGCTAAGGTTATGTTTTCCTTCCCATTTGTCGCTCTTAATGAATATACTACACCCATTACAATATGAATAAGGTCTTATATAATTCATGTACCAATAGGTACTTTGGTAAGTATGTTTCCTCATTTCTCCATATTGTCCCACAAGTTTCAATGTAAGGTTCAGGTGCTTACACACCACTGTAACTTATTATTCCCCTAGCCATATTATTTTAATGAAATATATGATGTAGAGAAGAACATACTTTATTCTATTACAAAAATCACTCTTTATGGGTATGCCACCATCTTATGACATTACCATCAAAAAGGTAATCCAATGAAATCATCTGGTCATCTTTGGTGTCATATAATTCTTTGAGGCATTGGACAAAGTCATGTACCTCCATTTGTCCTTAAAACCATGGGGATTCATCAAGTCTTTCCAATTGTGGTCCTATTAGTGACCATCTCATTGTTAAACCCATGAGGTGAACATACTTGTGACATTTAGGAAGCTAGCATGGGAAGTTTTCTCATCTATTGATAGTGTTACACATCCTTCTAGTGAGATTATATTCACCATGGGCCTAACAGTTACAATCATTGCTTATAGTATCATAAATATATTGGTTATATATCCATTGAATAACACCATCTAGGGTGGGATCATGTTATTTATCACTTTTAATAGTGATATTATATAAGTGGTCGATGTCTTCATCAACATTGATGGGTTATATATAAGAGGGTCCTCGTGCTTGATTTAGTGGTATTACTAGGTGTTGATTAGTGTTCTCAAAACTAATGTAGTGATTTTTAAATCTCAATTCTACATTATTCTCATAGAACTAAGGCCTTCTTAGAGGGTTGGGTAATCATTAGCTTTAATTAACTCTAGAAACTCAAAATTTGTTTTAAATGGTACTCCAAGTATGTCGACCATAACATTCTTGAGAACCCAAACAGGGTGAGTATGAGTCTTATTTTCCATGAATAAGACATGAGGTGAAGGCTATAACACTAGACTAGACATTTTTCACCAATCATCCTTGGTGAGGACATTGAATTTTACATCAGTATCCATTAAAATGTCCATAATTACCCATCTATTAATGGTAGCATTAACCAATATTTCTCTATCTTTTAGGGGAGTAGAGGAAATAGGAGTGTCATATCACCAAGCATGATTTAAGTAGTGTTATTCACTTTGGTGAATGATGTGAGGGTGAGATTCATTTGGTAGTTATGATTGACTCTTAATCTAAGCACTAAGTTGTGTAATAATATCCTCATCTAGCACCTACTTACATAGTTCCTAGAAGTCATCCCTTGCCACAGGTTGAAGTTCAGCTTTCCTTTGCATAACAACACTTTGTGTTACATCCTTGTATTTGAGAAAATGAATATCATGATAAATTTATTGAATGAGAGTCATCATATCCTATATTACATCCTTTTTTTTAAATATTAGGGTACTTTCTAGCTCATGGTTCTTCCCATTATACCTTCTTGATCAAATTAGATGTCAACTAGGTCTATCCCCCCTACGAGTGGTAATGTTAACTTGTTAAACTATAGGGATGGTTGGGCATGCATGTCATTATGGTTTATCAATTTGAATCATACTGATACCATTTTCATTTTTATCCTTGGTGATATCCACATATAGATTAAGACACTCTTCCAATCGATGGTATTATTTATAGAAAATGCACGTCAGGTAATCGAGACAATCCCATTGATAGTGGTTTGGGGACCAAAATTTGTAATAGATCCTAGGTGGAAAAAATACACCTCCTCATCCTCTCCCTCTTCCTCATCCATATTAGCCACCATTGTATTGATTATTAACAATTGAGGTTTGGCATGTGTCACATGCTTGAGCTTCATGGATGTGACTGATCAAATAACAATCATTAGTGTCATGAGTGTATGCATCACAAATTTTACAATACTCAGATACCTTAGAGTGTATATCCCACTATAGAAAAGGAAAAAAGTGGACATTATGTTACTTATAATATGTTTCACATGTTTGTTTAAGTACCGCACATATGTTCTTGTATGAGTAGTTACTCCTTGTATGTCCCTCAATTTCATAGTCTGTACACTAAATACCACTGTATGTTTCATGCACATGATTTTTTTTCAACTTCTCAAGTTATGATTCTATTGAGGCTATCTAGGCCTCTATAAAGGGACTAATCCTAATATCAATGCTTTTAACTGATTTAGTTTAGAGAGTAGCTTCCAAGGCCTCACATGTGATCCGAGCAACAATTTAGGGGATAATATGGGTGACAGTTCCATCCCAATTGATGATGGAAATTATGAGAGCCATAACTGTAGCTATAATTTAGTCTCCATTTAAAACATTTGAAAGCTAAGAATGAGAAGAATTCATGTCCCAAATTTCAATTTTAGAAGTGTAGTCTAAAAATAGTAAGTTTTTAAATATAGTAATTCCTCAAATTCTATATTGTTTTGAATCATGGAAGTCAAACCACTTAATATCCCTCAAGATTGGTGACCTTCCACATCCTCCCCCTACTTTCAAAATGTGTATAAATGAATATGTAACCCAAAATTGAAGATCAAACATCTCTTCCCAAAGATAATCATATAGTTGTATTGCGATCTTGAGTAATAAAACATCTCTTCTCAGAGAATTCATTGTTATTGTGTTATTTCTATGTTCTTTAAATATTTTTTAACCAAAACTTATAAGTTTTGGATTAATATGGGATATTAAAGGTTTTTTGTGATAAGGTTCACCAGAAGGGTGGTAATAGTCCTCTCACAAGCCACTGTGGGTGCTAGGAAGCATTAATTTCAAAGGTAAATTTAGATATCAAGGTTTTAAAACTTGCATCATACTCATGTACACTTTTTATAAGTCCTTACTATATGTCCAACATTTTTATACTTTTTTTTTGAAATCAAGAATGTCAAACTCCTAAAGGAAGGCTATTTTGATCTGATCAAAGTCAACCAGTACTTGTTAAGGGTCAAACTTTTGGTACTATTTATGCATGTGATCTAAGATCATAGTCACAAACTATGTGTCCTTACATTTAGAAGATGTGATGCCTAGCATCCTCCAAATTATTTTACACTTGTGGACATGATCAACTACATTTTATACCCCTTGGTATTCAAGTAAATGTAATCTCATCTCATAGTAAACCATAGATGGTTAAGGTGTTAGAGCGGGTGGTTACTAGTAACCGCCATCTTCAATCCCTTGGGGAGGGATTCCACTTCCTCTCGTGCCTCCTCCTAGTCTTCTTTTAGTGCCTCAAATAGTAGTGCTCATGGTATGGGGCATGGTATCCAATTGAGTAACTAAGTTTGGGCTTGTATTTTGTCTTTTAATACTAGGTCAACCATGCATCCCAAGTTGTACCATGTAATTCCCTTGAAGAGGGAAATATAGTGTTAAATCTAAATGATCTTAAAATGGCTTAATTTCAATATCCTTTATCAATTTATATTTTTATTCCAAACTATCTATATCCTAATTTTGAATGTGTACTCCACTTGACTCAAAGGAATGATCACACATGATGTTGGGGGAGTTGGGTTGGTTCAAACTTGGTTCCTCAGTTCCTACCATGAAAATTGTTTCTCCTTCATAAGATAAAAGGGGCATATAATTTGGTTCAAAATTGATGGGGTACTCATGTGTTTCCACTTCCATGCAGCTCCTAACATCACTCTTTGAGTTCTCCTTATCTCTTACCATATCGTTAATTCCCATGATTCTTTTTCAATCTTCATCATATTTCTATTTCCATAGTGTACACTGGCTAGCTACCATTGTCAACCCACAATATTATATCAACCCCTATTCTCCCATTCCAAATGTGTGGCTCATTCACAAGATAATGTATCCCTCCATTGGTATAGTTTCTAGTCTAAGATCAACAAATAACTTTTTTATTTCACATGTAAACTGTTGAAGATAGAGACCCCATGGTTCTTAAAGGAAATAAAAATTGGATTCTTTAGGACACAAGTAAGTAATGATAACATCCTATAGGATATAGTTTTTTAGAACTCTTTTCCACCAAAATTTGACTGCTAACATCCACATAACTATGAGTCATGCTAAACCCCTTCGTTGTTCTAGCATCTAAGACTACTTCCTCCCAAGATTCCTTGATCATCCTTAAGAATATGCTATTAGATATGAATGTAAAAGAATTGGGACCTCAAAAAAGAAGGTTTCATATAAGGACTATAGATATTCTACTCTAGCCACTATTATGTGAATATTCTTGGCTCAAGATATAGAACTACAAAATTATCTTCAACACTGGTAACCCATTATTCTATATTTTCCAGTGTAATACACTCAAACATTTTCCTATGGTTTTGCTTCAAGTTCTTTAGGTCTTGATAATGGAACAACTATGTTGGATTATTTTAGTTGATTCTAAAATTAGTGTTATAGTCTATCCCAATGAACTAGCATGCTAGCCCTATCATGCAAAATTTAGGTTTTACGTACTCACTCATAGTGCATAGTGAAAGACTGATTCTTGAAGGTTTTTTAACATAGTATTATATGTTTGTTCATGCATTTCTCTTTATGCAATTTCAAACAAATATTATATAATAACACAAATATACTACTTTTATCCTTCTGGTTCCAGATGAGGTTATTATTATTACTACACATATCATCATCATTATCTAGCATTAGTGATTTAAAAAAGAAAAATATACCAATAACAAGAGATTAAGAAATAACTCATCTCAAATTCTAGCACTTAGTTTGTTCCATCATTCAAGACACAAGTTAGCAAACTCTAATCTCTCATATCTTATGCTTAATGAACCAAAAGGTAAAACTTCATCATATATTTTCTAAAAGATCATTATTACAATGGATTAAAAGAGGGGTATTTATACATGTTTTTCCCTGACCAAGTGTTACAATCATTAATGTTATGAGAAAATGGTGCACAAACTCTCAACAGGCTAAGAGTCATGGCACTTACAATAAGTTCTTCTTGAAGACTTATCCTTATACACTTAGATCCTCGCTCTATGTTGTATACTAATGTCTAGGTGTTCCATTCTTTATAGGTTGGTGCAAAATCTTTGATCAATAAGATAAAAGTGTCCCATATGAATCATTTTCTTAATTGTTCCCACTTCCCATGCACTCCCCTAGTATTTCACTTTTGTTCTAAGTCTAATGTTTTTGGGTTCTTTGTGACTTGTTCTCATTTGATTGGGTCCTCTCATTTTGGTCCCTTCTATGCTTTGTCCTCTCATGACATTTTCATCTTTCACCCAATAGGTCTAATGCCATGATGCTTCTATACCTATTAGTCATGCAGCATTGTCTTACCATGCCATGGTCCTTCTACATCATGCCAGTCTTGTATAAAAATAGGACAACACTTAGTCAAAATTTTGGGGCTAATACTCACTCAAATCAACACCTCCAATTATCACCATTTATTTTTCCCCAAACAAGTTTAAATGTCATGGGTCTTACATTTACAAATAAGGACATAAACCCTCATTTAACCTTTTATAGTTTTCCTTTTAGGGCTTACATCTGATTGTTGATGTTCACTAGTGACCATTGATGATCAACCATGACCATCAATAATTGATCCCTTTAATTTTTTTCCATTTACAACCACAAATTTATCATCACAAACAACATCACCACTACAAACCATTGGAGATCACCTTCTCCACCAATCAACAACCACCCAACCACCTTGACTTGGTTATTTTGGCCTGACCTTCACACTTTTGGTGATAACTTTACCTTGGTTATTTTGATTTCAATGACTACTTTTCCATATTTGTAAAAACTTGAACTTGTACTAATTTTTCACACCAACCATTTAGCTATCTCTTAATATGACCCTTATCAGTATCAAAACCTACAACCCTTTTTGTGTTTGCTCAGGATCACATCCTACCTTAAACACCTAAGAACACACTAACCATTCTTAAGAGACTTTCATTTATGAGTACAACCATAACTATCACACCTAAATACACTCACTTGGTCCACTTGTCACCTATTCTAATAGTACCTACCATGATTTACAAACTATCTCAACTATGGCATATTCATCTATGCATGATCTATGATATCACATTTAATCACATTTTGTGTGCATGTTTGTGCTTCAATGCCCAATCCATCACCCATATTTATCACCCACTTATCTTCTTGTCAAACCTACCATCAACTTTGTTTCACCTAATCTATTCTTAGTTTGAGGGGAAACACCTCCTCCCATACTTAGGGCATCTGACCTTGTACCAACCTTTCCTTTTTTAATCTTGTCAATACAAACTACATAACAAAAAGGGGGAAAATGTAGACACTAAAAACCATATACTATGGTTCTAGATGTTGTACTAACCCTTAGACCACCCTTGGGCTCCCTTGAGACCATTTCTTAACCATTTATCCTACTAGTCATTAGTATAAATGGCTAACTTTAGCCAATTTTGACTATGACCACAACCATCAATGGTCGACCCTTAACCATTGATGGCTAACCTCGACCACCAATGGTTTTCCCTTAACCACTTCAATGGTTAACTTCAACTAAAAATCTAGCTTGATTTTATATTAATAGTTATTTTATCCACCAATTCACATTATCAATGTATGTTAGGCTTAAATTTATATATCTCATTAGATATCTTGTTAGACTTATTGTATCATCACTCCCTTTCCTCTATATTAAGAGAGAAAGAGGAGGTGAAAGGGATCATCAAAACTTCTTGTGTAAGAGATCAGAGCTTCTTTTGTAAGTATCTTTCTTACTTCTAGTGACCAAGATAGAGATAAAAAGTACTACTATAACTCATCAGTCAATAACTAACATACTATCACTTTATCAAAATTTATCTAGAGTCTACAACAAGCTTTCAGCCAACCTCAACATTCTTCATACTAACAACAATAAAGGTAAGTATTTATTTTTTATTAGGATTCATAAATTAGTTTTCTTGTTTAATTCCTTGTATCACTTCCTCTCTTTCCCAAGACCATCCATAGTCTCTTTCAATCATCTGAACACCCAACCCTTGAACCAAACACCTTCAAACACTACCCTCTATCTTGAAACCAATAACCATTTCCCAAACTCACCTTCTAGAACCCTCTTACAACCTTCCCAACCAAACTTATTTTCCTAAGCTAGATCCCACAATAACCACTAATGGTTTCCTAACTACCAACAATTTGACCCTAATCATTGATGGTCACTAACCATCGATAGTCACCCAATCATTGATGGTTTAACCCTAACCACCAACATATTCTATTTATCATTTAACAAGCTTATTTAACCTATCAAACCCTAACCAAATTCCACTTTATTAGTTTATATCTTATCATAGAGGATCACTCAATATTCTAAACCATGTTTGATTTATTTATCATTGATATCTAATCACTTATTAATATAATTAGTTAAGAGCACTTATTTATTCTTAAGCATTTCTTGCATTTGAATTCAATATCTTCTGTTATTTATGCAAGCAATTTATCTTTCATTTTCAAAACTTAATTGTTTAAAAGTGTGGTTTGATATCCTCCAAGGAATCTTGTGCTTCTTGGATCTAGTCCACACTATACAATCCACCCTACTATCCAATTAGTCAACCATTTCTTTAGTACTTTCTTATCTATAAGTCATTCCTTCCCAGACAAAGAGGAGTCTCCATAATCATCTGAATCAATGTGCACACAACATATCAAGGTCTACTAAACTCTCCCTAATTTCAAGTTTTAAAAATTTATTTCTAAAGAAAATAAAGCAAAATTTTAGTGAAACACATATAAAAAAATGTTAAGTAAGCACCTATCAAACTCACACTTAATCATTTTCATAATTGAATTATACTTCTCTATTATTCGATTTTTCAATATTAACCATAAGACAAGTATTATTATAGTTATAAATAATTAAAATAATAAACTTTATGTATATACACATAATAGTTTCAAACTTTTACTAATTACTAACACTTTGCATCTTGCAGGAACCTATTGAGTCTCAATCTCTTTGAGTGCAGGCCTTAAAAGGTGCACTAGGAAAGGGGTGGGCAGACCATCAGTGATTCATAAGATTATTGCCCCTTTTTCCACTTACCATCTACATACTTGTCTCCTAAAAACCATTTACCCTATGTGATCTAAGAATTTGTCTCAGGAGAGGATGGTTAGTATGGTGTTAGTTCCAAAATGAATAAAATGAAAGAAATACACTAATAACATAACATCTCTAGGCCTAGACACTAGGAAGAGCTTAGTTAAAAAAAATAAATGACAAACACAACTAAAAAGTAAGGAATAAAACAAAATAATTCCTTCACCTTCCTTGGATGCTCCAAATGCCTTTGTAGTAGTGGCTTTCTCAGTTTTGTGCTCATGAAGTCCTTGACAATGGAAGATTGGATACCTCCATCTCTCCTTGGCACCTTTGGCGTGTGTCTTGGAATCAATTTATAATGGTAACACTAGTTTAATTAATATTATAGAACCAATATTTCATTATAATTTTTCATTCTTAAGTCTTCTAAATGATGTTCATGGCCTCTCTATTTATAGATTTTTTAAATTGATCAAAATCAACCTGAACTGTCCATCTCAAGATTGAGATGTGTAGTTGAGGATTAATTAAATTTTTAAAATTAAATTTATAATTATCCTCATCATGACATTGGAATAAGGTTAAATTAATATGCATGGAGGGCATCATAGAAGGCATTGATGAGGCATGGAGGGCATGAAGATTGATATTTGTGGCATTTACAGCCTAAGGATGTCTTTCTAAGAAATGAAGTCACTTGATGATGTATATATTCAATATTAATTTCCAAAAATAATTTTTCAAAAATTTTCCATGGAATTATTAATTATGCCCTAATCTAGGTTATTATCCCTTAAACATGTTTAAGTACTTTGTGCATAAATTACTCAAATTGATTAGAATGTCTTGTTATTAGTCCAAAATTTGACTAGATTGGAATTGGAAGGAAATGTTAGATGAATTGGGTTTGTATTCCTATTTAGTATGTTACCAACAAAAAATAACAAAGGCACATGTCTTATGTAGAATATTTGATAAGAAAGAGCAATCCAAAGCACCCAGGTGCAAAATTGGCATTTTGACTCAAAATGATCTGATCAAAGTTAGCTAGCCCATATATTGCATTACCCCATTTAATGATACTTTATCCAAAATCAGCACTTTAATATGTCATTTTCACATCATTTATCATGTTTTAATATATTTAGGCCAAATTGTGCATTTTAGGTAGAAACTGGCCAAAAGCCTAATTGGAGGTTATCGATGACCAAATTTAGGTGTTTATAGTTTGCCCCTATTTGGGAAGACATTGAAAGCTATAAACATAGTAACATCTTCTCAAATAATTAAAAGGCCATGTATGCCTACAATTTCAATGATGATAAACTAACTATATGATGGTTTGGCCCCTCGAGAGAATTGTTGGCATAAGTAGGTCGGTAAATGGTCCCTCAATATGAAGTGAAATGAGGGGACCAAAGAAAGGAAAGATGATGGGGTGAAAACACAATGATTTTGAAAAAGTAGTCAAAATCACTAAGAATGCAAGTGGGATAGTGTACAATAGTTTTCCCAAAGGTGGTTATAGGCATTATACCCGGATATTGGAAACATGGTATGATAACATAATGATTTTCCCAAAGGTGGTTATAGTGATTGAGAAGATGGAGCTGACCTAGTTAGGATAGAAAAAAAATATAACATGCCCTTGTATAGGTTGAAAAAGTAAATTTGTGACAACATAATGATTTTCCAAAGGTGGTTATAATCATTTACAAATGTAGGTGGGACTGTGGGCAATGATTAACTCAAGGTGATTATAATCATTGGATCCCAATTATGGAAAACATGATAAACTTGGTTAAGGATGATGATAACTTAACATAGAGGGTAATGCTGAATTGGAACAACCTACTAGTAGTACTAGTAGAGAGATACTCATCTGAACTAATAAATGTTGAAATTTTTCCATGGTTAATTACTTTATTTGGGATATTATTGGGATTGAATCAGGATGCTGGTGTTAAAGAGATGCCACCATTGTTGAATAGACTTGTTGAAGTTAAGGTTTGTTTTAGCACATGTCAGTATGCATTATGGTATAACATCATGAAGACTTGGCTGAAATATGCATAAAGACTAACTCCCATAATCCAATACTCAATAGAAAATAATGAACCAATGATAAAAACTATGATGACAATGTAAACATATGAATATGGATGGATTTGAGTATAAGTGTGGGCAAAGAATCACTCCATGAAAACACATAAACCGAATCAAAGCAATAGTGTTAAAAATAAACAAAAAAGTAGATAAACAAATAAAAATAAGTAGAAACAAATAAACAAACAACACAATATAAACTCTATGAACATTGCCCCTATAAAATAGGTGACAACTTAACAAAAAAATAAAATGGGGAAATAAAAAGAAAAAAAGGGGGTGGTCGATCTATCTCCATATGGACTAGGCAAGTGGATGCTACCTACATAGTTCCATGGATATAATATCAATAAAAAACTTTAGGCCAAATGTATTTCTTCCAGGGAATGGAAAGAATGTGATAACTGATGAAAATAAATAGCATGGATGTGATAGAAGAAGAGGAATGGTCTTGTAAAATGGAAAGTGCATGAGAGAAAAGGCCAAAAAGGATTGGGAAACTAAATGATAAGTGATTTTTTTGTGATATAGTAAGGGTTCCCAAAATCCTTAAGGCAAAAAAGTGGTTAATGTTTTTATTCTTTTCTGATGAATTTTTAAATGTTTTTGGAAATTTTTGAAGTATCTCAAGTCGATCAACAATGATGAGACACTTAAATGGTTTAATCTCACAAAACATCAAGATATTGGCTTAGGTTACTTGCAAAATAGTGAGAACATGGCTTATGTTACTCATAAAATGGCAAGAGCATAGCTTAAATTACTCATAAAATGGTGAGAGTGTGGCATAGGTTGCTCACAAAATGGTGAGAGCATGGCTTAGGTTACGTGCAAAATAGTGAGAGTGTGGCTTAGGTTACTCACAAAATGGTGAGAGTATATGGAAAGGGTTATTGAGCTGACCTCAACAAGTATCGAGTGATACCTACATAGTCCCAGGGTAGGACCTTAATTCACTATAGTTCCACCCTTATAGTGGAGGAATTTGACTAGTGTAGCACTCAATTCAAACAAAATAGGCACAGTTGGTAAAAAGGCATAGTATGGCATAAGAAGTGGAGAGTTGGTACATCAAAGCTTATGTTTCCCCTAGTTTTTCCATAGATAGTTATAACCAAGACACAATGGCATAGATCAATGGTACTAATTTTTCCAAAGGTGGTTATAATTAGTAGCAAGATTGGTGGTAAGAAAGGAATAATAAATGAAGGATGCAACTATCAAAAATTATGTCACACTGTCCTAAAATACAATCTTTGTTTGAAGTACTTGAACCAATTGATGAAACTGATCAGATACATCGCTATTGAAACTACGTAACAATGGAAAAAACTAAGGTCAAATAGGCTAGGCTTTAGAACACACTGGGCTAATAGGTCAAAAGTGGAAAGTGGATATAGCAAAGAGGATAGATAAGGATGGTATTTGTATAAAGAATAATAGTGATAAAAAGGCATAATTGAAATGGTCCTTATAAATAGTACACATTAGTGTTTAATCATAGTACCACTTGAGATGAATAATATTCATCAAATCCAAAAGTTCATCTCTATTTGGTGTGGCAAGCTTGTATGTTCCTAATCCATAATTTGCATTAATGATTAAAATCTCTATCAAGTTTGGTTTGATTTTTCATTTATGCTTCTTCTCAAATGTGGTATTCTTTTGGTTTTCTTTAAGAAAAAGATCTCCAAGTTCAAATGTTCTATACTTAACACATTGATTATAGTGTCCTTTGAATCAATTCTGATGCACTTAAAGATTATTGATCATAGTTGTGCATTTCTCATCAAGTAGGTCTTGCTCTTGTAGGCAAACTACTCGATAGTCATGACCATCTACGACATGCTTGAAATATATGCATAGTGATGGTAACTCAACCTCAATGGGAAGAATGGTTTTAGTACCATAAACAAGTGAGTATGGAGTGGCTCTTATGGGGGTATGATGATTGGTATGATATTCCCAAAGGGTAAAGAATATTTACAAGTACCAATCACAACTAGTATCATTGACAATATTTTTGAGAATATTGATAATGGTTTTGTTGGATTCCTTAGGTTGGCCATTACCTTAAGGGAAATATGCTATAGAAAAATGTAATGTGATATTGTATTCAGTATATAACTAGTATACATCCTTGTTCTTGAATGATCCTCCATTATCAGATATAACATTAGAGGGGATACCATAGTGGCAAATTGGATAGTTGAAAATGAATTTGGAAATTTTCTTTCCAATCACATGAGGGGTATAGCTTCAACCCACTTAGTGAAATACTCGATGGTGGTAAATATATGTTTATGGCCATTAGATGAAGTGGGGTTGATCTTCCCAATGAGGTCAAGTCCACATGTAGAAAATGGCCATGTTGCCAACATTAGTTTCAATGTTTTTGTTGCGACATGAATCAAATTAGCATGACATTGACATTGTCACACTTTTTTACATATGCAGCATAATCTACATCCATTATGGGCTAATATTAATCAATATGCAAGATCTTATTAGATAGGATTACCCCACTAGAATGAGATCCATATGCTCCTTTATGAACTTCTCTTAACCCTAGTGTAGATTCTATCAAAGTTAAACAACAAAGCAAAGTTCCATCAAAACTATGATGGTAAAGGGTGGATCCAAGTAGAGTATAATGAGTGGAATGATGATTGAAGGATTTGGTTTATTTTTGAGATAGGTTAGGTTGTATAACTTGGTCATGAATTTGGTTGTAAATTTCTAAGTACCAGATAGAATTAAGACCAACAATATCACAAATCATTTCAATAGTTGAAGGTTCATGAGTTGGTGTTGATAAATTCTTAATGAGGAACTGATACTCTCTAGCTTTGTCTATTTGTCAAATCAGAGAGTGAATAGTAGCCATGGGATCTACAATTTTATTACTAGCCCTTGGTATGTGCTTAGACTGAATGTTGATAATTTATTGTTTAAAAGTGGTGACCATGGCTTTATATGGAACCATCTTGCCATCTTTGGTTTGAAAATGATATGTGACCTGATTGATGATTACTTGAGAATCACCATAAACATAGAGATGTGAGACATTCCAATTCACTACTTGTCAAATTATTTCAACAAGTGTTTCACACTCATTTATGTTGTTTGTATAAGGAAATCTATTTCTTAATGAACTAGGGATTAGATCCCCCTATGGTGTAATAAATAATAGGTCTACCCCCGATCCATGTGTAGTAAATGAATCATCAAAATATTGCGTCCAAGGAATCTCCTCAAGGGGTGTGCCAATGATGGTCATTATGGATTTATCAAGGAATTGAAATGTGAGTGGCTATCTGTTTGTGAGAGGTGCTTTAGCAAGTTGATCTATAATAACTTGTCCCTTGATTACCTTCTGATTGACATGTTCTATGTCAAACTCATTGAGAAGCATGATCCATTTAGACATTCTACCTTGTAAATCTATTTTATATAGTAGATACATGAGTGGATCTACTTTTGAAATGACCATGGTCTTATTATTTAACATGTAATGGTGTAGTTTCTAAGTTCTAAAGACCATGGCCAAACAAGATTTTTCAATAGGTGCATAGTTATGTTCATATGTAACCAAGGTACGACTTAGGTAGTATACGACATGCTCTTTTCTATTATCATCATGTTGAGCCAATAGTGCCCCCAAATCATGGTCAATATCTGATAGGTATAACAAGAATGGATTTTTTGGCATAAGAGGTAATAGAATAGGTGTATTAACAAGATAGTCTTTGAGTTGTTAAAAAGTTGTTTTGTAATGATCATCCTAGTAAAATACAACTCCCTTCTTAAAAAGGTGTGTAAATGGATGGCACTTGTCTTCTAATTGAGATATGGAGCATCAGATATACTAGATATTACCTTCTAAGCTATGGAGTTGCTTTAAATTAGTTGGTGGTAGCATCTTGATTATAACATGGACTTTAGTCAAATTGACTTCAATACCTGTATGAGACACGATGAAGCCAAGTAATTTTCCTAAAGTTACATTGAACAAATATTTCTTTTTATTGAGTCTAACTTTGTTCCCTCATAATCTTTCAAATATTTTATGTAGCATTGTTAGATGGTCAACCCTAGTTTTGTATTTTCCTAATATGGCATTGACATAGTCTTCAACAATATCATGCATCATATCATGGAATATGATAATCATGGCCCTTTGATATGTAGCTCTAGCATTCTTAAGATTAAATGGCATTACCTAATAACAAAATATTCTCCATGGAGTGGTGATTGTTGTTTTATGTTGGTATTTTGGTGTTATTCTGATTTGATTGTATCTTGAAAATCCATCCATGAGTGAAAGCATTTCATAACTTACCATGGATTAGATGATTATGTTGATATTAGGAAAGGCAAAATCATATTTAGGATAATATTTTTTGATGTTTTGAAAATTAGTACAAATTCTGATCCCTTTAAGGTTTTTACTAATAGGTACCACACTAGAGATCCATTCTCATTAGTCAATGGATCAGATACATCCTACTTCTAAGAGTTTTTCCAACTCTTTCTTTACCAATATATTAATGTGAGGATACATCTTATGTAACTTTTGTTTTACTATTTTGGCATTAAGATTAACCATAAGGTGGTATAAAACCAAGGTGGGGTCTAAACTTGTCATGTTAGAATAGGCCCATGCAAATATATCTACAAATTCTCTCAATAGAGATGTAAAGATGTCATATTCTTCCTCTGTGAGGGATGTGCCTAATTTTATCCATTTCAAGTTTGATGGAGTTCTAATATTTACCTCTATTGTATCTTCAACTAGAAGGGTTAAACTATCTTCTAGGATAGTAGGCAATGACTTGAACTATTGAATGATGTCAATATCCTTTTTTAGGACTTGCTCTTCAACTTCTCCTAAGCATGATGTATCTGAGTCCCCTAATGGAAAATTTAGCCATGTGACAAAAATAGTTGGAAATTATTGAATAATTTAATCAAATACTTGTTGTTTCTCAAAGATAAACTCATATCCATAAGTAAGCTCATCATTGGTGGTATCCTAGTCTAAATTCAAAAAATAATGAATACCCCCATCTAATGGTGCCTCAACTAGGTTTTCACCACTAGACTGGGCTTTATCTTTACTTTTCTCCTGGTCAAAAATCACCTCAAAGAGGTTTTCACTTTGGGACCTCAATGTTTTATTTTATTTTTTTTGGATAAGGGTGTTCAATCGCTCTCTAAAATAGTCTATAGGATACAATGTGATTGAGAATCCTAATTTGTGAACTCCCAATAGAATGTTGTCTCTAAGGCGTAAGAAATCATAAAATGCTTCATCATTTTGGAACATATCAATTGATAGACTAGATTCTTGTTGGTTCCAATATATCAGTTGGGGATAATATAATGTCAAAGGGTTGTGATGAATGCCTAAGATAAGGGTAAAAATGGTATTGTTATCAAATAGAATGGTTTTATCTAGGTCATCAAAGGTGAGGCAATGATTAGACTCTGCTTCACTGTCAGCATCATCATCACTAGTCACTGGTGATGGAGTTTGAATAAGATATATGAGGTCACCCCCAAGAAATGTAAATCTAATTCCATAAGGTATTTCATAATTTTGATGCTCCATGATCCTATTGGGAATATGATACTTTGAATTTTTATAAAAATCATCTTGGTTGTCATTATATAGCCATGATTCATTTCCTTTAAGAGGGTCAGGATCTAGGCTAGATGCTAGTACAAATGTGGCAGGTCCCTTATCTTTATTCTTTTGTTGCCAATGAATATGAGGGGTGGATTTTGAGGAAGATTGGAATGTGAAATGTATCATGTGTCACATACTCTCCCAATCCATTATCTGAAATGGTGAAATTATTAAAAGCTTCAAGAGGTGGCATGTGGGAAAGGGAATCCAAGTTATTAGGACCTATGCAATTATCTAGTGAAGGATAAATAAGTATATCCTTACCTTTATCCTACTTGGAATTTAGATTCATGTTGTATTAATAATTATAGCTTAGAAAGCTAGCCTCAAGATGCTTGTAGTGTTCATATGGTTGTAAATCTCTTGGAATATTCACTTACATCCCTGAGTGGGAAAAATTGATACATTGGTGCAGCATTTATGAGACTACATGAATTTCATGTAACCAAGGCTTTCCTAAAATAATATTGTATGATAACTAAATATCAAACACATAACAAAGTGTATCATGGGTCAAAGTCCCAATGATAACTGGCAAACTAATGGTGTTCTGTGATTCTCTTTCTTTATTGTTATAGGCTTTGATGGTTATTGTTTATGGCTGCAGATCTGCTATTGTGTACCCAAGAAGCTTGATAAGCTTTAGAGACACTATTTTGAGGCTGGATCTATTGTTTATAAGGACATATTTCACTTTATGCCATCTTATATAAACTTCTATATATAATGGATTACTATGGAGCGGGCCAAGGGAAGATAGATTGCTTTGGTTGAATGTGACTTGTTGGGTTGGAGCTAGGTGTCCAACCAAAGCTTGAAATTTCAATGGATATGTCACTAGAAATAGTGGATTGGGTCAAAAATCCATTCAAGATGTTCTTGTAGATTATTGACATTTTCAACAAATCTAAAATAGAAATTTGTGTTAGTATCTTTTACAATTGTTCCACAATATCAAACTTCTTGTCTTGGTTAATAATGAATGGTTTATTTTGAGGTTGAATGGTTGGTTGGATGGTAGGCAAAGTGGTAGATGGTTATGGGCTTGAGATAGTAATATTTGACCTTCTAGTTGTGATTGCATAATCAAGATTAAAAACTAGACCATTATTATTAATCAATGTTGGGAATGGTGTGAGACCAGACAAGACAAGTCTTAGTTTTTAGTACACTCACATGTGGTCACCTGACAAGGATGAGTTATCGATATTAGGTCCAAAAGGGGAAGTCCTAGTTTATTAGTTTGTTTGTATGCATTCCTAGGTCAAAGAAGGACTATCCATGTAATTTGGTTGAATGTTTTTCTTTAGCAATGATCTAGGCAGATTAGTGCTTGGTCTAGGATTAATGGAGGTGGTAATACTGCTACCCCCTGTAAGATGACCTATAACCCTATTGTAGTCATGTCTAACTACATGGTAGGTTTTTTGGTTGTTACTATTTTGACCTTGGTTTTTTCTATTGCTCTATCATTGTGGGTTTTTCTACTGATTTTGTTAATTCTACTGGTTTGGCCTTTAATTTTGATAATATTGATTTTACTACTACACTGGTTGTTGTTGTTGTTATTGATTATTTTGCTCATATTGATTGTTATGTTAGGGAAAATTGTTTTGATAAATCCCAAGAGTTTTATTGGAAGTGGAATCACCCTTATCTAATGTTATCTCCCCATTATCCAACATATTCTCAATTAAATGCTTGATCTGGACACATCTTCATAGATTATGTCTATTAACCTAATGATAGTCATAAAATTTATTTTCATGGTACCAATTAGGATAAGGAATACCTTGTGGATAATGATTTGGTATAGGCTAAATAATTAGATTAGTGGTATAAAGATTTTGAAATATAGACTCAATAGGTTCTCTGAGGTCACTAAATACATGACGTGCAGGCACAATTCTCCTAAGAGGAGGGGTTTTTAATGGTAAAGGCTATTGTATTTATTATACAAGTCTTGGTTGTTGTGCTTGAGGTATTTGTTGGAGAGGCTGTTGGGTAGGAGTAAGATGAAAAGGTGGTGTAGATGATTTTCACACCATTTGAACATGATAGGATTTGGTTACTCCATTTCCCACAACATTCTTATTGTAGTTGAATTATTTTGATCTATTATGGTTATTGGCCTATGTCAATTATGATGCTAGTTCTTAAATGGGATGTTAGCCATTTCTTTGATTGGTACCTTGATTTTTATTAGTTGAATTAATCTTGATAACTCCTTTATTGATGAATGATCACTCAATAAACAAGCCGTTGTCGATGATTTCCTTGAAAGTATGTACAAATTGTAGTTCTAAATGATAAGCTATCTCATTATGCAAATTTTTAGTAAACACAGTGGCTAATTTTTTATCCAAAAAATTCTAGGTGAATGGCATGCAAGGGCTCTCCATCACTATAAATAACCTACAAAACTCTCACCAACTTTTTTATTTGATTGCATTAAGTCTACTAATGAAATCTCATGCTAGAGATTATAGGAAAAGTGCTAGGCAAACTTATTAGAAAGATCATCAAAATCTAATACTTATTTTTGGGCAACTTCAAAAACCACTCCAAAGATTTTATAGCTAATCTCCTTAGAAACAATAGAAAAATGTATATGTCTCTATATGCCATTGGTTGACATACAATAAATAATTTGATCAAATGAGCCTTAGGGTCACCTTTCCCTTTGTATTTGTCAAATTTTAGTGGTTTGTATCTTGGAGGAAATGGTATCTACAAATACTCCATGTTGAATGGGTAGGAACACATGTCATCCAATTTGAACTTTTTAACCTATTTCCCTACCTAAATGGTAGTAATTGCATCCTTCATCTATTTCAATTCTTGGGATAGGAAACTAGAAGGAACATTGGTTTGAGGGAGAATATTGGTTTGAGTAGATGGTTGTGAGGTCACAAGTGGTACACTTTGGCTAGGGTAGGATGGAGATATCTATTGGGGTACATTGGTTTGGTTGGGGAATGGACCAAGAATATGCATAAATAGATTAGGATGTACTTGAAATTTCACATTTGATTGTGCAATATTCTGGTTTGGGTTGGTGATAAAGGTTTGACTTAGAGGATAGTATGGTTGGGATGGAGAGATATAAATATACTATGCTTGTTATGGTTGGAAAGGGACTGTTGAAAACTAATCAAACCTTGATTTTAAGTGGGAACTTATGGTCCAAGACCTTGTCTCTAAATTTGTGGCACATTTTGAACCAATAGTTGTCTAGTAGGTACTTTCAAAATGTGGGGACCTCCTTGTTCTATGAATCCCTATGAGGAAGTGAAAGTAGGTTATAAATTTGGCATTTATCACTAAACAATATTTGCACATTGTTGACTAGTCATTTCATTGTTTTGGATTGGCATATTAGTCTTAGACTGAAGAGGTATGTTCATTGTTACCTAGTGAGGTGGAACATTAGTTACCCCTAATTGAGGTGGTAATGTATTTGTCTTCTATTGTGTTGATATACTAGATTGTGCCTATTATTTTAGAATACTACTCATTACTTATTGAGGAGTAGGATTAATCACATTCTATCACTGAGGTGTGACATTAGCTATTGTTTGATTACCTAATCCCATAATTTGTATACTTGAGGAAACAACTAGTTGAGGTTGGGGTGTAGAAACTCATATTCCCAGGTATGATGATCTACTCATGGGATTAACTACAAGCACATGTTGTTAGCTAGTTGTTTATGTATTGGTACCATTTTGATTGGGATTGGATGTTGTTTGGACATTATCCACTACATTTGGCTCACTATTCTATGTAGAGGTCAAAGACACTTTTTTAATAACGGGCATATGCATACAGTTATCTATTGAAGTAGTTTGTATGAATGGGTCAAAATTTGAATTCTCTTGTCTAGGTAACTCTATCAACACTCCTATTGAATGAACTAGGTCAATGAGAGGCTTACTCACTATGTTCATTTGATTTAAATCATGTGCTATATTTAGGTAGCTTTGATATGCTATTTGCATTTGGTTAAAGTGATCTTCCATGATGAATTTGCCTCGATTAGATATATTAGGGTCTTGATACATTGTTTGGACTAGAACTATAGGATTGCTAGAAGAAGCCTGTTGATTGTAAATGATATTGTGGGGTACTCTTAATAGACTTGGTAAATTTTCATGGAGAAAGTCTAATGGAAACTTGGCCCCTACCTCTATGGCTCTAACCAAAATCTCATCTTTGTTCTCTAACAAATGTTGCTCAAATAAAAATGGATCATATGTGGAAGTTATATTAGTAAAATATGAATGTTGAAGAATCGGCTCATCTATTGTGGGTATTATAGCTAGGTATTGCATGGTTTCTTTTCAGTCTTGTTTTGAATAAGGTGGTTTGTTAACCAGATAGTTAGCCAATGGATCTTAGCTTTGTGCCCCTAATTGAGTATTATAAGAGGGATAAGCATCCATATCATAAGAAATATTATCTACATAGGGGTCTTACACCATTTCTTCCTGTGCCACCACATTACAAATCCCTAGATTGCACATGAGTCCACTATGAGTGTAGGAATACATGTTGGGATCCATAGTCAATTCTTTGTGATAAAAGTTCAAAGAGTTCTACAAACTCTTAAAAGGATAGAATCTAAAACAGATGATGTTCTAACTTGGTCTAGATTCATAAAAAGGATCAAAAGGTTTTGTAGACACCTAAATTGTGTTTACCCCTTGGTCCCCTTCGACACCCCTTGGACACTTACACACTTCATTAATTTAAAATAAACTTCTTATTTTAGAATAATGACATCACCTAGACACCTCACTGTGGACACCTAACCTTGGACACCTTGCCCCTAGACTATTTCTCACCCCATGACTCACCCAAGACCTATTCTTACTCCCTCTTAACCTCCTAACTAACTCTCATGCATTAATAACCTCGTCAATCGACCAATCTCCAATGGACTAAACACTTGGTGGATGGAAAACAGGCTTTTTAGCCCTTTTTACTTGTTCTCCCCCACTGACATCGGTCAACTATTGGTTGACGCTAGTGGGGTCACTGACATCAATTACATAATCGACGTCTAACACTGAGTTAACCCTCTTAGAGACTTCTAATCAATCTGACTTGGCTCTCAGACTCTTGAATCACTCTCTCTCGCTAGGATCTGGGTCTCTTTCTCTTCCTCCCAAACTCTGAGACATCAACAGGCATCTGAATTCGACCAATGCTCCCTTGACTACAGAGACTCTACACCAATGACTTTAGAGCAGATTTGAATTATTGCACAGGGACCTCAACGTCAGCCATAATAGGGATAAGCGTTCAACACCTTGGTTCTTCATCTCACCAGAGCTAAGTATTTCTTCTATCTTTCATTTCAATATTTAGAACACATTAGTAATTAGTAATTATTTACTATTTCTAAATACTATCAACCAGACCAGACCTGAACTTCAACCAGACTAGGCCCGACTTCTTCTTGGAGAGGCTAAAAAGCCTTCTTCTCACTCTTACCCTTTTTTTACACCTACCCATTACCTTTGTCCTTCTATGGACCTTATTCATCTCCCTGCAACCCTGCACAGACCCTTTAAACCCACAGAGTCCCTCTGTTGACTACAGACTTTCTCTGAGACCCATCCAAGGACCATTACCGTTACTGACGTCGACAGCCTAACCAATGTTGGCAATATTGACCAACTGACACTGACAGACTAACCCACATCTGTGACTGTGGAAGACAAATTGTAGGAATCAGGTACGCATTATCTATTTCTTTTGTTAAGTCTTTGATTATTTCTTTATCCAACATTCTTTTTATCAAAACATGGACTATCATCCCTCCAGGAAGTCTTTACGCTTCTGGGACCGAGCATGTGCTTGGCAGTCCACCATATATCAATCTAACATTTTTCTGTTCAAGTTTTTCTCTCTACAAGTGTCATCCTCCACAGCCAAAGAGGAGCTCCTTCAATTGTCTGGATACGATGCGCAACTTCATTCGAGTACGTAAAAACCCCTAACCATTTATCTTAGTTTCTTTATTTCTTCTGAACATAACAAGTAAAAGTAGTTAGAAACATTCTGGCATGCCCGGTGGGACCCCTGGAGTTTTCCTTGGGTTCATCCTTTTTCTTCTAAAAGCAAACTTTTCATATAGATGCATTAGATTCTATTCTTGCATCCTTCCTCTTCTTTCTTTTTCTCTCGAAAATAAATCATAAGCACAAGTTAAAAAGAACATCTCTCTTTTTCTTCTTGTCATTTCTTATTTGCATCTTAAAGTAGTAAAATTCATACTCTCAACCTTTTCTTCACTTGTCTGCATCTCAACAAACACTTCAATTTGGGCTAAAAGTTAAATGCATTTCACTCCTACTTGAATGCATATTTAGCTCATCTAGTAATTAAAATGCATTATGAATAAATTGTAGTGCACTTATGTTACACAACCTGACCTCTATCACAAATCAAACATCTAAACATATCTGAGACAAGGCCTGACTAGGATTTCACCACCTAGCAGATACCTTACCCTTCTCGATGATCCTACTTGGACTTCACAACCAAGGGGAGGACACACTCTGTTCTCTGGCAGAGTATCAACTCTAGGGGAAGTATATATTGGCTAAGTGACCCAACTTGGCTTTGGGCTCGTGAAGTGAGGGGAGCAAGCCCCTAGCACCAAGCCATATACGGAACCTAACACAGACTTTTGAGTGCCAAAACTAACCCGAAACCATCCATAGACTGCCTCTTTTAGGACCCATTCTAAAAGCCAAATTTCCAACATATTCTTCTAAGGCATAAGCCACCATGACTCTAAAATAATTCTTAGGAATTTAATGTTTAGAGGTTGCTTGCCTTCATTCTTTTCTACTATTTTCATCTGACTATTTGAGCTGGTGAGGATGCATTATTCTGAGCTCCAAAAATGACTCAGACTTTCTTTTTCTTCCAAAACTTTTAGTTTTCTGAGTTTCTGGAAACACACATTAATCGACATCAATTTTTCCACCGACGTCAGCAACTTTTCCTCACTGACATCAATTTTTCCACCGACATCGGCAACTTATCTTCACTGACATTAGTTTTTCAACCAACATCGATCACTATCAACAAACTTTTTTCAAAATAGCAAACTTAAAACCCAACTCTTTTACTGGTAAACCCAACTTTTGGGTCTCCTAAAATTGAAATACATTATTTCTGAAACCTAGACCCTTTTCGCCTTGGATGGATTTGACACATAGTCAAGCCAAATCCCTTATTGACCATGCGAGGTGACAACCACTTTCACCTTCGCCTTTTATATGAAGTCCCCAAATGGAGTATACTTTAGATATTGAGTGTACTCCTATTCAGCCAACCCCAACTCAACCTCCAATTATTCCCGAAGGGGACCAAAACTTTGAGAGACTCTTTGACCATAATTAAAAAGCTCTCCAACAATATCTCATGAGAAGCCAAATGTGGGATCCTTCAGGCAACTCAATTTATGGGATGCCAACTTCCTTGGTTGAAGCGGTAATAGCCTCCACTACCCAACCCATAATCACTCAACCCATTACCTCGACCAGCAATCTGACCATGGCCAATACATGAGATTTGGCCTCACCGTCCATTTTTAGACCTACCTCCATTGGGGCTTCTATACCCCCTCAACCATAAACAATTCAACCAAGTTCTACACCATATCATAACTTGATTGTCTCCACTCCACACACTCTTACACCTATAAATGTGGGAGTGACTACCTATCCTTTTACCAATGCCACCATTCAACCACCTTTGGCAGTATTTAGTCAACTTGTGCCCTCCAACTTCACAACATAAGCCCCTTTGACCTCAACATCAATCCTTATGACAAACTACCAATATGTTGTGCCTATACAAGCGCAACCAAGTACGTCATACACCCCTCCTAATGCCTTCTAGGTACCTTACAACCTAGGGGTGCCCCACCTACCAATCCATCAGCTGATCTGATTAAGATGCTGATGGACAAGATGTCTAACCTTGAGACATCCATTTCTGGTTCAAGCAATGTTCTTTCATATAAACAAATATGCAACGAACCCATACACCCTTCGGTCCCAATCTGACCATATCTTAGTCAATGGGAACTCCCCAAATTTACTCGCTTTCAGAGTAAAGAGGACCCATAGCAACACTTGTGAGTGTTTAGACATGCTTGCTACCTTATAGCCCATGATGATGCGTTATTACTATGCACATTCCCCATGTCACTTTCAGGGGCTACCCTTGACTAGCATAGTTCTATTACCACTCATTCTCTCTTTTCCTTCACTTAACTCGCCCAATTATTCCTTGACCACTTTTCAATCAACATCACCAAGAAGGTCTCCATTATAGACCTCTATTCTATCAAATAATTCAACAATGAATCAATAGCTGATTTCATCACCCATTGGAGAGGCTTGATCAACCAACTCTCCTTTTCTTTACCTCAAACTGAGCTCATTGAACTCTTTTCATGAGCATGTGCCAAGCACATCTCATCTACTTTGTGAGTTCAAACATTCCACACATTTGATGAAGCTTTCACCATGACTCAAAAGCTTGAACTCTGTGCAGTCGAAGAGGATAAGGTCAAATTGCATAATACTAACACAAAATCCAATGATCCTTCTTCATCCAAAGCTCCTTCTTCCCACTCTAAATCCAAAGGAGTGGCAAACACTGTGGTCCTTATACCATCATCTTCAACAACAACCAACCAACCTCAACCTTCCACATCAGAATACATCAATAAACAATTCCAAAAATGATACATACAGCATAAATACACTCCAACAGGACAATCATACGCTTCGGTGTTGGATAAACTCATCAAGCACGGAGCCCTCAATCTCCCCCAAATTTGACCACCTCAATTTGACCCCTCAAAATCCATCCCTACATGGTATAGAGAACATGATTTCTATAACTATCATCGTGTCAAGGGCCATGACATAGACAACTACAAAACCTTCAAGAACATCATTCAAGACATGTTGGACAAGGGGGATCTCATTTTGGATAACTCAAATGCACTGGCCAACCAAAACATGGATGTCTTTAGACAACCATTTCCTAACCATCCCCTAAGTCAAAACAACATTCAGACTATAGCCAATGACTTTCAAGAGTGCAATATACATACGGTTGACATGGTTTCTAACCAACCTCTTCCACAGTCTAAAGAGGTTAATTAACCTATTTGTCCATCACAGGTAGGAGAACTCTCTTCTCTTATTTGTCCATCACAGGTAGAAGAACTCTCTTCTCCTATTTGTCCACCACAGGTAAAAGAACCTTCTTCTCCTATTTGTCTTCCACAAATGGAGGATAGTCCTCCATCCAACCCCCTTTCACACATAGGAGAGGCTACTTTCACCTCTCCCATATTGGAGGCTACCTTGACCTCTCCCATATTAGAGGATATTTTAACAACACCAACGCCGGCTACCTCGCCCTCATCCTTCTTATCATCAATGGGGGATCATACTTTCCCCGCTACGCGACCACACACAGAAGCCATAACCATCCCATGCCTCTCAAACCTCACTCACCCACAAGTGAAGGTAGACTTGAACCTCACTTCACCTAATAGTAGTCCTCGCATTAAACTAAAGAAGGCTACTAAACCACATTAGAGAATTTCTCCCCCACCTTCATCATTACCCTCCATTTTGGGTCCACATCCTTTTACTTTAGCAGGATTGACCCCACATCCAACACCTCTCACCAACAAAGTGTCATCTACACATGTGGCCCTATTGCCAACTAAAAAGGTGACACGACAAACTCCCCAAACAACTCCTAAAAAGAAGTTGTCAACCCCAACTACAACAAAAAGTGTAGGCCCATTAAGGGGGTCTTATGCTTTGATGTTATGTCAATTGTTGTAGTCATCTAGCATCACACTCCTGCCTATTAAACCATATCAACCTCTCAGATCAAGACCATCTTGGTTTGATGACACTCAAATTTTTTGGTATCATTGCACACTTAGACATGATACTGAGCATTGTTGTGCCCTTAAGGTTGTCATTTGCCAACACTTAAAAAAGGACACCCCTCACTTTGAGGCTTCTTTTGACCACTTTTTTGACCAAACACTGATGCCATCTCATGCCTCACAAACTTCTTCACCTAAATCAGGATCCCCATACAAGACTATGGTCCCTCTACTACCATCCACTCCTTTATTCAAAATCAACATAGTTAATGTGGCCACCAGGTGCCAAACTGTGAAGGATAAAGGAAAAGACCAGACTTCTACACCTTCGACATATCCATTATTTGTCAAGACCTCTCAACCAACACAACCCAAAATTTCTATCTTGGACATGTCTCAACCATCATCACTGGGGGAAATTCCTCCTAATCTCTCTAGCAATGCACGATGAGATTTTATCAAACATACTGCTCGCTACACCATGCTAGGGGGACATCTTTACAAATGAGGTCTCAACGGCCTCCTTATCCAATGCCAACAACATACTAACCAACTTCACATCTAACATCAACCACAACATGCCTATAACCATAATCTAAAATAATGAGATTTCAAAATCAGAGATCTTGTCCTTAAAGACACCCAACATGTGACCAACTTGGAATGAAGCGAATGGGGCAAGTTTGCTCCTAATTGACTTGGACCTCATCATAACACACAAGCATAGATCAGGTACTTATCATAGAACCTGAGCCCATTTATGCCTTACATCTTTGACCATTTTACTGTTAGTCAAGTAATCATTCACTTGACGTTTAACTTGAGCTCACCCTTTGAGCAACCCCCGTCATCATCATGCCTATTCCTTTTAACCCTTTTTCCACACATTAGTCAGCCCTTTTGTCAAGCATGAATGCTTTGTCCTAATAAAAGGGAACCCTTAAACCTCTATAGTCAAGTCCATGACCAAAAATTTAGTCAAAACAAACATATAAAATTTGGATGCCTATTCAAAGGTCATAAACTATCAATGTAGACTGCTCCCTCGAAGGACAGCTGCATCATTGCTATAATTAATAGACTACTCCCTTGAAGGACAGCTATCATAAGACTCCAAACATACCAAGCATAATATAGATCATTCCCTTGAAGGATGGATATGCCCACATTTTGCTTCATACACAACACAACATGACCACAAAACAACACAACATCCCCAAGTGGACTTCCCGCATTGATCAGGAAAAAAAAAATGACTGACAAACTATTAAGTCATGGACTTGTCTATAGTCATTCTCAGGGTTACCTATAAAAGGGGCAAAGTTGTTCTTGCTAAAAAGGGTTACCCCATATTAACATATAACATAATCATACCTATCACCCCAACATACTCAAGGGATTTTGAGCTCACTTAAATGTCAAGTGATTCGACTACTTCTCTAACACAAACCTATGGTCAACAATGTAATGCATGAATGGGGATTTTGTTTCCAAAAGCCCTATCTATGCTATCATTATGGTCCTTATCAATGAAAGAGAAACACACCTTTCACTTCTTACATCTTGGTCACATACAACTAGATCATCAACCAAACCAAATCAAAACCAAACATTTTCAAACCACTAACACGACATTGCCCATTCACACTAGTTTTTATGGACAACAATACACATGGAGACTATCGACCAAACACAACCAATGTTATAGAATACGCCATCACACAATATGGAAAAGGCTATAACATCATCTCAATTCATTTTTAGCAAACACCATCACCAATATGGAAAATTGCTAAGGATGAAAGACCACATAACCAATGTTATAGAATACACCATCACATAATATGGAAAAGGCTATAACATCATCTTACCTTCATCATTTCAAGCACGTACCATCATACATATGGGAAATGCTCGACAACACTAACCTGACCAAGACAACTATCAACCACTTTGACTCTTATTTGAGAACTACATTGGCCTGAGACCCTTCAAAAAGGGGCTATGTAGGCAGCGCTTAGTCTTCTGGGGTTAGCTCAGCCATTCCTTTATTCATCTACTTGATGGACCAACCATCTAACCTATAACCATGACTTAACCCTGCCTAAAACATGACCAAATAACTAGCCCTGACAATGTAGAAGTCACTTTTAACTTCTCATGGGGAACATTGGAGATCACATACATCTCCTAGACCACATCAAATAATCTTTGAGATTACTTATATCTCAATTCAACTCGACCAACGACCTTGGAGACAGCGACTATCTCCATAGACCACGACCACTTTTGAGACAACTCTGTCTTGGTTTTGATTACATGTATGCTACCTCGCAAATAGTTAGCAAAAATGTCTGCACCTCACATTACGACCCTCACAAGTATTGGATCACGAGCTAGTTGATCCCCACTACTTGTGACATTTTTGTGTTTTGTAGGAGTACTTCCCAAAGCCTGGGATACTTAGAACATGATGACCATTTGGAGCTACAACTTTGATCGTTTAACCCAATCAACTATGACTAAATGCTAGGTACCGGTTTAGCACTCCTTGACCTTGCCTACAACAATTTGACCTGACTATCACGTGAAGTGGTATATGTGCAATCTCAACTATTGTAGTGTTTACACTCAAACTTCACCATACACATTTACTGCCTATCAAATTGGCACCCGATCTCAGGTTACCTTCCCTCGACTCCCGCTTTGAGGGGGAATACCTCATCCTACACTTGGGGCAACCCACACTTATTTTTGTCATGCAGTTCATCAGAATAACCAACAAGATGAAAAAGACCTTATCCCATACTTGGGGCAACTACTCTTATTTTTGTCTTGCAGTTCATCAGAATAACCAACAAGACAAAAAGGGGCAAATGTAGACACCTAAATTGTGTCTACCCCTTGGTCCCCTTCGACACCCCTTGGACACTTACACACTTCATTAATTTAAAATAAACTTCTTATTTTAGAATAATGACATCACCTAGACACCTCACCGTGGACACCTAACCTTGGACACCTCACCCTTAGACTATTTCTCACCCCATGACTCACCCAAGACCTATTCTTACTCCCTCCTAACCTCCTAACTAACTCTTGTGCGTTAATAACCTCGTCATTTGACCAATCTCCAACGGACTAAGCACTTGACGGATGGAAAATGGGCTTCTTATCCCTTTTTACTCATTCTCCCCCACTGACATTGGTCAACTATCGATCGACGCCGGTGGGATCACTGACGTCAGTTACATAACTGACATCTAACGCTGAGTTAACCCTCTTAGAGACTCCTAACCAATCTGACTTAGCTCTCAGACTCTTGAATCACTCTCTCTCACTAGGATCTGGGTCTCTCTCTCTCTTCCTCCTAGACTCTGAGACATCAATAGGCATCTAACTTTGACCAATGCTCCCCTGGCTATAGAGACTCTACACCAATGACTTCAGAGCAAATTTGAAGCATTGCACAGGGACCTCAATGTTAGCCATAACAGGGACAAGCATTCAACACCTTGGTTCTTCATCTCACCAGAGATAAGTATTTCTTCTGCCTTTCATTTCAATATGTAGAACACATTAGTAATTAGTAATTATTTATTATTTCTAAATACTATCAACCTGACCTGACCTGACCTTCAACCAGACTAGGCCCGACTTCTTCCTGGAGAGGTTGAAAAGCCTTCTTCTCACTCTTACCCTTTTTTTTTACACCTACCCATTACCTTTGTCCTTCTATGGACCTTATTCATCTCCCTGCAACCCTGCACAGACCCTTTAAACCCACAGAGTCCCTCTACCAACTACAGACTTTCTCTGAGACCCATCCAAGGACCATTGCCCTTACCGACGTCAGCAGCCTAACTGACGTCAGCAATATTGACTAACTGACGCTGGCAGACTAACCGACATCGGTGACTATGGAAGACAAATTGCAGGAATCAGGTATGCGTTATCTATTTCTTTTGTTAAGTCTTTCATTATTTATTTATCTGACATTATTTTTATCAAAACATAGACTGTCATCCCTCCAAGAAGTCTTTACACTTCTGGGACCAAGCATGTGCTTGGCAGTCCACCATATATCAATCTAACATTTTTATGTTCAAGTCTTTCTCTCTACAGGTGTCATCCTCCACAGCCAAAGAGGAGTTCCTTCAATCATCTAGATATGGTGTGCAACTTCATCCGGGTACGTACAAACCCCTGACCATTTATCTTAGCTTCTTTATTTCTTCTAAACATAACAAGCAAAAGTAGTTAGAAACAGGTTTATGCAAAGATTTTTGAGGAAATAAGTTAGTGTGAAGTATCTAATGTTTCACTATTCACACAAAGATAAATAAGTAAATAGACCAAAAATAAAAATGCCAAACTCTAAGGTTGAAGTGTTGAAAATTAGTCTAATCTAGAAATTTAAAAGTTGTTAGGTCTTTTGGCCAAATGTGGCATCAAAAGCTAGTCTTTAAAATAGATGAAAGTTTTAATCTAACTGATTTGAAACGCTTCTAACAAACACTAGGCATTTGATTCTTGGACATGAACTTGATCAACTAGGTATAAGGTATGAAAAAAAAATCACTTCTAGAGATAATTTATTTTCTCATAAAAATGGTATAAAACTTGGTTCTTTTGACAAAAAAGATAGACAAAAGTGAATAGTATAACTATTTTAGACAAAAGATCATAAAAGTACACTTAGATTGGTCTAAAAATGTAGTAACAAAATTGAACCCTATGCAATAGGGTCTATAAAATAATATTTGAAATGTTTTGGGTAGGACTACTCTACCCAAAAGGTGTGATAAAAGAAGTTTGTTTCAAAAACTCTGTAAGGCAAAGACATTTTCCCAAGATTTTGACAACATAACACTACTTTTTTTGACTCAAAATATTGTGGTGCATAGACTCAAAGTGGAAGTGTTTAGCACAAAATGGCTTAAGTCTATCAAGTGATGACAATTATTATGAGTCTTAAATGGCCTTCAACCCAAATTGGAAATTAAACTTGAGTTCCCTCAAGTTTAGTGAAAATGGAAAACCCACTTAACACATCAACCCTATGAACTTATAAAGGTACAATTAAAAATTTAGATTATAAGTGAAGGACTTTAAAAAAATTTGTTAAAGGTCTAGACTCAATTGGGTAGCATAACTATGCTAAAGTGGATGATATGACTTTCAAGCTTTTGATGAACTTTGAACAATGAAAATTGATGATCTCACATAGGTAGAATAATGCCTCTTTATTCAAAGGAAAATTAGGACTATGTGTTTGGTTTCATTTTTTTGTTTACACCAAGTTTTGACTTCAAAAAGACTTTAATCTAGGATAATACTAACTAATTAATCACTCTTAGATCCTAAACTCAAAATGTTGCTCATCAATATACGTCATTTGAGAGGATTTTAAGTGTTCATCCAAAAGTAAATGTGCATTATATAGTAGGGTTTTTACACCCCCTTCTCTCAAATGATATTTCTATGACATGGACCTTGAGGTGCACCTTTCACCAAAAATACTTCCATGGTAAGTGGGGATTTATCTAAGATCTAACAAGTTTTTGAATGATCTAGGGGAGTCAATTGCATAATGACTTTCATGCCAAACAATGCAAAAGAAAATCATGGATTTTCAGTCTGTATCACTTGGCTTATTGCAAAAAGGTATAGTATTTTTTACAATCACTACATCCTATTGTTCATTTAATGTAGTGCAATATCCAAAGTGCCACTGTGTCCTATTTATAACTCTAATTAGGATTTACCAGAAGTCAATGCTAAGAGGTGAAAACCTGAGTCAAATCTTCCCTTAAGAACTCATGGGAGGTGATGAAGTCTCCCTCATAATCCAAGTTTTCATAAAACTAAATAAATCATGAAAATAGGAAGACTTTAGGGTCATTTTCAAGGTCACCCAAAATTTTGATGTGTTTTGGGGGAGTGCTTTACATGACTTTCTTTCTAAGCCTTGGACTAGCCTATTTGCAATGGGAATGATTTTTTTGATTCCAAGGGTTTCCTAAAGGGGAAAAATGGAAGAGCATACAGGCAACATCCCTCTATTTGCCAAACAAAATTTAATCTAAACAACTAAGTAAATACAAAAATCTTTGAAAATGTGAGTTCATTTTTAATCCCAAAGGGGAAGTGAGGTGGTGTTCATTTGACCCCTTGGTCTTAGTTGTAACTTTGAAAACATTCACCATAAACATCTAAAAAAAAATTAAACACCAAAACAAGGTTCTTAATTGATTTTTAAGCATGCAAAATGTCATCTAAAACATATTTTTAGCAAATGTCAAGCTTGGTCCTGCATCAAAAATGTTAGCATGTCCTTTAGCCATGAAGTTCTTTTGGGTTTGAAACAATGAACTTTAGAAAAAGAGCTCTCAGATCTATGTTTTAATAAAAACATAGTGACTGACATTAGTTTATATAACCAAAAATGTTTACATTTTCTAGTTGATGTTGGTTATCCAACCATCATCAATTATACCAATGTGATCGATGACAGGTCTACAACCGATGTCAATTTTGCTAACCAATGTCAGTTAAGCTATGCAACTGATGTTAGTTTTACTAGCCAATGTCGATTACTGTGTAAGCCCATGACAAATTAAAAAAACAAAATAAAGTTATAAAATCAATTTGCAAGAGTTTTAAGGGTCCAAATGAATAGTTTAAAGCTACAAAATGATCTTCTTCAGGTGTGAGATGAATCTAGTCCCACTAGGTGTGCCATATGTGATCTAAGAATTTATCTCAAGATAGGATGATTAGTATAGTGTTAGTTCCAAAATGAAAACTAAATGAAAGAAACACACTAATAGCATAATATATATAGGCCTAGACATAAAGGATATCTTAGTTAAAAAAACAAATGAAAAACACAACTAAAAATTAAAGAATAAAACACAAGAATTCCTTCACCTTCCTTGGATGCTTCAAATGCCTTTGTAGTAGTGGCTTGCTTAGTTTTGTGCTCATGAAGTCCTTGGCAATGGAAGCTTGGCTAACTCCATCTCTCTTTGGCACCTTTGGCTTGTGGCTTGGCTTGGCTTGGCTTAGAATCAATTTGGCATGGTAAAACTAGTTTAGTGAAGCTTTTAGAACCAATCCTATATTATAACTTTGCATTATCAAGTCTTCTAAATGATGTTCATGGCCTCTCTATTTATATATTTTTGAGATTTATCAAAATCAACTTGAACCATCTATCTCAAGATTGAGATGCGTGGTTGAGGATTAATTCAATTTTTGGAATTAAGTTTTAAAATTATCCTCATCATGTCATTGTAATAAGGGGTAACTAAGAGGCATGAAGGGCATCATGGAAGGCATTGATGAGGTATGGTGGACATGAATCATGATATTTGTGACATTTATGGCCTAGAGTTATCTTCCTAAGAAATGAAGTCACTTGATGATGTAGATATTCGATATTATTTCCAAAAATAAGTTTTCAAAAAATTTCCATGGAATTATTAATTATGCCCTGATTTGGGTTAATTATCCCTTAAGCATGTTTAATCACTTTATGTACAAATTACTCAAATTGATCAAAATGTCTTATTATTGATCCAAATTTTGACTAGATTAGAATTAGAAAGTAATGTTAGATGCATTAGATATGTATTCCCATTTAGGATGTTACCAACAAAAATAACAAAGGCATGTGTCTTGTGCAAAATATTTGATAGGAAAGAGCAATCCAGAGCATCTAGGTGCAAAATTGACATTTTGACTTGAAATGATCTGATCAAAGTTAGTTGGCCCATAAATTGCATTGCCCTATTTAATGATACTTTAGCCAAAATCAGCACTTGAATATGTCATTTTCACATCATTTATCATGTTTTAGTGTCTTTAGGCTAAATTATGCATTTTAGATGGAAATTAGCCAAAATCCTAATTGGATGTTATCGATGACTAGATATAGGTGTCTACACCCTAAGCTTATTCTTCTTAGTCCTACCCATTCTAGTCTTTTCCTCCTTTTATTCCTCCTTTTATTGCCTTAAATTCCTTTTTGACTATTTATTTTACTACTTTAATTGGGTCATCCCAGTATAGTTTTGGGGTATTCGTTACTTTCTTAGTTTGTTAGCCTTTCGACTGACCTAGCACAAACCTAGTGAATTGTACCTAAAAACACATTGGGTTGACTGGGTCAACCCTATATAATTGATGCTCCCAAAAAGATTTAGGTAAAGATCCAAATATATATAAGGTCATTTCCCACTATTTTAGAATAAAAGAATTAATAGTGAAGAAGTGCAAGCGGCTTATTGCCCATTCTACTTGAGGAGTAAATCTTAGGGTTCCATAAGTTCTTTGGAGATATGGATATTATCTTGTGGATAAGTCTTTTGGATATTTAGATAGGTTGTGTAGCCTAGAGCTGATTTATCTTTATTATCCTTACATACCACAATAATCTCTTTTGAAACACCTTGGCCAAGGGAAAGATTAAGGCTCGGTAGGTTCATCTTCAAAGGTAAGTATTCCTAACTTTATTTCTCCTTTATAAGAGTAGATAGATAATGCATTTTTATTCTTCTCTCTATGTATTTAGGATTTCATATGCAATGACATGAGTATGTGTCTTCTAATACATGTTTAATTTAGTTTGTTTTATTATTTCTAACCCCCACTTTCTGTCACAAGATTTTGTGAGAGCACTAGATTAGATTTTACTTTCTTGTTATTAGAATAGAGTGAACATTTAAAACCTTAGGACTCCATTAGGGTTGTTGTGAAATTATGTTAGACTATAATCTTTGTAACCCTTCCTAGCATGATACATTGTGACAAGTTATACAATTGATCCCTTAATTAGGTCTAATAGATCCCCGTATTGTTCATGCTCCTGCTTAACAAATGTATCCCCAATCAAAAGTGTAGGTGTGATCTATCTTATCTAGATCTAAGATTAATTCATAGACATGATGTATTTTTGATTGCATATAGTATGCACTTAAATTTTCTCACTTTATTTAACTTTACTAACAACCTTATTAGTTGACACTAATTCCACTTAATTTAATTTATCTCACTAATTTATCCCCTTCTTAATTATTTATCTTATGTCCCCCTTCATTATTCATCATCTCCTAACCTTATTCTATCCCAATTCATTGTTAATTTATCCCAAATCCCCATTATCCTAATCTAATCCCACTTACCTATTATTTTGGAATTTTAAATTCCCATAACCTACCTACCCACCTATTAGACCTATCCCTAGGCTCTCCTACACTGCTACATTCTCTAGAATCCCCTAAACACCTATCTAATCCACCCCTAATCATTTTTAACCCTCCCAAATAGATTATAGAGGTTTATAACTTTATAACCCTTTCTCCTCTATAATCCTTCAAGAAATTTTAAATTCCTTAGATAATCCTCATCCATTGATCTCTCTTAAATAACTTTTGACTCTTAACCATTGATCCTTCCTTTCTTCTTCTATTTAAACAAGGACACTTCCTTCATTAGAGATAATGAGTAAAGGAATAAAAATTCCATTTCCAATTAATCCTTTAATCACAAGTATCCAACATCCTTACACAAGCATCAAAATGTCCAAATTTTTAGTCTAAGGTAACTAATCTCAATCTCTTTGTCTTTCATTCTATTTGATCATGGTGTAGAGTACTTAGCTTTAGGATTTTAATGTTGTTTTGAATGCTTTGTTCATTTATTTACATTAGTTTCTAGTGGTTATATCACTTTAATTAGGTATTTGGTAATTTGAGTTTATTTAATCGCATGATTTAACCCATAGAGTTCAAAAATCATCTATATTTTGGTGATTTTAGATGCATCATTTTACCCTTTTTTGAAAGGGCATTACTTAGTAGTTTGAAGTTTGAGTGATTAAATTATGTAGTTTAATCCATATAGCTAAAATTTCATCTACATTTTGGTGACAATAGTGGGACAAATCCTTCCCAATCTAATCATTTTACATCCAAAAATTATTGTTGGTAGCCTATAGGTCTAATTAGACAAGATAAAAGTCTGATTTTTGAAAAAATTTAAATTACAAGGGAAAGTTATGGATTTACACTAGTATTAATAATTTTTTCCTATATAGTCATAATTTTATCCCAAGATTCATGATATTACAACACCTTGACCTAACTTGACCACCTCATCTCAACTTGACTCATCTAGGTCTGACTCGCCTAACCCAACATGACTCAGCCTAACCCAATTTGGCTAGCCAAACTTGACTTAGCATGAACTGACTCATCTCAACCTAACCCAACTACACCAAGCTTGACTTGACCACCTCAATTTTACTTGACTCATCTCATCCTAACTCAACCCAACTTAACTCATCTTGGCCTAATCTAACTCACCCAGCCTGAACTGACTCATCTTGGGCCAACCTAATTCAATAACCCCAGCCCCACCTGACTCATCTTAGCCTGACCCAACTTAATAACCCTAACTCAACCACCTTGTCCTGACTCAATGATCTGAGAAACAATACAAGTGATAATTTGGGTGATGGTTCCACCCCAATTGATGATGGAACTTCTAGGAGCCATAACTTTTGTAGCGTAGCTTCAATTGACTCATCATTTGAACTGTTGGAAAGCTAAGAATGAGGATAACATGGTGAGATGGCATGGATATTTGATCAATGTATTTTGACCCCAAAAGACATAATGGAAGTGCCCCAAATTTTAATTTTAGTAGTGTAGTCTAAAAATAGTAATTCCTTGAATTTTGTATTGTTTAAAATCATGGAAGTTAAACCACTTAATCTCCCTCGAGAATGGTGACCTTCCACACCCTCCCCCTAATTTAAAAATATGTATAAATTAATATGTAACTTTAAATGGAAATCATACATCTCTTCCTAGAGATAAGTATATATTTATATTTTGATCTTGAGTAATAAAACATCTCTTCTCAGATAATTAATTGTTATTATGTTATTGAAATATTTATGAACTAGAACTTCTAAGTTTTGGATTAGTGTTATTTGAGTAGTTTGTATTGAGAGTGTATGATCTCGAAGATGAGGTCAAACTACAAGAATATTGGGTAGAAAATAATAGAGCTTCCAAACTATCCACCTATTCAATCTAAATGACTTCAAATGGTAGATGACACCAAGACATCTGATTCTTTTAAGGAAATGGTGAATGAAGCCCTCCAATGGTAATAAGCAAATATGCTAAAATAATTCACCCAAATTTTTCAATAACTCTAGATGGGAAATGTTGGCTCTTTAGCTACACTTCCTAGCTCCTCATCCATGAAATGTCCTTTCAGTGCCCCAACACCCTTCAAGGTTCATGTGAATTTTGATATTCCTACATTTGAAGGAAAAAACAATGTTGATGCAATAAAAAATTGGCTGGATCAATTGTCTTCCTACTTATCTATAAATAAATTCATTAATGGAGAAAAGATCGCTTTTGCTCTTTTGAAAGCATCATTGCCCATGAAAAATTGGTGGGAAGTGTAAAAAAAGAGGTTTAGTACTAATGACATTGGCCTTGAGGTGGAACCTACCTGGGATGATTTTGTGGTAGTGATAAAGGAAGAATACTATCCAATTGGATCATATGATGATCTTTACATATAGTGGAAACAACTTCACCAAGGTAAGGACCAATTTGTTCAAGATTACATAGACATTTTTCATACTTTGTTTGCAAGATTGGGCATCCAAGAAACTCTCTATATATGGGGAAGATAGGGGCTTGCTAATTGAGAAACATAAGACTCTCAAATATCATGGTGGACTATAATGGCACATATGGGGGGAAATGGAACTCTTCAATTTGGAAACCCTCAGTGAGGCATACAAGTTCACAGTGAAGATTGAGTAGAAGCATGACAGAAAGAATACAAAGAGTCATCCCTCAAAATGGAAAAGTGATAAGGAAGGTCAAACACAAGGCCAAAATTAGAAGCAAAAGAATTTTCAAGATAAGAAACCCCAATAGGGGAAGGATGGAAAATAGTGTGATTACCACAAAATTGGAACTCACTCTAAAGAAGAATGTCGAGCCATCAAGTCACTACTTTTTGAGTCACAATACTTGACATATACTACTCTATCTCATACATAACTTACAGCCGAAGAGGATGAAGAATAAATTGTAGATGTTAAGGCTAACACCATCATCACTTCATCATAGACCTATGAAGAAAGGCCAAATGACAAGGAAATATTATTTCACTCCAAATTTAGGGTAAAAATTAAGCCTCTACATTCATTCTTGATAGTGGGAGTCAAAATAATTTAATCTCTATTAAAGTTTTGAAAAGTATAAATATATCCATGAAGCCCCATCTAAAGCCATACAGTATTAGATGGATGAGCCTAGGGAGAGACCTTTGTGTCACCCATCAGTGTCTTCTTTCATATGCAATAAAACCTTTCCAAGATGAAATTTTTTGTGATGTGGTCAATCTAGATTTTTTTGATGTACTCCTTGGTCAATTATTCATGTATGATCAACATGGAATCTATGAATCATAAACCTAAAGAATCACCCTCACTCTTGGAACATAGTGATATCGGGTACCAAAGGTACCACCTCCCACATTTATCTCCCTGATTAGTGCCAAGTAATGTAAGAGATTGGTGGAGAAGACAAAGTAATTAATTCTCATGGTGGTCAAACTACATAAATCTAAGAAGTTTGATGTTATATTTCTAACTACACAATCAACACAATAATAGAAGTAGATAGGATAAATCACAGGAGAATATGATGACTTATTCAAGTCACCTATAGGAGTTCCTCTACATTTCCAGGTAAAACATTCTATCAATTTGATCCCAAGACCACCTTTTCCTAACAATCTTATGTATCAAAAATCAATTTTGGAGAATGATGAGATAAAAATATAGATTCAATAATTGATCCAAAAGGGTCACATTAGGCCAAGCTCTTTAACATGTGGTATCCCAATTGTCCTGGCACCAAAGAAAGATGGAATATGGAGGCTTTGCATTAACTATCAAGCCATGAATAAAATCACTGTGAAGAATCACTACCTCTCCCTAAGATTGATGACCTATTGGACCAACTCCATGGTGTGAATTTTTTCACCAAAATTGATCTCAAATATGGCTATCACCAAATTCCCATTGATCCCACTGATGTCTAGAAGATTATATTCAAGTCTAAGGAGGAGTTCTTTGAATGGTTTGTTATGCCTTTTGGCTTAACTAATGCACCTAAAAAAAATATGAGGATGATGGATGACATATTATGACCCTTCACCAAATCATTCATGGTTATCTACCTATTGATGGCATAAAATTGTGTTAGATCCTAGCCAATCAACAATGGGAAGTTTCAAGTTGTGAGACAATGCGACTTGAAACAACCTCCAAGTTTTAAAGAAGCTGGTCTCTTCTATTTTATGGTGTTGGGGAAAAGGGATAAGAGACTAAATAGAAACACAAAATGCAAGAATTAAAACCTAACTATGGTGATGCGCCTAAGTGTAATCATAATCCTAACTTGAGCACAGAGTGACTATTATAAGATTATATTACATTTAAGAGCAGACAAGTGCATGATCAATGTAAAAGATTGGAATAATAGAAATAGAGGCTCATAACAAGGGAGTCTTTTGCTGAGATACAAGAATTGTCAACAAAGGCATAGTGTTCTATCTTCTTAATAGAATCCTCAAATCATATAAGAGGCACAGAAGTCACGCACAGTTATGTAGAACTTTGGACTCCAGAAAATGGGACAAAAGCAAATAACATTTCCAATCACAACACTAGAAAATCTATAGCATAAACTACTTTTTAATTGCACAGATAACATCAACAAGAGCATAGTATTCAATTTTATTTTGAATCTTCTAGTCATACAAAAGATGCAGAAACACACACAGTCATATAAACCTTTCAACTTAGGAAAATGGAATAAAAGCAAATTATATTATTGGTCAAAACTCTAAAAAGTCTAAAACTATAGAATTCCCCCTCCTTTTCTAATTTTATAATTCTTCTTATATAGCCTTAGATGTCTCCTTTGATCACTTTATTTCCCGCACAATTCCACTCCATCCTTCACTCATAGGGGACAAAATAGGCGGTGCATTCAATGCCTTGGATGCATCCTGGTCTTATCAAGAACTACCCTGACTACGGCATGGCAATCCATGTCTAATACCTCTCTTCATGCCAAAAATTCTTTGTTCCATCATCTGTTTGGCTACTCAACTATCTACTCTACCTCTGTTGTTAGAGGACAAATGGATGGCATCTTCAATGCTTGTAAGCCCCAAAAATCTACCTGGTGCACTGTTCTATCTACTCAGAGTAACTCTCACCAAATTTCCCCCCATTTTTGTTGTAATAGGTAGACAGGCACTCTGTTCTATTAAAAAGAAATAGGACACTTAGTCAATTTATGAAATTTCTCTCCTTTTGTCTAGAAGGCACTAGAGGATGACACTTGGCCGCTTCCACTTTCTCGATACTTTGCAGTTTTATCAAAACAAAACTTATTGCATTCCTTAGGCAACTTTTAGGAAGGGATGGATGCACATGGTAGTCTTCACTTGTTGACACTTGATGCCTCCATATTCCTTTGAAATAACATCTAGGACCCACCACAATCTTCATTCAGAAATTAGGCTCGAAGGTGGTCTCTCAAAAATTGACACGTGGTGATCTCTCTACTTCTGGGAAGATACATGGCATCTTTTGCTTCTTCTTGGGATGGAGCAAAAAAGGACTCAAAGAGTGACACTTGGTAGCTTCTGCTACACTTCAGCTCTTGTACAAAATGAAAATATGCCCTTATGCATTGAATGAAAGCATTAGACCCATGTCTCCCAGATGCCAACATGTGGTGACTTTGCTACTTCCTAAAAAAGGTAGTTCAAGGCCTCTGCAACTGACACCTAGCACTTTTCACTCTCTCTGCTGCTTAGCTCATTGAAAGTCTTTATCAAAAATAAAATGTGGGTGCCCTTATGAGACATAGATGTTGGCATGTGGTGCATTCCACTTAATTGCTACTGGATACGTGGCACATTCCATGGTTCTCCAAAAAGTTATAAAAGGTGTTCGGAGGATGCCAGCTATCCAGCTTCATTTCTTGGAGATCGACACTTGGCGACCTCTACTCAAATTCAAAACTTAGGCCAAGAATGAAATGAAAGGAAACAAAAGGGGAAAAGGACCCACACTTGGAGGGTGACACTTGGCAGCTTTTGCTACACTTTGATACTTAGGCAAAATGAACCGGCCCTCTACTTCAAAATTATGCTTCTTTACCCAAGGTGCGCAGGAACCAAAATTACAGCACTTGAATCAAAAATAAATTAAATATGATGTAGAGTAAAAATTAATCTATAGTTATTGGTGACCACCAGGACTTTTGAGCCTGCTCAAAAATAATTTGACTCCCTCTCGATCAAAATTTCAAAATTACAGCCTCAAAAGAGCCATCTGGTAGATGGACCATTCGTGGTTAGATAACCCTCACTTACTGAATCAGACACATCTAGGGAATTATGGAGATTTGAGAGAGACTTAATGCATCAAGAGTCTTGAAATTTTTTAAAAGATTCTGAGCTATGGCCACATGCTCAAAGAACACTTATTTAAAAGAAAGAGCAAGAAAGAAAAAAAATGGGAAAATAGAGCAACAAAACTGAAAGCAAACTACCATATACATCTAACTAGGTATATTTGCCTCCCTCCTATATCAAAAGGAAAATTTTTGAAGTTTCCTTCATGATGAGAATACTTATGATGCTAGGTAAATGGTTGAATGGGATGGAGTTCTGGTGACTTGCTCTTCTTGCTTACCACCTTGATTGGTCTGCATCTAAGTGAATCAAAGTCAAACATGCTTCCAATATATACATACTTTTCTTGTCCTTGGAAGATTATTAAATGCTGGTCCCTCATGCTGTTAGGTGTCATCAAGAAATCATTGGCTATTAGTTCTTCACTCTATGCCTTTTGATACTCATTCTCTTTTGGCTCATCTCCTTCAAATTCTAGCTTTATTTCATCATCTTGCTCCGTGATGACTGTATCTTCTTGAAAGGATGAATCTAAAAGATGGCATACCTTCTGCATACTCAAATGAGTGTCACAGTCATCTTCTCCATATCTAGCTACTTTATAGCCTTTCTGAAGGATAGTGTCATCTATCTCAATAGCTTGATTAAGGAAGTGTCTGTGCTCCTCCATATCCTCTTACAAGGTGAGTAAAAAGTTAGAAATGATCTCCTCCTCATCTGAAGTGAAGGAAAAATCTTGTAGCTTATCTTCTTGCTCATCAAAGGGAAAATCTATGGTGATTTCCTCATCATTTGTTCTTATGAAATCCTCTTGACTAGCCATGAATTGAGCATATTCCTCTACGTACTTAGCTGCTTCTTTCAGAATATACTCTTCTTCAAAAAAGGATGAAGAAGAAGGCTGTGATGGAAAACAAGAACCCTTTTGAGGAAGGGTAGAAGAGTCTTGAGGGGAAAGTGAGAGTTTGGGGACCTCTTCCCTTGCTGCTGTCATAGACTCTAAATTATTGGGGAAATGATCTTGACAAGTCTGACCTTGTTCATGAATAGGGGTGACATATGTTTGATATGGGATTTATGGTGGTGGATATGAAGTTTGGCAGACTTGGTAAGGCTGGTTCTCATGAATGCTTAGCTTCTCTTCTAGAAATATAATCAATCCACACACATCCAGCATTTCATTTGTAAGTTCTTGCCAATTTGCCCTTTCAATGGGATCCCACTCACTTTTGATTAGGTCTACTGCTTCCCTTACTTGATAGATGACATGACAAGGGATTTCTTGGCCATATTCCCTTTTTCTGTCAAGCTCTAACACATATTTTTTAAATCCTAGCAATGCTTTCTTGAAGGTGAAAATGAGATTAGATTGGGCATAAAACTGGTATAGCTCGTAGCCATGTGCATCCTCATTACTTGGAGATATTTCAGGAGGAACTTGATCTTGATTAAATATATAAGGAGAATAGGACTCATAGCTATGAGTAACAAAGTTATACATACCAAAAGGGATTTCTTGATGATACTGCTTGATCAACTGATGACTCAGAGTCGTTGTTGGTGTTGATGAAAACCTCCAAAGGCTAATTGGGTAAAGAATACACCAAAATTTCTTCAACTCCTCGAAAGATTTGTCCCACCAGGTGTGTCAAAAACTATTGATGGCATAAAATTGTGCTAGATCCTAGCCAATCAACAATGAGAAGTTTCAAGTTGTGGGATAATGTGACTTGAAACAACCTCAAGGTTTTAAAGAAGCTGGTCTCTTCTATTTTATGGTGTTGGGGAAAAGGGATAGGAGACTAAATAGAAACACAAAATGCAAGAATTAAAACCTAACTATGGTGATGTGCCTGAGTGTAATCCTAATCCTAACTTGAGCACAGAGTGACTATTATAAGATTCTATTACATTTAAGAGCAAACAAGTGCATGATCAATGTAAAAGATTGGAATAACAAAAATAGAGGCTCACAACAAGGGAGTCTTTTGCTGAGATACATGAATTGTCAACAAAGGCATAGTGTTCTATCTTCTTAATAGAATCCTCCAATCAAATAAGAGGCACAAAAGTCACACATAGTTATATAGAACTTCAGACTCCAGAAAATGGGACAAAAGCAAATAACATTTCCAATCACAACACTAGAAAATCTACAGCATAAACTACTTTGTAATTGACATAGATAACATCAACAAGGGCACAGTATTCAATTTTATTTTGAATCTTCCAATCATACAAAATATGTAGAAACACACATAGTCATATAAACCTTTCAACTTAGGAAAATGGAACAAAATCAAATGATATTATTGGTCAAAACTCTAAAAATTCTAAAACTATAGAATTCCCCCTCCTTTTTTGATTTTACAATTCTTCTTATATAGCCTTGGATGTCTCCTTTGATCACTTTCTTTCCCATGCAATTCCACTCCATCCTTCACTCATAGGGGACAAAATAGATGGCACATTCAATGCCTTAGATGCATCCTAGTCTTATCATGAACTGCCCTGACTGTGGCATGGCAATCCATGTCTAGTACCTCTCTTTGCATCAAAAATTCTTCGTTCCATCATCTATTTGGCTGCTCAATTGTCTACTCTACCTCTATTTTTAGGGGATAAATAGATGGCATCTTTAATGCTTGTAAGCCCCAAAAATCTACCTAGTGCACTATTTTATCTACCCGAAGTAACTCTCACCAAATTTCCCCCCATTTTTGCTGTAACAGGTAGATAGGCACTCTGTTCTATTGAAATAGAAGAGGACACTTAGTCAATTTATGAAATTTCTCTCCTTTTATCTAGAAGGCACCAGAGGATGACACTTGGCCGCTTCCACTTTCTTGATACTTTATAGTTTTATCAAAACAAAACTTATTCCATTCCTTACTCAGGCAACTTTTAGGAAGGGATGGATGCACATGGCAGTCTTCACTTGTTGACACTCGGCACCTCCATAGTCTTTTGAAATAACATCTGAGACCTACCATAATCTTCATTCAACAATTAGGCTCGAAAGTGGTCTCTCAAAAATTGACACGTGGTGATCTCCACTACTTCTGGGAAGATACATGGCATCTTCTACTTCTTCTTGGAATGGAGTAGAAAAGGACTTAGAGAGTGACACTTGGCAACTTCTGCTACACTTCAGCTCTTACACAAAATGAAAATATGCCCTTATGCATTGAATGAAAGCATTGGACCCATGTCTCCCAGATGCTGACACGTGGTGACTTCCGTTGCTTCCTAAAAAAGGTAGTTCAAGGCCTCTACAACTGACACCTGGCACTTTCTATTCTCTCTATTGCTTAGCACATTAAAAGTCTTTATCAAAAAGAAAATGCAGGTGCCCTTATGAGATGTAGATGCTAGCACATGGTGCACTTTGCTTAACTGCTACTAGATATGTGGCACATTCTGTGGTTCTCTAAAAAGTTACAAAAGGTGTTCGGAGGACGCCAGCTATCCAGCTTCATTTCTTGAAGATCGACACTTAGCGACCTCTGCTTGAATTCAAAACTTAGGCCAAGAATGAAATGAAAGGAAACAAAAGGGGAAAAGGACCCAGACTCAGAGGGTGACACCTGGCAGCTTCTGCTGCACTTTGATACTTAGGCAAAATGAATTGGCCCTCTGCTTTAAAATTCTACTGCTTTGCCCAAGGTGTGCAGGAACCAAAATTGTAGCACTCAAATCAAAAATAAATTAAATACGACGTAGAGTAAAAATTACTCTACACTACTTGGATGACATACTCATCTATAGTAGAACATGGGAGGAACATATGTAACCTGTTCGTAAGGTGCTTCAAACTATTCAGGAGCATAAGTTATATGCAAATCTTGATAAATGCACATTTTGGATGGCAATAATTCATTACTTTAGGTATATTGTGAATGAGGAAGGGGTCTATGTTGACAAGAAAATATTTGGGTTATTCGAGAATGGCCCATACCAAGGGCCCTCATAGAACTTCACAGCGTTTTGGGTCTTGCAAATTTCTATTGCAGGTTTATTCTTGGATTTTCACATGTTTCTTGGTCACTAACCCAAGTGACTAAAGGAAGAGATAAAGCTAAATTTTAGTGGGGTGAAATACAACAAAGGGAATTTGAGAATTTGAAGAATAAAATTTTCTCAGCCCCTATTATTGCCTTGCCATATTTGCATCAACCTTTTGAGTTGATGATAGATACATCTAAATATGCCATGGGAATTGTCATCATGCAACATTTCCATCCTATTGTATATCATATTAAAATTTCATTGATACAGTAAATAAATATCCAACATATGATAAGGATCTCTATGCCATTATGCAACTTGAAAATAATAGAAACACTACATCTTGGGGAAAGAGACAGACATCCAAACTGACCACAAACCATTAAAATTCATCTAAACTCAAAGCAAACTATGAAATGAGAGGCACCAAAATTGGGCCACATATCTTCAGCAATTTCATCTAATAATCAAACATAAAAATGGGAGGTCAAATACATCTGTTGATTATCTAAGCCACCCACCAATTATTGCACTCACAATAGTTATTGACCTATACAGACATGAGACTACCACTTGGGGTTTATGTATGAAGAAGATCCTACCTTTACTGATACATATCAGGTGCTTTAAAAAGGTTAAACATATTTCTAATTTATATTTTCAAGATAATATCCTCTATCATATGGGGCACATCTATGTTCCATCTACAGAGTAATAGAAGATGATATGGGAAGCACACTTTAGTAGGACAGTTGGACACTTTGGTATAGAAAAGACATTGGCAGTTCTTCAAAAACACTTTTGAAAATATATATCAAATATTACACCCCATGTGTGATATCCAAGCCAATAAATAAGAATCAAGGATTGTACATGCCACTTCCAAAACCGACCAGTCCTTGGGAATCTATCTCAATGGATTTTCTCTCAAGTTTGCCCACTTCAAAACATGGCAAGGACTATATTTTTGTTTTAGTTGATCATTTTTAAAAAATGGATATTATGATTTCTTTTAATAAAAATATATCTACTAAAGAAACTACTCAACTATATTTTAGTCATGTATAGATCCATTTTTGTCTCCCCAAGTCCATTATCTTAAATTGAAATAGTAGGTTCCCAAGCATCTTTTGGTCCACTCTATGGAAGATGATGAATACCAAGCTAATGAAGTCCATAGCCATCCATCCAAAGACTAATGGTTAGATATAGGTGATTAACCACTTAGTTTTTCACATGATTCAGATGTATCACTCTAAAAATCCATGCACATGGGATGAGGGGATTCTTTTCATACAACATGGATACAGTCAGACCCTGCATAGTTTGACCAAGCACAATCCATTCCAATTATGCTTTGGGTTCCAACCCATGGCACCAATTAACATATACATTCCATTATCTACCATGGAATACACACCTCATGGAAGATCTGAGGTATCAAAAGTAACAAAGTTCATTGGACAAATGAAACACATCCAACAATAAGTTCATGACATCCTGGAGAAGATGAATCAGAAGTATAAGAAAAACCATGACAAACATAGGATTACACACCATTTTGTTATGGGTGACAAGGTTTAGTTTTGGATTTAGAAGGAATAACTTCTAGACCCACACAAAAAAATTCAGCCTCTGTGATATGGTCTCTACACCATCACTAGAAAAGTTGGAGAAAATTCTTTTGAGTTGAACCTATCAGCCTACCTTGGTCTGCATCTAATATTTAATGTGGATCTCCTCAAACCATACCATCCACCTCTATTAGACACTTTATTCATATTAGAACAACTAGACATTGATGAACTTTATCTATAGAGTTTTACTCTAGTAGAGGAGGATCATATTTTAGACAACTAGATGAAGACAACAAGAGGATCCTCTATTCTATTTTTTCAGGTGGTCAAAAGGGGCCAACTTAGACACCAAGTTGAATGGCTCACAGAGAATAAAATCAAGACATAACTACCACACCTATTGAGGAACATTGACATAATGAGGACCATTGATTTTCAAGGAGGGAGGAATGATTTGGGCAACAATTCAGGTGACAATTCGGGTGACGGTTCCACCCCAATTGATGATGGAACTTTTGGGAGCCATAACTTTTGCACCGTAGCTCAAATTGACTCGTCATTTGAACCATTTGAAATATAAGAATGAAGATAATGTGGTGAGATGACATCAAGCTCCACTTAATGTATTTTTACCCTTGAAAACCTAATGGAAGTTCCCTAAATTTCAATTTTAATAGTACAGTCTAAAAATAGTAAGTTTCTAAAATAGTAAATCCTTGAATTCTGGATTGTTTTAAATCATGGAAGTTGAACCACTTAATATCCATCAATATTGGTGACCTTCCACATCCTCCCCCTACTTTCAAAATGTTTTTAAATGAAGATGTAACCCAAAATGGAAAGCAAACATATCTTCCTAGAGATAAGCATATAGTTATATTACGATCTTGAGTAATAAAACATCTCTTCTCAAAGAATTCATTATTACTATGTTATTTTTGTGTTCTTAATATATTTATCAACCAAAACTTTTGAGTTTTGGATCACTAAACCACCTTATCTAGGCTTGATTCACCTAGCCCATATTAACTAGATCTGAATTGACTCATCCAACCTAACCTGACTTATCTTGGCTTGACTTAACCACCTCAGCATGACCTAACTCATCTTAGCCTAACCTAACTAATCCTAGCCCAACCTAACACACCCAACCCAACTTAACTCATCCCATCCTAACCTAGCTTAACCACTTTAATCTAACCTAAATCATCCCAACCTAACTGACCTAGCCCAATCAAACTTGACCACCCCAGCCTAACTCAAACATCCTAGCCTGACTCCACCTCTGTGCCCTGACCTAACTTATCATAGCCCAACTTGAATCATCCCATCCTGACCTGACTCATCCTAGCCTAACTTGACTTGTCTTATCTTGACTCAACTCATCCTAGTCTAACCTGACTCACTAGCCCAATCTGACTCATCTTGTCATGGCCCAACTCATCCCAATTCAACTCAACCACCCTAGCCCAACCTGACTAATCCTAGCCTAACTCAGTCTAACCTAACTTGTCCTTGATCAACCTGAATCACCTAGCCTAACTTGACTCCTCTCAATTTGACTTGTCCTAACTCATCTTTGTCTTATTTTGAGACACTTTTTTAGGGTATTTTATTAAGGTTGGTTGAACTAACACATTATTTCTTGTAGGGGTAAATCTAGTGAAATATATTATCTAACTAACGTCATCTTTTTTAGGGCATATTTTGGTCTAATATCTTATCTTGAAGGATTCCCCTCAAGATTTCCAAATAAAACTCTAATCCTTGTGTTGTAGGTTACCTCTTTTGGAGTGCCAATCAAACTACTATGTGATTGTAGTCCACTAGTCAAAGACTCCATTTGGCACTTTGAAAATTGTTTTTGAATCATTTTAATCATCTTATCTTTTATATATCATTTTGATCATCTTATCTTGTATATATAATTTTGATCACTTTGCCTTGTATATATCATTTTAATCATTTCCATTGTATATTATTGTCTTTTATCTTATAAATATATATCACATCATAATCTTAATCAATCAATTAATATTTTGTTTGCTTGTTTATCTCCCAGGGCTATGGTAGTCTATGCTCTCCTCCTTGCATCCTTGTGGTGATTCCTAAAGGATCAAAAACCATCTATAAACTCCACTACCTTTTTATTTTTCTAAGGGGATAGTGATCATGGATTTCACCACCACACACTTGTCCAAACTCCATGTTTTAGTGGAGTCTAAAAATTAGGATAGCTATCATTACATGCCTAAGGGGAATTCCCCATAAAGGGGTTCATAGAGTAAGGGGTGCTTAAGATCCAATATACAAGGTAATCAGACAACATCTTACATAGGTTTATACCCCATAATACCTTCATGAATATAGGGGATGTATGTAGAGAGCTTTGTGTAAACCTAGCATAGGATATTTTCGTTGTAATAGGCACCTCACTACTAAAGTTAGTATTAGCTCCTAAGTAGCCATCATATGCAAATGAGGTCAAGAGGGTTTGATAGATTCCATAATATGTCACTGGCTTAGAGCCTCACCTACAAAGCCATTAGATGGTATGAACATCAGGTTACACACCCTTGATTTTACTAATCATAGGTTGTGTATTGCTTACTTGGGTTTTTGTTGTGCTAAACCCATATTGTTTATGAGATGAGTCAACCTTCACCCAAACCTATACACCTAGCTAGGTCCTTCAACAACTCTTCTTGTACATTCAACCATCATTTTGTATATATTTATCTTGTGTATATTCTTATCTCATCAAAACTATCATCTCGTCTTATCATCATCATCTTGTCCATCTGTGTCATCATCCTCATACATATATCATCCTCTTATATATTTATACCATCGTCCACTTTGTTTTCATCCCATCTTAGTCTAGTCATCTCCACCCATTATTCAAACCTCCATAATCCACATATCCTAATCTCAACCACCTCTTATCCTACATCCATAATCAATCCTTTGTCTTGTATATCTCTACCACATCATTTTATCATCTGATCATCCTTGTCATCATCCCATTATCTACCCTAATCTTAATCCACATCCTCATCACCTACATTTTGTCTTATACATTCTTATCTCATCACTTGTGTATACCTTTGGTTCTCTTATACATCCTTTTATCCCCTCTTATCATTAAGACCACTTATTATTAGTCACACCCCCATCACCCACATCTCATCTTGTACTTATTTTTCATCATCCCATTGTACATCCCTCATCCCTTCCTAATCCCACTATATCCTCATATTCTTGGCCATCACCCCATCATCTTGTACATCCTTTCCTAATCATCATCTTGTGTTTCCTTGTCTTACCCTCTTATACATACCTTTTGTTCTATTGTACATCCTTTTAGTCACCTGTCATTGGTCATCCTCCCATCACCTACATATCACATCATCTCTTATCCACATCCTATCCTAAGTCCATACCTCATCATTTGTCTTGACCTTTTCTTCATCACCCATCTAATTTAACCTCATCTTATCTTATCCTAATTGGATTTTTAGGTAGCATATGGGTCTAAACCATCCCCACCTCAATCATATTACCCATTCTATCCTTTAATTATTCACCTATTATAATACTTGTATTTATCCTATTATTCTAATCACCTTCATCACATAATCCCATCTCATATCCATCTTGTAAAAATTAGTTTTAAGGCTTAAACTAGTCCTTTTATCATCCACATCATCCTATCATCTTAATCCAATATCACTCATTACTTAGATCTCATACCTAGTTAATATCCTACTAGCATCTTATCACTTTGTCATATTTAATCTAGCAAACCCATCATCATTAATCTAGCCTCTATCATCCTCACCTATTCATAACTCTCACCCATCATATCATCATCTTTCTAGTTTAAATATAGTCACCCATAAAATCTCTAATCTATTTTGTTAGCTTGAAAACTTGACATTGTTGATAGGTTGATAGTACCTATTACATTATTAGTCTAAAATCTGATTATAGTCTTTTATCCATTAGTCTATTTCATCCCCATATTCATATATCATACTAGCTCGATCATTTGGACCCATTTTGTTTAAAGAACCACCCTTCATCCTTAGCCTACCATTTATTGCCCATACTTTATCATCTATAACCATGGATTTAGACCCCACTTTCATTGACCAATACATATCTTCCTATAAGGATAAGATCCTTTTAAATTTCCTTATGATGGGTGTACTATTCCCTAAACATGTTGATCCCTTTTAACTCATTGCACCTCATGTCCAAGCCCCTTCATGTATATCTCACACTAATCATCCATTTATTAGTTATAGACCATCAATTTCCTCTTTGCATATTAGCAAAATGAATCCCATCTTGGCCACCTCGAATCCATCCACCCAATCCAATTAATGACCATTTGATCACAAGTCTCATGCTTCAAAATCTAAATCACATAGTGAAAGGGACCCTTACACTCCCCTTCCAATGTCTTTGGAATCCCTTTTCAAAAACCTAGTCACTACTAACATGATGGTCTATCCACCTATCTAAAATTTTGATCCCACTAAGGTTAAGCCCTCCTAGTATAAAGATAATTGATATTGCACATATCACCAAACTTGGTAGCATGCCAATAATTGATGTCAACCTTTTCAAGACTATGTATAAGACCTCATAAATCATGGTGACATAATAATCAAAGATTAACCAGATGAATCTATATCCTTGAGTGAACAAGAAGAAGTAAGCCAAGATTCCCTTCCCCATCAAGACCAAACCCTTCCCTTTTCAAGCCAAGGTCAAGACTCCATACCCATCCTACATGATCCCCTCATCTTTGACAAAACACCCATCAAAGCCAAGTCTATTCCCTATGAGCTTAGTCCTCCTGTATCTCATGAACCCCTCATCCATCACATCAAATACCCCTTATTGAGGGGTCAATCATAGATAATTAATCCTCTATTAGTAGCATTGCATCTTATACATCAAAGTCAACATCAAAAGTCTTACCTTCATCAAGACCATGTTCAACACCAAGATCTAAATCAAATTCTTGATCTAAAACATCATCCCTCATTGATATTACAATAGATGATAACATACCTACCCTTTTAAATATATCTCCAATTTTGATGATAATACATCACTAGGCATACCTTTGGATCCCAATCAAGATGATGAAGTCATAACAAAGTTCTTACAAGATTTATCTATTGAAGATTTTAAAAGTGAATCTATTCCTATTTTGAATGTGTCCACCACATCTAAGCTTAATGATCCTTTTATTGATCTTGAGGATATTTTCTATGATGTTAAAACTAGGTCTCCTAAGAACCCCTATGAATACCATGCTACCCCATCAACACTCATTACCCTCATCATGCCATTAGAATCACCTTCATCCATCATAAACCCTTTTCTCCCCATTGATGATCACTTAATCACCTCCCTACATAAAGATGACTATGAGCATATACCATTGAAGCCTTTCACAACTAATGTAATGTGTGCCATAACTACAGGGGTCCAAGACCACATTCCAAAATTCAAAAATCATAATCAAGTCATCCTTGATCCTATCAGTCAAAATCAATAAGATTTCAATCATCAACCTAATTTGAATATGTCTTCCCCTAGTAAATCCCAATATTAGGAACCAGAGGAATGTCAAAGTCAAAATAATCATTTATCAAGTCAAAAATCAATCTCCCCTAGTGAAGCCCAAAATCAGGCACCATGAGATAGTCAAAATCCAAATAATATCAATATCATGGATTATCATCCATCAAGTGATCATATCAAAAATGAGTCACAAAGTCAAAGTGTCTTGGATCTCCTATGGCCTTTTATCAATTCACACAAATCAAATGAAACATGTCCCACATCTCTAATGATGTATGCGACTACCATTCCTAATCCTCCATGACCCATCACCCTATCCTATTGTGATCCTATCATTAATTTTAGTCCTAATCTTCAATAATCCATCACACTATCCTATCATGATCCTATCATCCATCAAAACAAAGCTATAATTGATTCCATACCTCACATCACCTCCTAAAAAAACATTTTCTCTCCTAAGGGTAATGAAGACACCTAGTCTAGATATCTAGAGGAGTCTCAAGCAAGAATCATCAAAGGTCACATAGACATCAATATATCCATGACCCATCACATGATCCAAACATCACATATCCCTAGAACTAGTTTTAGTTAAGGATATAGATAGTATTATCATTCTTGCATCTCATACCCACATCTAATAAATAAAGATGGCATAAAAAATTCAAAAAGAAGAAAAAAGTGAAATAAAAATCAATCATCCAATGGTGAAAACTAGTCTTTTGGCACCTTAGGTAAGTACCATGATGAAAACCAATTTTTGGCATCATGGTTAAATAATCATTTATTGTCTACATTGTACCTCACCACTTGGGGACATAATTCATCCATTTCATCCATCCCTCATCAACTGTATCCATATCACCCATCTATGTCTATCTTCTCCCTTGGTCCAACCCATCATCTACCATCATGTCATCCACCCTACCTCTCATTCCTTCTCATCTTGGCCTTCATAAGGAAATGGAACGTGTCTTAAGACATGTTCTCAAATCATCTTGGATTATCATCCAATAGACAGTTGGGAAACTAAACATTTGTTTCCTTCATGATGTGGTCATTGGAAATCCTTAGTCCATTCTTCTTTGTTCCCCATCACCCTAATCCTTTCATTTCCAAATTCATCATTCTATCCATCCTTATCCTAGTTTTTATCCTTGGTAATCCCTTTGCTAGTAACCCCCATTTGTATAGTGTACATACATATTCTAAAAAATCCTTAAAAATTTAAATATGTCAAAAACCTTAAAATTCATAAAAATGTCTAAAAAGCTAAAAATATTCCATTGTGTCTTGTCTTATGCCTCATCCCCTAGTCATATCCATCTCCATCCATCTCATATTTTCCCATATTTGGATACCACATTACAACTTGGAGCCAAATCAGAGTGGTCACCCATCTCTCATATCTTTTTTATCCTTTTGACTAAGTATTATTAACATGCATCACCTTGTCAAAGAATTTAATCTAGCACCCATCACTCTTATCAGTTAACTTTTCATATCTAGCACCCATAAACTCACTTCTTTACTAGTATGAAAGGTAATTGATCCCATCACCTTCCTTATCATTGCCTCTTCATACCTAGTACCCATAAAATCATCTATTTATTAGTATGAAAGGTCTTTAATCCTATCTTATCTTCATATCCTTGCTATATCAGACTCTTATAGAGCCTTACCTATTGGTAATCCTTCATCATCACTTTTTTAAATCACCTTAATTGGTGATTTCTTGATTCAAGACCAAGTCATTATTCAAAGACCTTCTCCCATCCTCCATCCTTCTATCCTCAAATTGGGGCAACATATAATCCTAATCATAATCACCCTATCCAAATCCAATTCCATCCTAAGTCCACAATCACATCATGACCATCCAACCCATCACTTATTCACTCATCCTCTCATTAGACAAGACATTGTAACACTCTATGTGGATACTCATGTGTGTCACTTATTTCTTGTGTTTGTCTTTTTTTAATATATTTTACCATGTATATATCTTGTTTATCTTATGTTTTATTTGAATCATGTATTTTTTTTTATTGGGTAATGAATAGGGATGCTATGATGACACCAAAAGTTCCCTCAAGGATGCAGAGTTCACTATTTGCCCATGCACTTTAGCACAATGTCCTCGTAGTCATACGTATATCATGGGGCATATTGCCAAGTGACATATCTTTTAGATTACTTAGACTATGATGAACCTTATGATAGTTGTGATGGCTTAATCATCTACACCATTCATATAATTATCTCATCACTAATATAATACTCACACACCATTTAACTAACATCCAATCTTTTATCCTAATCTCATCATCTAAGTCATATCCTCTAATCACTAACATCATCCTCTAATCACTAATCCTAATCATTGTCATTATCATCTATCCTCTAGTCAAAACTACATCAACCTAAGGTCTTTTCAGACTATGTAGGTCACACTTGGCCATGTTTCAATGCCAAAGGATAGCTTAACCACTATCTCTACCATCCATCCTCATCCCCTAGTCTTTTGGTCACTCAATTACATCATTTATTCTCTCTTATATTTTCATCATATTGATCAACTTTAGATTTGAGCTACACCCATCATTAATCTTATCAAATCAATCTTATCTTAGCTTATATCTCTCCCTTGCTTGCATCCTTACTTGGAACACATCTAAATATTGTGGCTTTGAATCCTATCATCATCATGTTATGGTTGATTCCCCCTTAGAATGTGTTGATAATTATGACACACATCATCTCTACTCCCTGTGCATGTGTCTTTGATAGGGGCATCAGAATTTTTTAGCTCATTAGTCAAGTAAAATTCATATCCTTCATCATTTATCTCACATCTTGGTATCCCATCCCCTTGTCTATCCATTGCATCTTACCCCTAGTTTCTTCATTTGAGTGGCCATCCATCACATTCTTCCTCACATGTCCCCTCGAGGGGAGTCATATCCACTAACATCATCTAATAAAATCCATCCATGACATGGTTTTTATTTTAAATACCATTACTATTTTTTTTCCTCCACTCGTAATGTCCTTTCAAAGAGGGGAAAAATGTATGCACTTAAATTTTCTTGCTTCATTTAATGTCACTAACATTCCTATTAGTTGACTCTACTTCCACTTAATTTAATTTATCCCTTTAATTTATCCCCTTCCTAATTATTTATCTAATGTTTCCCTTCATTATTCATCATATCCTAACCTTATTCCATCCCATTTCACCATTGATTTATCCCAAATCCTCATTATCCTAATCTAATCCCACTTATTATTTGGGAATTTTAAATTTTCATGACCCACCTACCCACCTATTAGGCCTATCATTAGGCTCTCTTATACCCCTACATTCTCTAAAATCCCCTAAACACCTATCCAACCCATACATAATCATGTTTAACCCTCATAAAGAGATTTTATAGGTTTCTACCTCTAGAACCTTCTCTCCTCTAGAATCCTCCAAGTAATTTTAAATTCTTTAGATAATCCTCATCCATTGATCTCCTTCAAACAACTTTTAATCTTAACCATTGATCCTTCCTTCTTTCCTCTATTTAAACAAGGCCACTTCCTTAATTATAACTAATGAGAAAAGGATCAACAAATCCATGTCCAATTAATCCTTCAATCACAAGCATCCAACATCCTTGATCAAGCATCAAAATGTACAAATTCTGAGTTTAAGGTAACCAATATCAATCTCATTATCTTTCATTCTATTTGATCATGGTGTAGAGAGCTTAGAATTAAGATTATAATGTTGTTTTTAATGCTTTATTCATATACTTGTATTAGGTTCTAATATCTCTATCACTTTAACTAGGTAGTGTGTTATTTGGGTTGATTGAATTACATGATTTAACCTATAGAGCCCAAAAATCATATACATAACCCATGAGAAATATTTATCAAGTTACAAGATAGATCACTACATACACTTATATATATCATATTACACCATTGTTCACACACAAGCCCACATAAGGGAGAGAACTACATTGGCCTGAGGCACTCTTTGGAGTATATGGCTATGTATGAGTGCTCACTAATATAGGGTTATTTGAGGATATCTCAACTTAAATTAATCCCACTAACCCCTTTTTCACAATATTATATGCCCTAATTTAAGGACCTAGCATTTTGAGCTAAACATTGATATTTATAAGCTACGCACATGATTTAAATAGAGAATATGCAAGGTGACATCAAACCCTAAAAAGTTTAGTTATTCATTTGATAAAGGAGTATATACCAAAATATATACAATAATGTTGAAATTGATATAAAAGTGTTGATATTAGTGTCTAGGCTAACAAAGATACAATTTATAGAATTTGATGATGGGATACAAATCATCAAACATTTGACTTCAACACTTGTATCAATGAAATCCAATTGCACATCAATAAATAAGCTAATTATTATTTATGATTTATATTGAAACTTTCATAATATTATTTTCTATTTTACTTTTTCATATTTATATATTCTTAGAATCAACATATATTTATCATAATATTAATTATTTGAATTTAATTAATTGACCTAATTTTAGAATAGCTTATTAATATATTTTTTTAGGTTGTTATCTTAACCCTTACATCAATATATATACATCCAAAAAATTTTGAAAATTTGTTAAACCCAACCTCTAAGTCTTATTATGGAACCTTAACTTGATCTAGGGTTCACTTGATTTAGGGTTTTCACTCTTCTAAGGTTTAAAATTTAATTTTATTCTCCTTATCATGTTAGATTTTTCCCTATAATTTACATGTATATCTTACATTACTATCATCTCATTTTTTAGAACATTTAAAATGGATAAAAAATAATCTCTCTCCTCCTAACCCTCAATAGGGTGATAACTACCATCCCTCTAACTAGGTCCTATATGCACCAAATTTTACATGGTACAACATCCTCGATATAAATATGATGATAATACAATGATCTCTTATTTTATGATCCATAGGGAACTCTCTAATTCCTTATTTCCCTTTTACTTCCCTAATCCTCCCATGACCTCTTTTGGTCCCCTTTTGTTTGAATTTTATAGCTCTTGTTAGCTTGTTTTAAAAAATTCTTATGCAAGACAAAACCATTTCTCTAAGTGATAAAACCACTTCCTCCCATTATGAAACCACCCCTAAAATCACATAACCTCCATGGTGGTTTTATAATTTACATGAAATTTCTATCTTAACAATGTGGTTGCATATTAAAATAAGGGTGGTTGTGTAAATATAAGCATTGGTTGTGTCACCAAAAATGGGAGTTTCAAAACCTCCTCTTACATAAGGTGGTGATTATGTCCCCTTATATTCATCTTTAAAAATTATCTCTCAAAAATAATTCCTTGATGTGGTTTTCATGATTTTTTTCATGCTTCTTATTTTATCCATCATAATTTCACTCCAATCAATCTTAGTTGGCTCCCTCTTCTACTTTCAATCATTTTGAGTTCATCCCAAGTTCAACTCCTAGTTGGAATCAATTAAACTCTTTCATGCAAGCTCCCAACTCTTTCTATAAAAAGATGATTTTTTCCTAATTTTAGATCCAAAAATTACCATTAGAATTCTTTATTTTTAATCTTTTATATCCAAAATCCTACAACTTTATAAAGGTCCAGTCTCTATAGTTTTCATGTCAACTACATTGCCACAATTGAAGAAGTGTTATTTGTCTAGCAACTCAATCTTTGTAAAATTAGAGCATTGGTCAGTATCAATTTATTTTATCTCCATTTTTGGTTTTTCCTCTTCTCCTTATCCATTTTGTATATACATTTTTCATCCTCTAGTTAGAGAGTTTATAGAATTCACACAATAACAAAAATAAGCTAGCAATAGTGAGGATTCTTTCATCAACATACTACATATATTCCAATTGATTTATGCCTTAGTTAATTTGGAGTCTATTTTTATTTCAATATTATTTATTTATTATATTATATTATTTTATTTATTATTTCATTATATTAAATTCATCATTCATAAAAGATAAAAATTGATAGGGAGAGAAGTTTATTTCTTTTCATTGTCTTTGCTGCCAAAAATAAATAGTTAGTTTTGATTATGCTTATGTTATAATATATGTGTTTTCTTTCCATTAGAAAACCAATCTTTAAATAATTCATATAAAAACATTATCAAATCTTCAAAACATTTTCATCCATCATATCATTTCATTTTCAAATCCAAAACTAGTCAACCATAAGACCTTAGACAATCTCAGGTGCACAAACAGAGCAAGTATATTTATGATTTTTTTTATTTTTATTAATTTAAAGTTTTTTTTCCATATTAAAAATATAAAAACATAATTCAATTTACTTGTTTCTATTTTATCAAAACATTTTAAAAACATGTTTACAACAAACTAGGAAAGTTGAAAGGCTAGTTAGCTTGTTTGTAAACAAAGAAAGTCAAAAACAAAGGCATTATGACACTATTATTTTATATTAGAGTTACTTTTACATTTATTTCACATTTATAATACATAATTTTCATGTTTATTCCACCCCACATAAATGAAACAAAAACTACAAAAATAACAACACGTAGATTGCATCTAGACAAAGTTAGGAAAAATAAACACTTTGCATAATAATATAGGTTTATTCCTCTCTTTTTTATGAATCATGAATTATTTTAAAAGGATAAAAATAATTTTTGATTTAATTTACTTTCAATTTTTTTATTTTTTTATTTTTATCATTTTAAATTTTAGCAAGCAAACAATAACTCAAAAAATAAGCCAAAAACAACAAAGGCTTAAAAATAGTGTCAAGAATCATTACCATCACACATTTCATTATAATCCTTTCCAAAACATGAAAGATTAAAGTTTCATACAATCCTTTTCTATTCATGTAAGAACCCCACACAAAGCTTTTCTTAAACATCACAATAATCTTACAAAAAAATCCATTGTCTAACATGCTCATATGCTTCTAACTTGGATCTTGCCTAACCTCCTTTGGATGACCCTTCCCGAGACACAACACATTATCCATCAAGGTTTATTCCCTATAATTATAATATCATATTTAGATATGTATATTCAAACCAACATTAATATTGAGTTAAAACATGATTTTTTCCATTCCACCTGATTCCTCATATTATTGTTTACTCCTTAATTGTTTTGAATGAACAAGAATGCATCCAAAATCCACCTTTAATTTAGTGTACTCAACATAGAGTTTACCCAATTAACACCACCCATCCTTAGTCTTGTCTCCATTTCCCTCCTTATTCTCCTTAGGTCTAGCCTCATCTTATATCATTCACATTTGTGGAGGACATTGACTATTTGTAGCTAACCCAATAGAGTAGATATTTTATAATGAGTCATTCATCACAATCTCCCCCATTTCCCTAGTCCTACAATCAACCAGGAGTTTTACCTTCTTGTGATCTCAAAAATAAAATAACTTTGGATCTCTATTTATATGTAGTTCAATGCTATTAATGAACACTATGATGTTTCTAATGTCTTTTTTTTGTCATGAGAACCTATTGTCACCACCCATTCTAAATCCCATCTTACCTAATAATCATCCCAATCCATATCCCATACATTACATCAGTTTCTTCTGACCTGGGGGAATCAAGTGAAAATTTTAGTGTGTGTTATTCATGTGTATAAAAATTTATGAACCTGACATGAAGGACTCCATCTTTTATTATTATTTTATTACTCTTCTCTTCCTTCCCTTATCCATCTTCCCTCATTTAATTTATTTTGTTGGTATTCATAGACCCCATAATATGTTTGGATAAGACATAGGTGGATATATTAGCCTATAGGGATATAAAATAATCTAAATAAATTCTAGTGATCCTTCATTGATGAGTTAGAATAACCTAACCTTTGACAATAATATAGATTACTAATTCTATGACTACTCTCATCCTAACACCCAAACTAGGAGTGGGATCTACATTCAATAAATATGAGACATATATAAAACTACAAGTAACCACCTCAAATCCAACATTATATAGCTTAGTATTGGATGAGTGGTCATCCCCCACGTGGCCATTAGACCATTCATCAACTTATGAATCTTAAATATATAAATAATGGCTAAATATTATCATTCCCTAGGAAGGATCTTCCATTTGGAGGATAAAGTTAATCATATGCAAGTGGTCATGTACCTTCCTATTAGGAGTCAAGATGTCTCCAACCTAATAATACAAATTGTAAACACTACCATAGGGTATGAAACCCTAAACTAACCCATCTCATGCCTCTATATCTTTTATACATGAGGTCTTTAGGCCTAGCACCAATGTTGGCCCAAACCAACTCATCATCACCCTAGTGGGTCACATTATTGACCTAGAGAACAACCAAAAAAATTTGGGTTAGAAAATGGGCTCAAATTATCCTACTATTGGTAATTTGTCCTCTTAAGGCCAAATATCAACCCCCTAATCCCAAACTTGCTAGTCAAATAAGTGTATTTTGGCCTAAAAGTGTAATTTTTTGTATTTAAATTTTTAAATGGAAGTCAAAAATTCATTAAATTATCCTAAAATTCCTTTAATTATATTAAAATATATGTTCTTACCTTAGTTCTAAATTTTCATACTCTAACTCCCATGTGTCAATTTTGGCTTCCAAAAGCATGGGAAAGTTCAAAATTTTGTTTTTACATGATAAATGACTCATAATGCTTATATTATCTTCTATTTTTGGCAGTGGAAGGACTAAAGTTTTAATAAAAAGCAAAAACAAGCCTTTTCCATGCAATTTTCAAGGATAAGTACGGATCCATATGGTTTTCTATACACCTGATATCCAAAGTAGTATTAGGATGACATTACCAAGATAATAAAATAATTTTAGGGAAATTGGAGGCCATACAAGGTCAAAACTAGTCATCTTCAGGTAATTGGCAAGTTTGCACATAGAAACCTGCCTTCAGGTTTGTTTTTGGTACAGATTAGAGAGTGTAGGTACTGATCTAAAATTATGGGCAAATAAATTATACTCAGATTTATTAATCATGTATCAATTTGTTCTATAATTTTTATATTCTCCCTAATGAATCATTCATTTGAATTCAAGCTAATTTCTGCAGTTTTGTATACATGAAAACAACTAGTTTTCTTCAATTTCTCTTCACTAGGGAAACATTTCAACAAAATTAAAGTTTACAGAGATTATTTAAAACCTAATATATATTTACATGACCTCCTTCAATCCTATTCCACACATATTAAGGTAAAAAAAAAGCTTACAAAGATAGCTAGTGCAATTTTTAGTTGAACATGCTTTCAAAGAGAGATTCTACGGTTTTGAAGAGAGAGTGGGTTTTCAAGATTTCTTTTTTTTATCCATGGCATGAATTTAATTCATTTTTTCATGTTTGAAAACAATTTTCCTCAATAATTTCTCCAAATATTCATGTCTTATACCATATTTATATTCTCAAAGTATCTCAAAAGGCCAGTTTAACATACTTTAAGGAAAGTTTACATATTTTAAGGTTTTTTTGTAGAAACCTATGTTTCATTATCACCTCCTTTACCTCCTCCAATGGCATCCAAATTCACATGGTGAGATTATTATGTGTCCATGATTTCATATAAATCCTAATCTTGGCCTTTTCATGCTCACTAGTGCTCCTTTCCACCTCCATCTCACTCACCCCCATATCACTATCTTATCATTACCTTCTCACTATGTTTTGTGCTTTTCCCACCCTCCTTTCATGTATTTTCATCATATTTCATCCCTACCATCCTTTAACCCATCTCCATTCCATGTTTCATTTCCAAAGAGAGCCAAGGGTTGATTGAGACCATCAAAATCATGATCAAGAGGACATATGCATCAATCAAGCATCATATACAGTTAGAAGATGAGGTCTAAAAAATGTTCAAGAACAATCAAGTATGGTCATGAAGTTATAATAGATATTCAAGGTGAAAGAGATAATATTCAAGGTCTAGTGAGATCAGGAAATCCATGGTCATGAGAAATTATGAAAGCCATCATGGATGTGAGAGTAGGTGTTTGAGCCTTAAAATTTGGCATCTTTTCAATAGGATCACCTATAGAAAAATGGGAACATAGTTATGTTTTCCATGAAGGACATCAATCAAAAAATGATAATGAATATATCTCCATATGATATATATACAATGACCTAATCAAGCACATTAAGGTAGTTTTTCAAGGATCAAATCATGTTGAGCCTTTATTAAGGTCTATATGCAGTCTCAGACCATACAAAAGGTACCCTACAATAGTATAGTAAAATCTAACATTTTTAAGCTTGATCTCATTATATGGAAGTATCAAATAGGTTGAAAGGTATTGGTATAGTAATTGTCATTTTATATCTTCACTCATGTTTTCAAACCATCTAAATCATTGAAGAGGCACAAAAAAAGCACGTACAGGCTGCTCTTAAGGTCACAATTGAATATAGTGATGAGGGTTTTTTGAAAGCTCAAAGAGAGATATTAAGGATCACTAATAATGCATCATTAATAATAAGGATTCTTAAACCTCATTATAGGGATTAAATAACAAAATGGGACTTTTTCAAAGAATTAACATAATGAAAAGAAGCTAATAGGAGACCTAAAATCCCTAAAAGGCACCTATAGCCAACTAAAGACCCTACAGTCAGTAGTATTGACAACACTATGGAAGCATCTTTAAGGTTTAATACCATCAAAGATTTCATTACAAATATAAGGATCCTTGATAAGTTAATAACTCTTGATATTTTTGTTATGTGTTTTCAAAGCCCTCTAATCACCCTCCAGCATTACTCCTTCTCTTTATAAGGACCTACAGGCATAAGTACAGTCAAGTAGTTAGAGAGAGGTCTATGATCCAATGAAAGGATGGTGGATTATAAAGATTTGATGCTTTAAAAGAGTTATCTAAAATTAAGATCAAGAATCATGAAGGATGGAGGGACTCCAAGCACTATCTTACAATCAAGTATATAGTCAAAACTTGCACCTACAACTGTGTTTAAACATAGTCATATACCTAAGTTGGCACCAGTAGATGTGAAACATAGTGATCTATTTCTCTAAGGAATTCACATGCTCAACATATTACTTCATGGGATTCCAAGATGAAATATGAGTCTAGAAGGTCATGATAAAGGGTTATCCAAGGAAATCTAGAGTCTTTGAACTCTATTAAACCCTACAATCATGAGAGTAGAGTCATCCTTTAAGATTAGATCATGTGGTTTGAGGGTTAGTGATCTCTATAGGTCATATCTAATGAAATGAGGTTTTCAAGAAGATGAAATTAAATGAGGTCAAATGAAATCTAATAGATTTTTAAAAGGCAAACCATAGTTATTCCACACACCCACCTACAACCATAAAATCATACAATCATATCTTCATCCTATGGTAGTAACAGTCATGAAGATAAGGTCATCAATGGTGGAGTTTCTTAGCCAAAGTAATGTCATTGTAATATATGATGAGATGAATCAAGGATATAGTGAGATGGTTATGTAAAACACTCATGCTTTAGCCATACAACTGATAAACAGACCCCTATAAGCCACATGTGAAGTCAAGTTTCAAACAAGAGGAAGGGTATGAATACAATGGTACAAGATTGAGTGGGTTAATAGGGGTAATTAAATGACTTGAGAGGGGATGAGATAACACTCTACATACTAAAAGTACAATCATGTCAACTTAAAGGTAACCTATAGGTTATAGTATGTACAAAACCCTCCATGTACTAAAAAGTATAGTCAAGCATGAGAAAATGGTTTGTTTTCAATTTAGTGGAATAAATGTGATACTTAAAACATAATATTAAAATAAATTATTCAAGAAGGTAATGAGATATGAAATCATTAAAGAGAATAATAGTCTTTGACCTTTGATAGACATGATACATAGTCTTTTACCTTTGATGTACACCTACAAGCACAATGTATTAAGGTAGAGACTTAGAGGATTCATGGGAATAATGATCAGAGCTAATAAATTCATAATCATTCAAGAATATTAAGAGGATAATGATGACAAATATCATCAATAATCTATGAAGGACTTCAAGACCTCATGAGACATAGTCAATGGTCAATTCAAAGCATACCTACAGCCTCATAAGGTGTTAGGTTTTTAAACATGGAAAGGAATGAGATATAAATCCTAGGGAAAGGTTTCATGTTTCAAGATAGTGAATCAAGTAGACAATGATGATTATGATCATCAATAGATTATAATAAGGCTCTAAATAAGACAAGTCAGATACATACAGGCATATGCCTTCACTACAACCTAATGTGTAAAGTTAAGAACATTCAAGTCAAGGATACACTTATGAGGGTAATTTAAGCATATAAAGTGATCATGGACATCTTCAATACTTGTCAAGAGAGCTAAGGCACTGCTTGATCATGACATGAGGATATACTAAATAGACTTGTATGGATTTTGGACTGTGGGAAGCCTAAAAACCTTATTGGAAGAGAAAATATGCTAGAGATAGAGGTGGATTATGATTTCAAATGAGTTCAAGGGACTGAAATGTACTATATAAATTTTAAATTGATCTTAGACACCTCTATTACTCATAAAAACACTCTACGTACTAAAAACACAGTTAATTATGCACTCAATCAATGTATAAGAGGCATATTTTAGAGATTTTTAAGGTTTTTTGAAATCTACAAGTTGAATCAAGTCTTGAAATTTGGTAAACATGGTCATCATGATTTTAGGAAACTCTCATATCATTTTCAAGACCATTTCACAAGTGAAAGTATACACTATTTTGATATAGTCCCCAATTAGTCTTAAAATAGTCATAATGGAGTTAGGGAAGGTTCTTGTGGTTTTCAAGGTCTAACAAAGGATTATAAGTTAATTTAAATGTTTTAAACACATGGGATGATGTTATTACATCTTCATAAGACCTTTAAATGGTTTATAAACTCCAAATCATATCCAAACCATGCCCTTTAGGTCTAAATCAAGCAAGCATGCCTATAGGCCAAAAGGCAATTTTGGTCCTATCAAGCAATAAGATACTTATAGAGTGATTTTATGGCATGGTACAGGTCCCATGATGATGATTTAAAGTAGTGAGAAGAAATGGAGGTGTCATTTTTAGTCCAATTTAGAAATTTGAATTCTACTATTCTAGACACCCATTAAAGCCACTTGATCAAATACTCATATCTTCACCACATGAAGAGTTTATCCAAACACTCTTAGAATGATTTGAGGCCCCACATACAATTATAATAAATGAATAATTGAGGTTGGTTTAGGGGCTATGATTTATGAACAATTGCTAAGAGTGTAAGCAGTCTAGAATGTAAGAAAAACCCTATAAGCAAATTTCCTTCATGTGATATATTTTACATGGGAACCCAATATTTTTAGGTATGTTTAGGGGTATTTATAATACACATTAATGGAAATAATTTTGGATTTGGATGACTGTACTTCATGAATCATCATTAAGAAGATTCAGCTCTCAAACCCTCATAGTGACTAGTTTTGAGAAAAGTTGATTTTATTTCCATCAAAACATCATGTATCAACATAAAACCTCTTAAAAAATCAAGTACACTCAGAGAGTATCCCATAAATGCCAATTTTTTGTACATATTTATACATATCAAGGTAGAAATCAGTATTTTTAGAGAAAAAACATGAAAAAGAGGTACAAGGCAATTTACATGAAATCTAATTCATGGATGTTGAATCCTGAGACTTTTTATTGATCAAAAAATCATCATTTATTCAAAAATATTACTAGAAGTGCCCTTATCAACTCCTTCAAAATAGCTAGTATGTAGGAAAATGAGGCAAAGTTAACCTAGTCAACCATGGTGATTGAGTGGTATGAGTTTATTCATCAATAACACCTATATCATGGTGTGAGGAGTTGATTCAGGTCTAATATCATCATTTTTTTAGGTTTTCAAAAAAAAAAAAAAAGTTTCTATGGTCTTCAAGTGCATGAAGTAGGCTCTAGGCCTATTTGGCCTAGTAAGCCTATTTGATCAAACAAGCAAAGAGAATTGCCATTGAAAAGGCTATATTTCAGTTTTCTTAGAATTACCATGTTGTATGACTATCCTTCAATTGGATATTATCATTAACATTCAGCCTTCAAGGTACATTTCATGCAAAAGGATTTCAAATAGAGTTAACTAATCCTTAGGAACCAATCATCACTTCAGTTGACTAGTTGACTATCTTCATGCATCTTTCATGGACTTCATGCAAAGGAGGACATTATCATGTTTCAAATCACTTAAAAGAGGAATTATCTACAAATATATGGCATAAAATTCATTTAAATAAGCTTCAAAAACTCAATAAGTTCCCAAAATCTCTATCCAATGCCAAAAGGAAGATCATGGAATATTTTCAATAAAAGGAGATTTATTAAGGACTATTGTTATAAAATTTGTACTTAAGTTTGATTGAAATTAAAGTGGAGTTGACCTATTCTTTGCACCTCTATGCCAATATCTTGGATATATCTAATTATATTTTTTATATATGTATTCTTTTGAAGCCATTTTTTATATCCCTTAGGTTGGTATAAAAAGACTATACAAAAATTGTAACTTGCACCAAAAATCAATAAAGTGAGTTTGTTTTTAGATGAATTCATAGTTGTAGTGTGTATTTTTTATTGTTTATTTTTATATAAGTGTGATATATATCTCCTTTTACAAGTCCTTTCCTTACCTACTACTATAATTTCATCCTTTACAGGTCACTTGAAGAGTTAGAATAGAAATTGTGTTGGAGATTATTAGTATGCAATGTCTTTAGAGACCTCCATTCACACACCTTAAATCTACAAACCTTCATTCAAACCTTCATTTTAAATACAAATGTTTAGGAACGGTCTAAGAATTATTTGTCGATAAATTGTTCAGTCTTGATCCATATGTGTGTCTAAGTTTCAAAGTTTACAGAGGATCAATCACTATTTAGGTGCATCACCATCATAGATAGATTTAATTTTTAGTTTCTTCTTCACTATTTTCATCCTAATATCAAATAGGTTTATTTTTTTACTTAATTTGGGAAACTATAGGTTTAATTTCATAAATAGTAAAGGGGTCTAGATTAAGGGGAAAATTAGTAAATAAATGTTCCTTAATTAACCTGCTAATTTATTAAATCTAGAAGTACTTAAATGATTTATAAAAATAGAAAACAAGGGGATAGAGAGTAAAAATTCAATGATTATATGTTGAGGCAGAGGAGATAGAGGCTATAAATTACTGATCTAGCTGGACAAACTATCAAAAATAGGATCCAAAAGTCTATTTTTTGCTTGGATAGGAGTGCTAGAAATGGGACACCCAAAAGTCCAATGCTATAGTCCAAGTTTTGGCATTATAGTCCTCAGTGTCTGAGCTATCTGAGCTTTCTAGGTTCTATTCATGTACTCTGGGAGACCCAATGCCTAAAATATCAAATCCTGTATATTTATGAAGCTTCATGTGTAATTAATTTTGTCTTCAAGGATCCTATTTCTTCTTCATTCTTGATAGGTGATATCAAATCCAATTTGAAAAAGATGTTAGTTTATAATATGCATTGAATGTGTGATCACACCCCATGTGTGGGTATGTTACCTACATACCAATACTCTGAAAAGGGATCAAGGCCAATGTAGTTTTCCTAATTTTAATGTGTATTATGAAATCTTGTGTGTGTGGTACAATTGTATTAAAATTTTGGAAAGCTTGAGATGAATCATGACTTGTGTGTGAGCTTGGATAGGCTAGAAATAATAGTGGTTAGTTATATTCAAATAATAGGAAGATTTGCTTGAGTGTGATTTAGCATATTTCTATCTTGTGCCTTTGAATGATTACCAACCCTTCTAAATGACCTTTGAATGTGATTTTATATGGAAAATAGTGATCCTAGGTTAGATGAACTCGCATTAGGCCAACAAGGGAAAAGATAAGGATTTGAGAAAATTTGACTATTTGAGGCTATTGAGAACTTGGACAACAGTGCTAGAAAGTGGACACCCTAAGGCCCAGTGCTACAGTCCAATTTATGGCATTATTTTCCTAAGGTAAAGGGACCCTAGGGGATAGATCTATGCCTAGGAGAGGAGTCTATGATAGTAGGGGCTAAATTTATAAGGCTTAAAATGATTGGGAAATAGTAAAAACATGCCTAAGTGGGTTGTGTAAGTGAGTAGAAGAGATCTATGGTTTGGGTGTCACAAGTCATGCTCAAGCTATACAAATTGCATTTTAGTATGACTACATTTATTAATTGATCTTAAAGTCATATATTAAGAAGATATAACCTCATAACTAGAGGTTTGATATAAACATAGGTATCTCATAGCCTTAGATCATTCCAATATTAGTTTATATATGTGTCAGATCTAAGTAGTCTAATTTCAATTAGGTTCTATCTGGGTTACTAACATTGACACCACCTCATCCCTCTCCTCTCATCTAAGTGATGATTCATAAATCACCACAACAACAAGCATATATGATTCTACCATAGTAATAACATATGCCCCCACCAAACCATGTAGCTCACTAACCCCTTGGAGATATCCTTACTCACTAGGCCCGTAACCCAGACACCTATAAAGCCCATTTATCTTATCAAACACATTATCAAGCCCCCTTGAGAAGTGTATATAATTACACTCCACCTTTTCAAAATGAGGTGGTAGCTAACAATTTTCTATTCTTTACACCTTTGAGTTATGTGCTTCCCATATACACTCCCCCTCGATAGATAAACTGTCCTACCATGATAAACCACCATACCTCCTACATCTAACAATATTCCCCTTAATTTCATATGTATTCAAAAACCACTTAGTTAAACAAATATTTTATGTCTTACTCCACTTTGCCTTATCAGGTTTCTTCTAATCCTTCTAGTGGTTACCAAATTAACCCCTATATGACTCCACCTTTTCACTCTAGTCCCACTATAGAAATAACAAACTTTAAAAGAATGGGGACTTATGTTGAGTACCTAAAGAAGCCTCTTGATTCTAAAATATGTTGGGTTATTTTCCCATGTCACCTATTAGACCTTCCCATGTTCAAAGTATAGGGGGATCCCAATGTGCACATTAAAAACTTAAGTTATGGCTGTTAGGGAACTATTACCTTGGGATGGAATTGTTGTAAAAATATTTCCCAAATCCCTAGAAATTATAACACTTGATTGGTATTACTACCTCCTTGAGGAGTCTATATATTCTTTTTTCCAACTCATGGTAAATTTTATTAAAGCTTTCAACATGAATAAACTCTTGAAGACTAGTATGTGCAAATTATTTCACATTAACTAAGAACACAAGAAGTTGACTACACATTTCACGATGAGATGAAATCATATCTTACACTCCTCTACCATCAACCCAACATGGATCAACAAGAATTATGCAATTTTTTCCTTCACTCCCTTAATAAGGAGATGAGGGAAGATATCCATAAATTCTCATATTGATCTTATTAAGAAGCTTTCAAGAACACCTTTTGGATCGACCAAGTGGCTATTGATAGTGGTTGGTGAACATATGGGATAAATGGGTGCATTATCACCCTAAACCAAAACAATGGGATATTTCAAATTTCAAATCCAAACAATACCAATAACAAATTCCCCAAGTTCTTAAATCAAAATATGCATGCGACCATCGATGGTGTCATTGACTAGAATAAGAAGATAAACCCTATGAATAATAATAAATATTATCCTATGAATAACACCAATTTCACTAATAATGTAGGTGTTAGGAACCAAAATCCCCCTCCTACCATTCATGTGGTTGACTTTAACCAACCACAACCATGCAACATGCAACACTAAAACTAGAATCAAAATCAATACTATCCAGTCGAATAATACCCCTATTTTTAGAACCAAACCTAAAATCAACAAGGTCTTAGGAAACAAGGGTATAACATGAGGCCTAAGGATTGTGATCCCAATGTTTATTATCTATTCCACTAAATCATTATTCATAACACTTAGAACTACAACAAGTATAATAAATTTATCCAAAGGCTCCTAAAAGATCAAAGGAAAATATGTGTTGACATATTCCTAAGGAATGCTAGTAAAAACTCCTAAGCATTTTTAAATGGTCATGCTTCCCCTCAAAATCATAACTCAAAATATACTAAAACCCCTTCCTAAACCATGAATCATGTTTTATCAAAATTTAACAATGAGGTGTCCCATAAAACCACCTTAATCAACATAATCAATCCATGATGGCATGCACACATGATGTCGAAGCTTCCACCTCTAAGACTAGAAAATTGATATGGCTCATAAATTGGGAATTAAAGACAACCAAAATTATAAGGGTTATGGAATTGGAAGTTGAATAAGAAGTGAACACTGTTACTCACACTAGAGAGTATCATCATATGGCTCTTCATCCCTCAAACATTATGGAAATAAAATCTATTCCTAAACCCATAAGGAACTATGATTTAATAATAGATTTAACCAAGATGTTCTCCCACATCTTGATCCTTGATTTACTCAATAAATACCTTGCTCATAGATCATCCTTGATTGATGCCCTAATATTGTGACATCTATCTAGTGTTACTCCTCCTCCATAATCCCAGATCAACTACATTGATCTGGACATGTTTTTTTTAATCAAGAATCATGAGATGCTAGTTACTTATATGATATTTGAATCCTTCCTAATGAATTTGAGATGGAAAGGAAGGGATATCTACCCTTATTTATACAAGTTTGGAATTAAAATAATTACGTGAAGAGAGTTATGGTCGATGATGGAGCGAATATCAACATTGTCCCCTTTTCCTTCTTAAAAAAATCTGGTTATAGAGAAACTAATTATTCTATAATGCATAACACCCTATGAGGATAAAACAACCTCAAATATAATTCCATAAAAACCATTATTATCCTAGTCACTTTGGGCCCAAAATGGTTTTAACTAAGTTCCATGTCATAGACAAAGATATTAGTTATAATATGATATTGGGAAGGCCCTAAATACATAGAATGAAGGCTATCCCTTCATCTTCATTCCAAAAAATATGATTCTTGAACCTAAGAAAGGTAATCATAGCCAAAAAATATCCTAAACCCTTTTATATTACAAGTAACCATGAATAAGCAACTCAGGTTACATATTGATTACCATCTACCTACCAATGGGATCACAAAACCCTTGCAATTAGTCAATGTTACTCGACCCACAAAACCCAATGTAGTTATCTTAAAGAAGGGGCTAGAATCCCCCAAGATCTATTAAAAGATAATTTATAATATAAACATGTAGAAATGGTTATAAATACCACTAACCTAAAAATATTCACTAGTCTATAAATTCCACCATGACTATGACCAAGATCATCAATCTCTTGGAAAAGAGACTCCACTCACCCTCCCATTCAACCCACGAGGGGTGGGGACCTACAATTTATTTAAGACTTAAGGCCAATAAAATTGAAAGGTGATAACTATCCTATCAAATATTTGCATGATAGAAGTATTTATAAATGAGGAATTCCCCTTTTGTGATAACCATCCTAGCAACTACCATCATCATCGCCTAGATCTCAACCATGCATGGGAAAGTCATGCTTCACATTCCACCCTTGTCACTTTTAAACCTCTTTAAAGTAAAATCTTGGATCACATTATGACAAGACCATACCATTTTTATATATTCCTTGAAATATTGATATTGTTCCCTCTTGAGATGGAAACCATTCTACTTATTATTGCACCTAATTGTGCTTCTCATCATTCTCTAAGTTCTCCAACAAAAAATCAAACCATTCCTCCTCCCATAGCCATGTCTATCCTCAATGGGAGGATTTATACCATGATAATAGTTAGGATATAAATCAACATCAAAACCCATGATTACCCATAGATTCCTAAATGGGGGCCTCTTCTTCCCCTCACAAAGAAAAAATACCTTAGAAAATCACTCACTGTATTCTTACAAGCTTTCCCACATATAAAAATGGGGCATACAGTACGACCCATGTATTACCAATAATACTAAAAGATGCATAACTATGTTTGAGAATATCTTGTGCTAAAATGAGACCTTAATTATGTTGGCATACTCCCCATAATAAAACAAGACCCTAACTATGCTGACATGCTTCCCACCCCAAAGAAAAGGGGAAGTGAGTATCCTTTTGAATTTATAGAGGTACTTACCTACTATTAACCAAATTTGAATTTTATTCAAATGATTTCAACCCATAAAATTTTACACTTTTAAATAAGGTTTATATATATCTTATGGGGTTTCATATTGTCCTATACATCTTACTTGGCCTTGTCCTAGTCTTTGCTTAAGTTCATTCCCATTGAATTAGCTTAGTCAACCATGGTTAACTATGGTCAAACATTGGTAAAGCTTATTCAAAGTTCCATTTTGTGTAAAATTGTCCTAATATGGAATTTATCATGTTTCAATGTTATCATAAGTCATAAACTAGTCATTTGTTAGGTCTCATGTGATAAAGAGGTATTTTGGTCACCTTTTCACCTATTAATTGACTTATACTTACTTTTATGAAATAAAATTTGACAAAAAGGTTATTTTAAATGTAATTCATGTCAAGATCATGTTAGTGGATAGTTATAATTCAATTTCATCAGGCAAGAAGTATTTTTCCCTAAAAAATAGGTCTTTTTTAACACTTGTACAGAATTCTCAAGCTCCCTTACAGAAAAAATATGGTAGAGTGACTATTAACCTCATCATATGTCATATACACATTTTTTTTCATTTATTTTAAAAAAAATTACATCTACAACTCATTTCTTTTCTTTCTCCATTGGCAAGCCAAGGAAGGGAAAGTTCAAACACTCACCATGAGAGGTATAGGTGGATTGAAGTAAAAATATTATAAAAGTGGATATAAATATAAGTTAAATTCACATCCATATAAATAACTTTCAATTTTATGGCTCCTCCTTTATGAATGATTATTTACACTCTAGGCAGGTTTTTATGGAATTACATTCAAGAGGGGTGTATGTTTGTATTTGTTTATGGTTTTAATTAATATATGGATATATGTGAGTTTTATGAGGTCATTTTAGGTTTTAATTATTTAATATTCATGGTGTTTCAACTATCCAAAACTTCTCTTTCAATGTCATTTGAAGGAAAGTTTAAATTGTGCTTATTTTCCAAGATGGTAGCCATATATGCAAAACCTAAGTTTTCTCAACATAGAGGAGGATATTGAAGGTGATTTATATGTTTTAGATAATTTTTTAAAATTTTATTTCATAAAATTTCCTTGAGAGTAATTAATTTTCATATTCCCTTCAAGTTAATTGCCCAATTTCATTGCTTATTGTTTTGTTTCCAAGTGTGCATTTATAGTCATCTCTACAAGGTTTCTAGGAGGTTTGCATAGATTTTTGGATGGTGGAAACATGATGAGTTTCATATTTTAGGTCCTAATACACTAAAAATTCCATTATATTCATGTTATGGAACTTAAGATGCTATGCCAAGGCAAGGATTCTCCTTTGAAAAAGCGACTGCATTTTGGGCTCACAGTCCCTAAAAGTTACAAATAGAGGTCTTGAGGTTTTTTTGGGATGAAATATCTCATGACAAGAGATTACTTAAATTCATTTTATTGTTCTATCTTGTATCCCTATCCACAAATGGTAACCATGCCAAGTTTCAAGGTCAAAGGAGGAGTGGAAGATGGTTTTTGAAGGCCTAAAAAAAGACAAAAAAATAATGAATTTGGATAGTGATGTCTACAATAATGAATGGCATAGTTGAGTTACACTTAAATTTCATGAACCTAAACAATTCCATCAATTTAAAACCATCCTAAATGGTACAAGGAGCATTATTGAGCTAATGTGAAAAAAATAAAAGGGTCAAGTTGATGTTTTGACCACTAATGCCCTCCTCTAGTTCATACAGGCTTGTAAATGGCCACCTACAATTGAGAAAGATAGTAAGATTGAAATTTGGAATATGAATTTTTTGTATTCTTTAAAAGTTTATAAAATTTATATTTATTTAAGGATGACATTAAGGATATTATTGGCAAACCTAAACAATATGTACATGGCCTATTTCTTGCTCAAATGCACCTACATGCCTAGAAATGCATAAAAACACAATCATCCTAGACAGTGAGGAAATAAGATGTAGTTTTGGACCTAAAATGAAAAATAAAATTGGATTTAAGTGAAAGGGTTGAAATATTACCTCAATATTTTTTTAAAAACCTACTCAATAATGAACAAATCCCTAAATCCTTGTTAAGATGTACCTACAAGGGCAAGATTGAGAGCAGCATAGTTAGACAGGGTGTTATAGGTAAATGGACCAAAGCATGGGAGTGATTTCATGTTTTAGATGGTTTATAGGTATAAAAAAATCATATAGGTGGTATATAATCTAAGAAACACAAAAAAATTACCAACACCATCAGCCAAATCTCAAATCATAGCCTACAACCAGGTCTTAAAGGGACTATCTCAGTCCACATGAGCATGGCGTAATTTGGAAAATATGGAATATGAACCAATGAAAAGAGTGATCATATCCTAGAAAATTATGGATGGGTATCACCTTTATGATCTTTATAACATAAAAATTAGGTTTTATTTGTGTTTCAAAAACCTAAAACAAGCTAAAGTAACTTACAGCCAATCTAAAGCAGGGTTCCCCTTTTCTAGGCAATTATAGACCTATTTCATGATTCCAAATAAAAAAGGGTGTTTTAAGGAGATAAAAGGATTGTAAATGGTTTATTTAAAACTTTAAAATCCTAGATAAGCCATAAAATATCATAAATAAGATCAAATCAACCCCTTTTCTCCAAAACATAGTTTATACCCTTCCTACCCTCAAACCCTATCTAGTCAAATTGGAGGACCAAATAGAGGATTTAAAAGATAAAATTTGTTAAAAATAACCATTAGGACCTATATAACATGATAAAATAATAATATTTTACTATCCAATAGGTAAACACTCACTATTTTGTCTCAAACAAGGGGTTATTTTAGTGTGCATGGAGGTGTCAATTTTGGGAAAAGTGATGAAATGTTTAACCATAAGGATAGAAAGGAAAATTTTGTGATTTTATAAGATATATTGGATATAAATAAACATATTATACCTTAATATAAGTTTTTTAATCATACAGGTTGTTTCAACCAATGAGGTTTGCAGTCACGTGTGAAAGGAATCCTTAGGCCTAAAAGCCAAATTGAGGGTCATATTCATTTTTGGCCTTTTCCATGAATTAAAACTGGTTGATTAATGTTTTAAAATGTATTATATATGTTTTTAATCCATAAGGTAACAAATTAATCCATTGAAGTGTCATCTTGGGTCTCAAATGGCAAGCAGGCCTATTGGCAAAGTCTAGGCCTAGTGCCAAACAAGGGTAAGTTTTCATTTTTTGATATTGAGGAGATAATAAAATGATGGGAACATGTTTTTGGGGTGAATATAAAGGTTTTTTATCCATTTTGTTTCAAAAAAATCCATCATATGACCAATTATTGGCTTTGAGGCTCCCAAACCCTCACAAAATGCACTAAATAACACAAATGGTCTTCTTGGAATGCACATATATTTCATGATCCTTTTCATGGGACATGTATCTATTCAAGGAAGTTTTAGGGGGTACTTAAGAATCCAAAAGTGAAATTATTATAGAATTTAAATCAGCCATATTTATGAACAAATGTTAAGAAGGTTGGTCACTCTAAAACCCTCCAAAACCCTGTTTGAGACCTAGTTGTGAAAATCAAGCTAGAAGTGCATATAAATGGAGGATTTTTAACATGAGTGATGAATATATTTTATTTAAAAATCCAATAGGATCACATCCATGGCTTTGTATTGTATGAAACTATATGGAAAAGAGGAAAATAGATCTTATTTTGATAATTTTTTGTGTTGTGTAGGTATGGTGAAATTTAAAGAGATAAAATCAATTTTTGAGGGAATATAAATACTTTTTATAACTCCATATGGTCATTATATCAAGTAAAAAAACTCCTAAGTGTGTCTACCAACTCATTATTTTTAGCTAGTCCAGTGAACCAGCTAGTGAGGACTTAGAAAAAATGATAAATCTTTATTTGGAGAGCCTTTTAAGGCCAATTTATTGTAAATTATGGTAAAATAACTCCTTAAAAATGTAATTTATCCTATTTTATAGGTCATATTTCAGGTTTTAATATCTTGAAGGTGCCAAGTGTGAGAGGTGAAGGGAAAATGGTTATTTTAAGACTACTAAGTGTGATCAAGCATGGCCAAGATGATAGGAAGGGTAAAGATACTCCCTAATACATGTGAGGGATTATTATTAACCCCTACTACTCATATTCATTGTCAAAATTTATCAGGTGCATAGTTTGGGTAGTTTTGTAAGGCCAATCATAAGGGGCAATTTTCTATGCATAGAAAAGGAGTTTCTTGACTATTTACAGGTTATGAATGATCTCAGATGATATTTGTAACTAATAACATGGATTATATCACAAAATACCTTTATCTCATTAATTTTTAATTTATTTTATCAAGTGACACATGTCCAAGTGACTCTTGGACTCCCCTTCTCTCTATCTTCCCATTTCTTCTATAAATTATGGCCTTTTGGCATTGTATTGATCTCTCTATCTGGATATGGTGAAGCCAATACCAAAATTTTACCTTGAATAAATAAATACAATTGTTTTACCTCATTCAAATATTTCATTAAGTGTATATTCTTGGTATTAGTCTTGTGCAAGTGTAATTTCCATTTACCTTCACATGTTGATTCCATTAGTACCTAGTGTATTGTGACTTCCTTCTTATAGGTAAATAAGAAGTGTCTAAAGAGAATGTAGATGTAATTGAGTAGCATACTTGATAGAGTATCTTATAATTCCTATTATTTAGTTCCTCCTATCCTATGTCATCTCCAAGACCCCATGTTAAAGCATTAATGTGAGAGGAGAGATTGATGTTGAATGAAGTATATGTGCTACTTGTCCTTAGTTTCAAGTGTATGTTAAAGGTATGAGTAGAGAAAATATTTTGGGGCATCACCTCTCATATAATAGGTTTACTTTTATTTATTCTAACCCTTTTCACCCCCCCCCCAAGTTTTTAGTAGTAGGAGTATGAGCTTTAATGATGTATCAAGTGGAGCTAGCCCCTAATCTAGAAATCCACCCCCAAATAAGGATTCCCACAGCCTTGGGGTGGTTCTATTGTTTAAATTTAATGAGGAGAATCTTCTCCCATCTCCTCATTGGGTGTAAGTTAAAGTTACAACACCTACCTCGACCTGAAGCTTAGAAAAAAAACATCTTAAGTTCCTAGAAGTTCTTCCCTTCCTTCATCCACAACACAATAATAAAACATTCACTATTATACAAGCCCTATCATTCACCCCACAAATTATATGGACCATTTCCATCTTAATCCTTGAGACTAAGGACCCGAAGAGGGATTACCCAACATTTTTGATATCCATATGGTTAAGATAAAAATTAACCCAAGAAACTTCACTAGATGATTGTGACCCTTTTATAAATGATCATTGGGTCCTATACTATGAGGGGTCCTTTAGGTGATAGGTGTTGGGTGAATATTTTGTCATCAAAAAACTAATGGAAAAATGGTTACATCAACCATACCACAAGGAGATTTATATGGCAAAATGGATGTGGTGACCACAGCTAAAATGAGACAAATCTCTCTTCTTAGCAAGGGGAGGTTCCCTATAAACTATAGTATACTAATATAATCTGAAAATAGACTCAGGGGTGAAATCATACCATCCATCTCTCTTTTTTTAGAGATGATGTTCAAAAAATAGAGGATAATTCTAGTGTAATTGTTGAAGGCACTTCTCTTCTTTCAGAAATGATATTTAGCAAATAGTAGGATTCCTTCCTTGGGTAGTAACTGTAACCACAAGAAACCCATGAAAGCACAAAGTCTTTCATTACTTCTCCCACTGATCAGGACAAAGGACACCGTAGAATGAAGTGCAACATAAAGTCTCCACCTAAAACTACAACAAAGTAAAATATTACGAAGGATAAGGGGAGCTCAAAGTCTCTCTAGTATCCTTTACACAAAACACATACTGAAGACAATAATGGTAGCACAAAGTCTCCACTGTCAGCTTAAAAAATCTTCCAACTTATTTCCACTTGTTCTGCTTATTTTATTAAATGGACAAGACTGTATTTAGGAAAAAGACATAAGAATAATTTCCTAGATAACACAAGTTATTTCAACACAAAGTATAAAAGTCACTTTCTTTCTCATTCACTTAACAAAATATGATTAACAGTCTAAGCTCTAAGTCTCAAGAATGCCTTTCAATTTGGGCAGAGCTTCGCTTCTAATAATAGAGAGATCTCCTTTATACAAAATGAGAGATTACAATATATAGCATCATAAGAAAGACTTGGGTACTTGTTTTCATGAAATGGCCCATGATGCATTGAATGCATTTGGAAATTTTGTAAAGGGGCCATGCTAGAATAGGTTATCAACCTTAAATTTGGTGTTCTAAATCATCTCAAATGTTTCCTCCTAAGCATGGGTTGCCTGGTCTTCTTTATGATGCTTACATAGCTATCCATTCACCTTTTCTTAATGAAGAAAAATAAGCTACACCATTGAATGTTTATGTTCTCTGAGGTCCACCTGGTGGACTGTTCCACCTATTGGAATAACTCTTTTGTAGATATTTTTGGATTTTATGTAGTCGCTCCCTCTTTCCTTGCTACATTTTTTCTCTTCCTGGTGATATGAGCTCTTAGAGCTATCTTCTCACTTTCTGTTGGCTCCTTCGGCTCCTTTCTTGGCTGGTCACTGAGTTTGTTCTTAGGTCTTTTGAAAATCAATGGTTATTCCATTACCATAAATTTGACATCCATAGGGACATCACTGGTTGCTTAAACCACTTTGAACCTTGAACCTTTGAACTCTTTCAATTCAATGGTTCAATGGTTTAATGGTTCAATGGTTTGTAAAGAGCCACATTCACTTAGTCTTCTTCTTCAGTTGAACCATTTTTTGGAATCTTCCACTTCATCCATTCACTCAAAGCTTCCACTCAAACTTTGAACTCTTTGAACCTTTGAACTCATTGAACCTTTCAGAGGTAGGGTTCAATGGTTCAATGGTTCAATGGTTCATTCTTACTCTTTGGATCCTTTTATTCTTTAATTCTATTAAACTCATTGAACTCATTGAACCTTTGAACCTTTGAACCTTTTCAGTTCAAGGTTCAATGGTTCAACAGTTCATTTTATGAATCCTTTTATTCTTTAATTATGTCAAAGTCATTGAACCTTTAAACTCGTTAAACCTTTGAACCTTTCAGAGGTGGGGTTCAATGGTTCAATGGTTCAATAGTTCATTCCAATTATTTGAAACCCACCATTGAGTCTTTTGATTGAACCTCAGTGTTGAACTATCCTCAAAACACTTAGGAAATGCCTTAAGTGTTTTAAACTTCCCTTTGAGAAAGCCTACCTATTGAACCTGTGATTTCCTTAGCTAAAAAGGCATGAATATTTGAAAAACTTGACTACTCAAAACATTTTGAAAGAAAGAAAGAGACCATTTTGGCCTGCAGGATCGAAAATGGTCGACATGTTGTCCACAAAAACAAATGACAAATTTTGGGAACAATAACTAGCTCCAATTTGGGAACTTCCATCGATTGAAATTTTGAAACAATCAAAGGGAGTAGAATCCAGAATATCAGTGCCTTTATCTATGCCATTGGGCTACAGAGTCATGCTTACTCAAAAATAAAGGTACTAAAAATAAATAAACAAAACAATACAAAGAAAGACTATACATATGTACAACTAGACTTATCTGATACTTCAAGGATTGAAGTGCTTCAGATGATGCCCACTATGAGATAGTACAAATGGCATTCCATCTTGATATATCAGTAAGAAACTATTTTCACCCCAGAATTGGTGATTGGCAAATGGACTTCTCCACTAGGAATCCAATTTTCTATGCATTCTTTTTGGTTTTCTCTTCTTGCCCCACAACAAGATTTGATCTCTACCATGAATCTTTATTCTCTTGCCAAAGAGTTTCTTTACTTGGTTTTGATATGTAGCAATATGGTCCACTACCATAATTCATTTATCTTCTATTTTAGTCTAACACATGATTTGATTGTCGCCATTGAACACTTGCCAATGGTTGGCATTATTAGGTACACTTGGTCGAAAGACCCATTCAATAATATACTTATGCTCTTTGAAATCTTGGTGAGGAACCATGAGAGTTGCAAAGATGGCCAAGGAATTTGCTTGATCATTAGATTCTCTGGGCATAGTAGAAATACTAAAAGCATCAAAACTTTTGAGGCAGTCCCATACCAGATTGTGATAATGTCACAATATTTCATTCTTGGTTTGATATAAGTTACTCACTTGATAAACCACCAAATCAACATCTCCCTAGGCATGAAGAAGCTTGACACCTTTAGCTTGAGCAGCCTTCAATTTGAGTAGTAGAGATTCATACTCGGTAGTGTTGTTAGTGTTGCTAAATTGTAACTTGTATGAGTATGTAAAAATATCTCCTTGAGGAGATATCAGAACAACTCTAGCTCTAGAACCAGTAGAGGAATTACTACCATCAAATTCAAGAATCTAAACATCATTAGAATCTGATCTTCTTTTAGATTTTTCTTCATTAGGGAGAGAAGATCCTTTTTCATCTATACTACACCCTACCAATTCTTCTAATGTCTTATCTAGTTTTTTTGGATTGTCACCTAGTAAAATTTCATTTGATGAAATAAGAACATATTCAGTAGACATAAAGTAATTACCCATGCTTGAAGATTCAAACAAAATTTGAGCTTTAGGGGCTAATGTTTGGGTGACAATGTATTTTGATTCCTTCTCAAGAAGTAGCCTTTACATGAAGCCCTTGACATGTATCCTCACCTCAGACAGGTCCATGCTCAATTCTCCACCAACATCCTTGCAAAAATTTTACCCAAGTAGAATGTCGTAGGAGGCTGGAACATCAGCCACCAGGATTGTCATTTTAATCCTCTTATCTAGGAAGGCTGTAAATATAAATTAGGCATCTTTGATCTATTCCAAAAGTGGCACTTGTTTGTTTTCCATGGAGAAACATCTCCCAAAAGTTTTAGTCAGTGTGAGCCCAAGAGAGTCTACCACCTTGGTAGGCATCACATTGTCAGAGGTCCCAAAATCTATTATGCAATTATTCATCTTGTGACCATTTATCAGTAGGGAAACATAGAAAGGTTTTATCTTCCCAAGGGAAATAGGAGGAGTAATGACAAGATTGTTTTAGGTAGATGTGTTCTTTGGGGGATCATGAGTTACCTTTGAAATATCTTGTCCTGTAGGGAAGATTTTGTTCTTAATGCATTCAACTAGCCTATCCAACTGGTCAAGTTTGGATTGTAAGTATTCAAACTTAGAAATTTAGATCTTTGTCTTCCTAATATGGTCAATTATATCAAATGACTAAACAGAACTAGGAATAGAGGAAGGAAGTCCATCATTCTGGGTTTTATTAGGTGTGGTACTAGTCTAAGAAATTGAAGCAAAAGGTGCATGGCTATTTGAGGTACTTACTTTTTTATTAATCACCAGGTCCTTTGATTGGAAATGTAAAGAATTCCCTCATTTAATAATTGAAATTTTTGGTCAATATTCTTCCCCTATGTTTCCCTTTTCAGCTTGTTGAGTTGACTAGTTCTAGGACCTAATAAATACAATGTATGATCCACCAAACACTTCTCCTTTACTTCTTGAATCATCCTGGTAATTTAGGAAACCAATGTTGGAGTCACTAGCTAATTCTTCCTTGCCTTCTACAAAGAGATCAGCTTCATCTTCTTGGTTCAACTTAGTTTGGAAAGAGAAATCATGTTCAGCTTCATGATAACCAACTACTGAGTTAACTAGTGTTGCTTCAATGGCAAGCTTCCCTGGTGAGGGAGGAAGATGATTTAGTTGCCCTTGATTCCTGGTAGCATTGCCTTGATATGACTAGTTGGGAAACCTCCTCCTTGGTATATCTTGATAATAAGGAGGAGTATACATCCCTTGTGCCATTTGCTTTTTAAGAGCTATCAATTCATTTCCTAGATTTTACACCATAGGATCAGTGGTGCTTGTAGAAAAGTTTTTAGAAGATGAAGAAGATTTATTTTTGGTAGAATCTCTTCTTATCTTTCCTACTAAGATAAGATCATCTTCAACCTCAGTGGCCAAAATTTGAGCTAAAACAAGATCTATGTGGCCAACCCACCTCAATAGGAAACTCACTTCAGGAAGCTAAGAATTGATGAAGAAACATTTAAGATTCTCAGGTGTCGGCTGAGCAATTATAGGAATCTTGTTCCTTAGCTTGTCAAATTTAGAAATGAAGTCTCACATAAATTCATGAGGCTCCTTCTTCATTTGCATAAGCTAAGCTAACAAGGCATGTGCATCTTTTGCAAGTCTAAATCTAGCCTCAAACGTGGTCTTGAGAGTGTTCTAATCAGTCACTATTTGTGCTTGCAGATGATAAAACTAGTCTACAACAGTGCCTTACAATGTTTCCACAAATAGTCTAACTATTATGTCTTCATATTTAATGCCTATCACACAACAAGCTATACAAAATGCTATAATATGTTCATCAGGATGAACTCTCCCATCACCATAGAACTTGGGAAAAATCTTCCTTGAACTATGGGGTAGCTCATGTAAAGGTGGGGTTAGATTCAGAGGACCAAAAGTATTACCCCAGGGTCCTTGAGCTGTCATGCTATGATTGTTAAAGGGAGGGATAAAAAATCTTTGTGGGATATGTATAGATAAAGCTCTGCTAATAGAGGAAAGAGAAGCTTTTCCTATTATTGGGGACCTGACATTTGTAAGAGGAAAACTCTTAATTCACTGAAGGCGAGATAGTGGAGGAAAAAGATCAAAATTACTCAGCTACACCAAGTCAAATACAAGGTCAACAATACCTTGAGCTCTTTGGCTTCGTGTGTACGGTGGATCTACCAAAGTGTTAAATAGGAATGGAAAAAAATTGAAATTGCTTCAATTTGAAGCTTGAGGCTTCAAACTGCTCATTCTTCCCCAGCAGAGTCACCAAAAATTGTTGGCATGAAGCTGCTTGTTCTTCCCCAATGGAGTCGCCAAAAATTATTGGATGAATATTTTGTCATCAACTGAGTGAAGGCAAAATGGTTACATCAACCACAGCACAAGGATATTTATATGGCAAAATGGATGTGGTGATCACAACTAGAATGAGACAAATCTCTCCTCTCAGCAAGGGGAGGTTCTCTATAAACTATAATGTACTAATATAAGCTGAAAATAGACTCAGGGGTGAAACCATACCATCTAACTCTCTTCTTTTAGAGATTATGTTCATAGAATAAAGGAGAATTTTGGTGTAATTTTTGAAGGCACTTCTCTTCTTTCAAAAATGATATTCAACAAATAGTAGGATTCCTTCCTTGGGTAGTAACTATAACCATAAGAAACCCATGAAAGCACAAAGTCTTTCATTTCTTCTCCCACTGATTAGGATAAAGGACACCATAGAATGAAGTGCATTACAAAGTCTCCACCTAAAACTATAAAAGAGTAGAATATTACGAAGGATAAGGGGAGCTCAAAGTCGCTCCAGTATCTTTTACACAAAACATAGACTGAAGACAATAATGGTAGTATAAAGTCTCCCACAGTCAGCTTTAGGACATCTTCCAGCTTATTTCCACTTATTCTACTTATTTGATTAAATGGACAAGACTATATTTATGAAAAAGACATAAGAACAATTTCTTATATAACATAAGCTATTTCAACACAAAGTCTGAAAGGTCACTTGCTTTCTCATTTACTTAAAAAAATATGATTAACAGTTTGAGATCAAAGTCTCAGAAATGCCTTTCAATTTGGGTAGAGATTCACTTCTAATAATAGAGAGATCTCCTTTATATAAAATGAGATATTACAATATATAACATCACAAAAAAGACTTGGGTGCTTGTTTTCATAAAATAGCCCATGCTGCATTGAATGCATTTGGAAATTATGTGAAGGGGCCATGCTAGAATAGGTCATCAGCCTTAACTTTGGCATTCTAAATCATCTCAAATCTCTCCTCCTAAGCATGGGTTTCCTGGTCTTATTTATGATGTTTACATGGCTGTCCATTCACATGTACTTAATGAAGAAAAATAGGCCATGCCATTGAATGTTTGTGTTCTCTGAGGTCCACTTGGTGGACTGTTCCACCTACTAGAATAACTCTTTTGTAGATATTTCTAGATTTTATGTAGTTGTTCCCTCTTTCCTTGCTACATTTTGTCTCTTCTTGGTGATCTAAGCTCTTAGGGCTATCTTCTCACTTTCTATTGGCTCCTTTAGCTCCTTTCTTGGCTGGTCACTGAGTTTGTTCTCAGGTCTTTTGAAAATCAATGGTTATTCCATTACCCTAAATTTGACATCTATGGGGACATCACTGGTCACTTGAACCATTTTGAACCTTGAACCTTTGAACTCTTTCAGTTCAATGGTTAAATGGTTCAACGGTTTGGCAGTTCAATGATTCAATGTTTTGTAAAGAGCCATGTTCACTTAGTCTTCTTCTTCAATTGAACCATTTTTTGGAATCTTTCACTTCATCCATTCACTCAAAGCTTCCACTTGAACTTTGAACTCTTTGAACCTTTGAACTCATTGAACCTTTGAACCTTTCAAAGGTGGGGTTCAATGGTTCAATGGTTCATTCTTACTCTTTGAATCCTTTTATTCTTTAAGTCCATTGAACTCGTTGAACCTTTTAACTTTTGAACCCTTTCAGTTCAAGGTTCAATGGTTCAATGGTTCATTCTATGAATCTCTTTATTCTTTAATTCCATCAAAGTCATTGAACCTTTGAACCTTTCAGAGGTAGGGTTCAGTGGTTCAACGGTTGAATGGTTCATTCCAATTCTTTGAAACCTATTGTTGAGTCTTTTGATTGAACCTCAGCTTTGAACCATCCTTAAAACACTTAGGAAATGCCTTAAGTGTTTTGAACTTCCCTTTGAGAAAGCTCGCCTATTGAACCTGTGATTTCCTTAGCTAAAAAGTCTTAAATATTTAAAAAACTTGACTACTCAGAACATTTTGAAAGAAAGAAAGAGACCATTTTGGCCTACAGGACTAAAAATGGTTGATATTTTGTCCACAAAAACAAGTGACAAACTTTGGGAATAATAATAGGGAAAGGATCATTTTAATTTCTCTTGAAGGGAGAGCCATGTATTTTAGCTTCAAGCTAGACTTTGAGTGTATGAATAATAGATCTGAGTATGAGGCCCTATTTTTTAGCATGCTCATTAAAAAATGTTTGGGAATTCTAAACTTAAGGATCCAAGGGGACTCATAGTTATTTTAAAATAAGGTTTCTAAGTTCTATCAAACCAAGGCTAAATACCTTTAGTTGCTTAATATCATTATGCATGAGATTGATAAAGACTTTAAATATTTTTATATAAAATCAATCCCTAGGGAAAATAACTAATTTTCCAACTCCATGGATGACTAAATTTCATGCTTTGAATTGCATCCAATAATATTAGAGTTTGATTTCATAATTTTGGTCAAGACATAACATCTTGTGTACAAAAATCCTAATGACCAAACCATTACCCAAATCAATAAATATAATGATCCCTTGGTCCTTATTTTAGTTGATAATGATGAATATATTCTTGAGTCCTTATAATTTTATGATTACCTACTGATGTTCCATCACAAGAGGGAATTTTCACTTATTTTTTATCCCACATCAGCCCTTGGGACTGAATATTACAATTCTTACTATCATGTTGAGGATTACCTATCTTATGATGATGAACATAATGTCTCCAATATAGAGGGTGAATATCCCAATCTTCCCCTGGCTCTTGACATGTTTAAAGATGGAAATGTCTCCCTGATTGAAGAAACCATTGACATTAACATTGGGACAAAGGAGAGTCCTAAAATTCTTGAGCCAAGGTCTTCACTCTCTACATAGGAGGTGAACGGCCATAAGTATCTCCTCATATAAATCTCAAAATATTTTGATTTCTCCTACACTGACATGGCAGGTATCAACCACAATGTAGTCATCCAAAACCTAATTATAATGTCTGATGTTATAGCGTATAAAAAAAATTAAACCCATCAATCCTAAGGTCACATTGATGGTAAAATATGAATACATCAAACTTTTAAAAGTCATATTTATTAAGCCAATGAACTATTCCAAATGGATGTCCAACATTGTCCCTGTCTCCATTATAATGGTAAAATCAAAATATGTAAATACTTTCAAGACATTAACAAAGCATGTACAAAGGATGACTTCCCTCTCCCATTCATTGATGTCACTATTGATGCTACCATGGGGTATGAATTTATATTACTCATGGATGGTTTCTATGGGTACAACCAAATTTGCATTTCTAATGAGGACCAAAGCAAAACCTTATTTACTACACCTTGGGAGACCTTTTCTTATGTCATGATGCCCTTTGGTATAAAAACTATAGGGGAAACATAACAAAGGGTGATGAACCACATATTTCACAATCTCATTCACAAGATAGTGGAGGTCTATGTAGATGATATTTTAGGAAAATCAAGACAATGTGTAAATCATTTAGAGGTGTTACTCACCATATTAACATGCTTAATTGATCCAACATAAAAATACTAGGGTATATCATCTCCTAGTGTGGGATTGATATTGACCATACAAAAATATGAGCAATCTTGGAAATTCTCCCTCTCGCAAAGGAATCATGCATCAAAATTTTCTTAGGTAAGCTAGGGTCCATTCAACGATTCATTCTATAACATCCCCACTAGGATCTATCTACAAATACATGATTTTTTTAATTTAATAACATATAATTTAAATATATTACACCATGATAATCTAATTAGTGATCATATAAAATACTCTAAGTACCATAATTTTACATGAAGCATACTACATCATACATCATTGAACATTGTCATCATAAAAACCACATCATAATTGATTATATAAATTAATTATAGATATCCAACCATGATTGGTACAAGCATACAACCACTATTGTTAATATATAGTAAATAATTAATTATAGCTCATCAAGATAATGTTTCAATAATAAATACAATACAATGTGTGTGTGTGTGGGGGGGGCGGGGGGGGGGGGGGACGCTCCCTGGAGCATAGTTCCCTAAATTCTAGTATCTATGGAAATTTTAAGTGTCATCTTAAAATTAGTACTATTATGGATACAGAAAGCATCATCTGAGTGATTTTACACACCAACCAAAGAAAATTATCCCTTGCACTAATCCCATCATGGAATGGCCCTCCCTTCATGGATGAGTAGATAGTGATGGTGCAAGAATCTAGAGAGACAAGCTAGTACCCATGTTTTGTATGATTTCTAAAACTAAACATGCAGTGTATCATAAAAACCCATTATACTCAAGATATAAAATATATATGTAAATCATACTCATGAAATTATAATGTCTCACTTAACATTATGTTGGTCAAAGTTTTCAATAAACAATGATCTAGGGATCAGTCAAATTCATACACACTAATTAATCAGATTATCTTCATCTATTATTGTGATGCTAGAAAGTTAGTGAAATCCATCTCACTACTTACTCAGTAACATCAATGAAAGATTTGGTTACATAGTATAACTAATATATTTATATATATTACATCCTAATATGAATCATATAACATGTCAAGCATAGGAATAATCTAAATACATACATTTATTCCATCAATCATATGACTGAATCGTAAAATATTATATATCACATAAATAACATAAATGATAACTACAGTTTATACCACCTAGATAAAATATACATTTAACTATAGTTTTTAATTACTATAAGAAGTTTCCAAGTATACTACACCCTATGATAACCCATATTCTCTTTATTTATTTTTATTTATTTATACTTTTATTTATTTTAAGAATTTTTTCTCGTTTTCCTATTTTTTTCTCTTAAATATCAATTATCATATTTTACTCATTTGTCTCTAATTATAATAATTAATTATTTTTTTAATTAAATTATAACCTTGAATGACTTGAGGATTAATTCATAAATTAATAAACTTGAATTTAATCTAATTATGCAAATCACAAACATTAATGATCATACACGTAAATCACATAGGATGAAATCTATATAACCATTTAAACTATGTGATCAACCATGTATAAATAACTATCTAATGCATATAGAATCAAATCACACTATGTTAACTATTCCACTATGCATCTAACATGTGCTAGCTAATGTTTTGTGTGCATGGTTCTAGATGATTTCTCTATCATCTCCTGAAAACTCCATCTACATCACCCTCTTCGATGATGTTCTCCCTCCATCATGCTCTAAGGGATGATTTCTCTTGCATCAAACTCATCACAAGTAGGTAGTTAGGTCATAACATCATGATATACATGCATCATAAAATATAGATAAAATAACAAATCAACATGATTATAATATAAATACATACATTACAACTAACTCAGAGCAATGTAATAATGTAACCTAAGTAATATTTAACTGTCCCATAACATCATATATCTCAAATCTTAGTTAAAAATAATGGAATCAAATTATTAACCATAAATATCTAAGGATAATCATGTAAGTTTGCTTAGTGAGGAATTGAGATGTAACATACTTCTCCTAGCTAGTCATTGTCTTGGATGACTCTTATTCAAACATAAGTTTTGAATTAAAAATATTGTTCAGTTAAAAAATAACATAGGAAAAAGTATCAAATCAAGTAAATAAATGTATAAATCACTTTTAGAACTCATCATAATCCTCCCAAGTAGAATTATCTTTAGAGTATTTATCCCATAGGACCTTACACTATGACATCTCTCTATTACGTAAATGAATTTTTTGAGTGTCAATTACTCTGATTGGTTCTACCATGACCACCCTAAGATCTAGAACGTACAAAGCCTTCTAATCCAACACATACGTAGGATCAACATATACTTTTTAAGATAAGAAATATAGAACATATTATGTAATAGATCTAGGGGTGGTGGCAATGCAATACTATACACTATATTATTGACCACTTCTAACACCTCGAAGGGTCCTACATATCTTGGTGACTATTTTGTTAGCTTAACCCACAAGAACACTTTACCACTATTGAAAAATTCTTATATATTCTCTTCACATCAACATAAATCTTCTACTTATCATTTACGTTAGCTAATCTATAACTCATCAATCTAAATTTCTCTTCCATTTCTAAAAGTATTTCAAGTCTAAAGACTACCCTGCCCTCAAACCTATCCCAATTAATTGGTGTCTTGCACCTTATTTCATACAGTGCTTCAAATGGTGCCATCTTCAAAGTTGATTGGTATGATTTATTATAAGTAAACTCAACCAATGAAATATAATATTCTTAATTTAATTGATTATCCATGTAGTACATATGAATAAGATCCTCTAACAATTGATTAACTCTCTTAGTCTGACCATCCATCCCTGGGTGATATATAGTGCTAAAATTTAGTTTCATGCCAAAAATTGAATTCATAGTTACCCAAAATCTAGAATGCATCTTCATATCATGATCTTAAATAATATTATTGAAAAATCCATGCAACCCAAACACTTTCTTCATAAACCTCTTTGCAAGAGTAGGTACATCATCTATTAAATTGCCTAGTATAAAATGAGCCACCTTGGTTAGTTTGTAAAATATTATCAAGATCATATCACATTTATTTTGTGACATAATTAAACCTTGGAAAAAGTCCATATTGATCACTTTCCACTTCCATTCTAGTATATAATATATATAACAACCCAATCAAATGCACATACTCAGCTTTCAACCATTATCATTCTAGACAACATGACACATAGTCTGCTACATATTTCTTGGTTCCCTTCTAGAAAAACAATGATCTAAGCTCTATTATGAGCTTGGTTACTCCTATATGTCCCCAATATGGGGCATTATGAAATTTTTTTAACACTTTTATCTATATATTCTCTCAATCTAACACACACATCCTTCCATTATATTGTAAAATACCGTCACTCTCTAATTTTAATCGTTTATATCGAGGATTTTGATCATTTTAGACAATGATTTTCTGACCTCCTGATCATAGAATTCATCTCCTAGAAAGAATTCAATCATTTTATCCTTGAAAGTACTCTTAATAGTAGTTATGGTTTTTATGTACCTTATATGACTTAAGGCATCAACTATTATGTTTTCCTTGCCTTTGATATATTTGATATCAAAACTATAATTAACAAAAAATCTAGCTAGCATCTCTAACAAGAATTCAAATTTAGTTGGGTAAATATGTACTTGAGTCCCAAGTTATCCATCTTGAGTTCAAAAAAATTTCCCAATAAGTAATTCCATAAAAATTTCAAAGCGTACACAATTACCATAAGTTCTAGGTCATGAGGGGCATATTTCACCTCATAAGGCTTAAGCTTCCTTTATTCATAATCCACCACTGCACTATCCTACTTATGGACTCTTCCTAGTCCATCCCCTAACACATTTGTGATCACTAAAAATTGACCACTGGGGTCAGGAATTATTAAAAATGGTGTTGAAGTAAGCCTTATTTTCAATTCATAGAAAGCTACTTTGCACCTATTTGACTAGACAAAACTTTGGTTCTTACATTACAAATAGATAATTGGATTAGCTATCTTAGAAAAATTTGGAATGAACTTCTTGTAATAGTTTGTTAATCCCATGAAAATTCTTACCTTATGCACATTCTTTGGCACTACGCATTCTATAATGGCTCTAATATTTATTAGATCCACTAAGATACCATCCACAAAGATAATATGTCCCAGATATTACACTCTCTCCTAGAAAAATACACTTAGACAACTTGTCATACAACTTATGCTTCTACAATCATTATAGAACTAGTTTCAGATGTTGAAGGTGATCTTATTCATCCTTATAATATATAAGAATTTCATCCAAAAATACCAAAACAAAATGATCAAGATAATCTTTATACACATTGTTCATGAGATTCATGAATGTTGTTATAGCATTAGTCAATCCAAATGGTAACATTGTGAACTCATAGTTCTTGTAATGAGTTTTTAATGTTGTATTTAGAATATTATCATCCCTAATCCTTGGTTGATGGTATCTTGATCTAAGATCAATCGTATAAAACATCATTGTTCCCTCCATTTGATCAAAAATATCATCTATATGAGGTAGAGAATACATGTTTTTGATAGTTACTTTATTCAACATCCTATAAGCAATGCAAATTTGAAGAGTACCATCTTATTTTTGACAAAGACAACTGGTGCACCCCATGGTGACACACTAGGCTTGAATAACCCCTTTGACAACAATTCCTAGATTTGAGCCTTAAATTCAACCATATCAATGGTAATCATCTTATATGGTACCTTCGAATATGGTTCCAAACTAGATATGATATTGATAGAGATATTAAACTCATGTTTAGATATAAATCCTAGCAATTCTTCCAAAAACATATCATGAAAATCTCTAAGGAATGGATAATCTTCAAGATATGGTTCCTTAGGTTCCTACATTTCATTTATCTTGATGATAAATGTCTGTCACCATTTTTCTTGTATCTTCTTGAGTTGAATTATAGAAATATACCTAATATTTAACTCTCTTTTCTCACCCTAAATTTATGTCTAATTTCCAAAATCATCTAGACACTCAACTTTTTTCAGGTAGAATTTAACCTTGGCCTTATGTTTTGCAATCCAGTTGAATCATAGTATTACATCATATGACTTAATGGTACTACATACATATCCACTACTATTGTGAACTTGGGCAACCTAATCTATGATTCAACTAAACACTTGTCAACCATGATTTTTAAGTCATTTCCATACTATATTGACCATGCATTTGCCATTACTCTATCTCTTCTAGTAAACTTACTAATATTTTTAGGATCTATAAAACATTTTATATCCCTTATATCTATCACAATGGAAACTAAATGTTAAAACAAATTACCTAACATTTCTATGGGTAATACTTAAAATTTGACTTATCGATTATCAACTATTACATGAATACGCTACTAAAAATTGCCTTGCTTAATAATAGGACCTTTGTTTTTTGTCTTATATTGAGTACAATCATGAGCATAATGGTCAAATTTACAAAATAAATAACTTCTAGGTGGTCCTTTCCTATTAGCCCATTGGTTTCCCTTGAAACCACCTTTGAAACCATTGCCTAGTTTTTTTTTGCCTAAACTATTGTTGAATTTGGCATTATGGATTTTGAACTACTTCCTAGAGTCTCCACTCATATGTTTATAATTCTTATTTTTGAGAGTTGACTTATAATTTAAAAACTTTTTCTTGAACATGACCTTGGCCTATGCAATGGAATTCAACTTTTTTTGTTATTTGATCACCTTCTTGAAGACCTATTTCATGGTAGAAGGTTTGTGCATGTCCACCTCTACACTGATATGGGGTCTCAATCCCATGATAAAAATTTTGATCCTAAACCTCGCATCTCCCTGTTACTGAGGTATGTGTTTTATAATTTTGGTTAACTATTCCTAATACTCATTCACCAATAAGTCTCTTTGCTTCATATTCTAAAAATATGTGAGCTTCTAATCAAAAAAAATATATGAAAACCATTGTGCCCTTAACAAAGTCACAAACTAATCCCAAGTAGTTTTGGTCAACTTAAGTTCATTTCCAACCTCTTGTTGGCCCACCATGTAGCTGCCTCACTAGCCAACTAGTATGTTCTCCATACTGATCTAGTGAACTTGGATTAGTTTTAAATTTTTTAATACTTTTCCATCTCTATCATCCATGATTCAGCTCCATCACCAAAAATAATTCCATTTAACTTAGGTGGTTTAACCTTCATCATATATCTAACCAACTCTACATATATTTGAGCTCTCACATCCTGAGGATTTTATTGCTCAATGAGATGATCTTTAGGTACATCCTAATGTTCTTCCTCTTTATGGCCATGAAGTACCTACTCTAGAGATATAATTTGATCCTTAGTCTTATTCATTATTATGAAAATATAATCCAACTTTTATGCTTTCCCAATGATAAATCAATTAGGATTAAATAAAAGGTTATTATCATTGACATTTGATGGGCCCTCTCTAGATACGATAGCTTTCACCATTCTCCTTTATATAAATATAAGGGTATGAAAATTTTAATGGACTCATTAGGTCCTATAGTTTGATTCGTAACTTTGATACCACATGTAACATCCCCATTAGGATCTACTTATAAATACACATTTTTTTTAAAATTTAACAACATATACTTTAAATGGATTACACCATGAGAATATAATCAATGATCATATAAAATACTCTAAGTATGATAACTGTAAATTAAGAATACTACATCATACATCATTGATCACTATCATCATAAAAAATATGTCATAATTAATTATAAAAAGTAATTATAGATATCTAGCTATGACTGGTACAAACATATAACCACTACTATCAATGTATAGTAAAAAATTAATTATATCTCATCATGATAATGTTTCAATAATAAATACAATACAATGTAGATATATAATATATGTGACTCCTTCAATCATAGTTCCCTAGACTCTAGTATCTATAGCAATCTCAAGTGTCTTCTCAAAAATAGTATTGTTGTGGAGATGGAGAGCATCATCTAAGTGATTTTATATACTAACCATGGACCAATGATCCCCTAAACTAATTCAATAAAAGAATGGCCCTCCCTTCATAGATGAGTATATAGTGATGGCATGAAAATCCATAGAGACAAGCTAGTACCTATGTGCAATATGATTTATAAAAATAAACATGTGATGTATCATAAAAATTTGTTCTACTCAAGATATCACACAAACATGTAAATCATACTAATGAAATGACAATGTCTCACTAAACATTACTTTGGTCAAAGTTTTCATTAAATAATGATCTAAAGATTAGTCAAATTCATACACACCACTTGATCAAATTACCTCCATCTAGCATTGTGATGCTAGTAAGTTAGTGAAATCCATCTCACTACTTCCTTAGTGTCATCAATGAGAGATTTGGTTAACATAGTATAACCAGTAGATTCATATAGATTACATCCTACTATAAATCAAATAAAATGCCAAGAACATAAAAAATATAAATGCATATATTTATTCCATCAAACATATGAATTAATTTCATAATATTATCTATCACATATATAACAGAAATGATAACTACAATTTATATCACTTAGGTAAAATATACATTTAACTATAATTTCTACTTACTATAAGTAGTTTTCAAATATACTACACCCTATGATAACACCTATTATCATAGTCTAGTGTTCTTAAGCACAACTAATAATACCACAATCAATCATAATAAAGTAATTATAAATCAATGGAAGTATAAGCTTCTGCTCAAACAACTAATTATAACAAATAAAGTCTTAGTTCTCATGAAACATATAATACTCCATTCTATCATTTATTATACTTTCATTAGTTTGTATGCACATATAAATAATTTTCTATTATATATAAATCTATAATATAGTTTTGAACCACCAATATAACTATAATTAGAGTAACACACCCTTATGTACAAGTATAAACTAAAAAGGCATAGATGTTCTTATATTCTTTTTAAGCATACTATTCATTAATATGTAGTTTATTATATTAATATTTCCATAATATGTATCTTATTTCACATTTTACATATGATAATTTATCTCATGCATATCACAAAACTTATCATAATTTAATGAAAGACTACATTGAGCTATATATACATCACATGCTTTATTAAAATCTATTTTAAGATTTTGATATACTATAACTGCATATATTCTAAAATAAAAAAATATACTCATTTATATAAACTACATTATAAGACATAAGCCATCATGTGAGCTTTTTATTAATATATTTTATCGATTATAAATCCTTAATGATTGAGTCCACACTATGACTCATTATAACCATAATATATCATCCTTCATAGCCATTAATATGCCATTTAGGTTGAGAATTGCACATATTATTAGAGATTATAACTAGTCTAAGGTAAAATATGAATGCTTTTGTCTCTTTAAGCTTATCTAAATTTGAGTTAACATTCTTTACATAATGTTTTAATTGTTTGCATGTTTAGTCCTCCATTTTTTATATGTACAAGTATTATAGCATCTAAAGAAGAGTCTTGAGATGATCCCATGAAGACAAGGAAGGGCATTAGTCACAAATATATCATTTTATTGAATCTTCATATTTTTCCAAGCATTCTATGGACCTTCATAGATAGCTATGGGCTTTCACAATTGAACTACGGATTTTGATAATCAAGTTACAGATTTTGATAGTCAATCCATAGACTCATATAAAACATGTTTCCAAAATATTCCAAAGGTTCTTTCAACCATTCCATGATGATTTAAACTCATCCATCTATATTTTATATACTTTATATTTTTTTCATATATCTATATATAGACTTCTATCTATATGTAGCTTTATATTTATAAATAGTTTGTTAGTTTTAACTAGAAGATCACTACATATAATATATTTAAAACAATTTGTTGTTTCTTATATTCAAAATTCATTGTATAAATTTAACTTGTTAAAACATCATTTTTCCACAGACCATTATATATATTTAGGAGATTATTTGGTTTGACATATCTAGTTATTCTTTTATATGGGTCACTGTGCATTTAATAGAATTTTCATACCATCCATTCTAAATCATTACATATATGAATTGGTTGTGTATATATTAATAAGCACTTAGTTGTTCACCATGTTTTAATAAACATGATTAAATATATGGTATGTTGTACATATATTCAAATTACTTTATACATTGTATAGGTTCTATTTCATTCTATTTGTTGTTCAAGTTTATCACTATATAAGACTATGTAATTTCCTAAAACTTGGTTCGACCCCTATATGTGAGTCACCTATATGTCTATATTTGACTTCATGTATATATATCAGGTATATAATGGTATAAATGGTTGATTATATATATGATATTCTCTATAATATACATACTTGTTTACAATAGTGTCACATTATTGTAAATTAGTTTATTATTTAAACAGTAATTCACAGTACAAACATATTTATCCAGTACACTAACATACACACACACACACACACACACACAGATATTTAACCTATTCACTATAAATATTCAATATACATACTCAAAAATTAATAACATTGCCTACCTATCAGTATGTGTTATTATTCTTTTTATCTTCTTTGTTCTTCTCTAATATATTGCTCACTATGTTGTCTTCTCCTTGGAAATTACACCACTTTTTCTTCTTTTTATTTACTTTTATGAGAAGGGTGTAGCTTTTCTCTTTTACTATTTTTTCCTTTTTCACTTTTTTTTTATTTTTTTGTTTTTCTTTATTTTTTTATTATTTTTATCAAGGTCTTTCTTTTTGTTTTTCCTAAATTTAAACATTTTTCTCTTTATTTATTATTGTTTGTTTTTTTAATTTTCTTCCCTTTTATTTATTTTAAGAATTTCTTCTCTTTTTCCTCTTAAATGTTAATTATCATATTTTACTAATTTATCTCAAATTACTTTAATTACTTTATTTTTTAATTAAATTAGCACCTTAAACAACTTAAGGATTAATTCATAAATCAATAAACTTGAATTTAATCTAATTATGTAGATCATAAACATTAATGATCATACACACAAATAATGCAAGATAAAATCTATGTAACCATTTAAACTATGCATCAACCATGTATAAACAACTATCTAATATAAATGACATCAAAACACACTATGGTAACCATTCCACTATGCATCTAACATATTCCAGCTAATGTTGTGTGTGTAGGGTTCAAGCCGATTTCTCTATCATACCCCATTAACTCCATCTACATCACCCTCTCTGATGATTCTCTTCCTATATCACATTCTAGGGGATGAGTTCTCCTTCTTTAAACTAAACATAAGTATGTAGTTATACCATAACATCATGATATACATACATCATAAAATATAATTGAAATAACAAATCAACATGATCATAATGTAAACATATACACTATAACTAATTGAGAGTAATGTAATCATGTAACCTATGAAATATCTAACTATCCCATAACATCATATATCTCAAATCTTAATTAAAAATAACTAAATCAAATTGTTAACTATAAATATCCATAAAAAATCACATAAGTTTTCTTAGCGAGGAATCAGGATGTAATACATTCCTGATCTTGCCTATGTCATTCATTCCATTAATAACTTGATTAAAAATAAAAGTGTTTTAATGTGGAAAAATAATTTCAAGAGGATTTTGAAGTAGTGAAAATCTTCCTTATGTCTCCTCTTATGCTCAAGGAACCTAAGCCATACAATCCCTTGATATTTTATATTAGAGAAACTGAGGTGTCCCTCACCTTCATGTTGGCTCAAGAAGATGACACCATCAATGAATGTGTCATTTATTTCATTAGTTGAAACCTCATTGACTATGAGATGCGATACACTCAAGGGAAAATGAATGCCTAGCAATAATGTTTATGACCAATGATTGCAACATTATATGCTTAATTAAGAGACCAGATTTATCATGGGATCTCAAGCCCTATAAACTTTTCTAAAACAATTGGTCCTCTCTATAAAGGTTGGACACTTCATTATACTTTTAAGTGAGTTAAATTTAACTTATGTCAACCAAAAATCTATTAAAGGATAGATAATTGATGGTTGGTTAGATGATTTCCCCTTACAAGTTAGTGACTTTGTTGATACCAGATTCTCTAATAAGTTGATTTACTATATAGAAAACATATTATTAACTCCTCTCCTTGGTACACAGATATCATCAATTACATAATTAACCACACTTATTTTGAAGGTGCTAGCTCACAATAGAAGAGACATCTCCATGCCATTGAATCCAAATAAGTTATTATAGATATGATCTTTTATCATAAGGACTTTGATGGCATGTTACTCTGATGTGTTCACTAAAAGTAGTTAGTCCTTTTTCATTATCACAGTGGCATTTATGGTGGACACTTTGGTAAGAACACAATTGATCAAAAAATACACATTATGGGATACTTTTATCCCACTCTAGACCATGATGTTGTCAAATATGTACGTTAATGTGAGAAATGTCAACATTTTTCACATGAGATATATATTCCCACTAAGGCATTACATCTTATTATCACTCCAGGGCCATTTTCCACTTGAGGCTTTGATTGGTAGGTAAACTAACCCCTACTTCTTTGAATGGTCATCACTTTTGTAGTCATATAAAATGTCCAAATTGGTAGTTTGAGTGTGTCTTGAAAAAACCCATCCATAGGTCCTTGCATGCTCTTGTGACCCTTATAAACACCTTTTTGCTCATTACTAGTCATCTAGAATCTTATAAATAGTCATTCAACCTAAGCCATATAGTATTCCCTATGCCAATCCTATTGCCCTAGGTCTCAAGCCTGTAGGATAAGAGTGCCCCATTTAGACTATAGCATCGAGCACCAAAGTGTCATATTTTTAGTGCCCCTATCCTTTTGTACTTTAAACCCCAATGGTTATTTTCATCTAGTCCTTATCATTAATTATGTCATCTTAATACAAATACATATAATCCATGACTAATTATTCCCTATAAAAACCCACTCAAATCTTATTTACAAGGAAGGTGACCAAACTTTAAAAAAGAGAAAGAATACAAACAAAAAACTAAGGCAAACTTTCCTTTTCTTTGCACATAATCACCCAACATAGTTGTAAACATACTCATATCTTCATACCAGTCCTTAGCCACCTCAAATACTACCAAATTGGCATTTACATCTGCATCACACTATTTCACAAAGCACGTTAGGTGGGATAACTACATATAGCTTGATCCCTTTTTAAATTATTGGTATATAGATAACATGCCAACATAAGTGGTGTGGATTGCATTTTTAGTACATCTTACACACTAACCCCCCTCTTTCTCAAAGACTCAAATATCATTTTATCAATTATGATGGAGGGTTAGGGTTTAAAGATAAAATCAGCTCCATAATGAGTTTCATTGATAAACATCACTTGATTTTTCATAGACATGCTCACACAGGCACAACATAACTACCCAAAAAGTTTCAAGTCTCTATGATTAGTTTGGATAATAGTGTTAAGAATGGACAATAGCTTCAACCACCAAAGCATCCACTTTTTGATGCTCATGTCCTTTCATGGAACAAAATATATATTTAGGCTTATGACACCTTCCCATTCTTGTACAACCATTTTAAACATTTGTATCAACTGTTTCAGTCTATTTTCCATATAAGTTATATTTATTCCTATTTATTGCTATTTTTAGAAAGGTAAAAAACATAAACAATTGCAAAAATCAAGACTATAATTATTGTTATATTTTGTACTAATTTATTAATCCAGACCCTTAACTAAAATAGGAATAAAAATCCATTATTCCCAAAAAAGTTAAATCAACTTCATTATCATAACAACTAAATATTTCACCAAGTGGGTAGAAGCAATGTCATTAACAACTATCATGAGATCAGTCATCATAGAGTTTATCCTAAATCAAGTCATCTACCAATTTAGGGTCCCATAATTTATCATTACTAACAATGGGTTTCATTTCAAAAATCCTCAAATTCATAAACTATGTAAAAAATTCACTATATCACACCACTTAGCTTCCTTATATTATCTACAAGCCAACAATTAAGTTGAAGCTACTAACAAAACCCTGAAGTAAAATTTGGTAAAACCTATTAGAGATTATAAATGATATTGGCACCTACTACTCTATCTAAAACAATGGGATTATAGAAAAACCATTTTAAAACACATTAAATCAACCCCATACTCACTCATGTTTGGATCTTAAGCCATTCTTCCCTTATAATTAAAATTACCTAGCCTTCATGTTTCACTCCAAGGTTTTATAGATCATGAAAAGTATAAAGTGGTACAGCTAGCCAAATTAGAAATCTTAGATGAACATTGTGATATAACTAGGATTAGGAGAAATGAATATAAATATATTCAAGAAATAAAAATTAATTTTATTTATGTACAATGGTAAACTTAAAAGCTTATGAAAATTTTGGTTACAAAAACCAACCAATGGGTGAACCAACTCGTAAAGAAAACCAAAATAAAAACATAACAAACTACACATTTAGATCATTAAAAAATAATCCAACAAACTCCCCATTGATCCAAAGGGGTATAAAAAGACTAAAGCAATGAACTGTGAGTCATCCAAGTAGACTCTACTACAACTAGTACACTATGCATCTTAGACTAATCAACACCCTAATCATCCCCACACTAAAGTAGAACAAGATCATGCATTGTCCAACTACATCAATCCTAACATAGAATCTATCTAGCAAGTGATTTCCCCAATAATATGTATATCACATATTAAATTGATGCCCAACAATTGTCAACATCTCTCATAGGCCTTTGATTAGCACTAACAATGATAGAAACTCAATGTTGACTCATACCACAACCATCAACAACTTATCGAAAGCCAATATGAAAATATCTTCTCACCAATCTAACAAGAGGTGAGAAGCTATGTCATAAATAAACCAAGTACAAACCACTAAAATGCTCCACATCAAAGATCATATCAACACTAGATCTATGAAAGCAAAGTATATAAGCCAAAAAATGCTACTACATCAAATCTTAATCTTGAGCCTAAAAATTCACACAATATAGGTGTGTTATCATCTCAAAATATATAGTCATCAACTATGGAGCAAGAAACTTCACAATCATCCCATACATTAGAGTGATATGTAGAAGAATAGCTAGAAAAGTGACCACAGTGACTAGAGTGATAAGAAATGTTTGTTTCTACCTTTTCTTGATGTTGAGAGGGCCTCCTTTTAGAAGGGCACTCTATAAAGAGGTATCTTATGCCACCAAAATTGGATCATATTCTCTCACATCCATTAGAACTAAAGGAAGAATAGCCACATGAATAAGAATGTCAATGCTTATGCTTGTGTCCATGTGAATGTTTGTGGTGATGCTCATGCTTTGGAGAGCCAGAGTGATGTCTATATTTCAAAGAACTAGAATGATTTCTATGTCTAAAATGATGCTTATGTCTGGAAGTGTGTCATAGAGAGTGTTTTTATCTCTGATAGTGATTCGAAGAATGCTTTCTGTTATGTTCATATAATGGATTGGATATTTTGGTATAGTGGGCCTCCTCCATGGATGTACTCTTCTTCCTTGCAAATTGTCTCTCATGCTAAGTTAATAACTTACAAATAGAGTCAAATGTGGCATCATTAAGCTTATCACTAAGTTTTAGCATTTAAAATAAATTAGTGTACACATAATTAAGATCATTCAATGTGATATAGATCAACTTATCATCATCAATTTTACCACCAATTGTATAGTATTCGTGTTTCAATGTTTTCATGTGAGAAAGATATTCAGAGACATCTTTATTATCTTCCAGTTTATTGTTTAGTAGTTATATAAGAAGGTCAATATTCTTATATGTAGGTTGTTTGTCATATATATCTTTTAATGCTTTCCAAGCTTTACATGCACCAGTTTTAACTACCTCAATATGAGTGATTACCTATTCAGTGCAATATGATTTCAAAAGTGTGAGTGCATATTTATCATGTTTCTGATATTCAATCAACTTTGTAGCTTCAATTAGTGGTTTCTTTTATTTCTCAATGATTTCCCATAGGTCCTTAAAAATGAGTTAATTTTTCATGTTCCTACTCCATTCTTATAATTTTCAGGTGATAATTTACCATTTTCATAAACCAAACTCACAATTTTTGCAATGGTGCTAAAGAAACAAGTCAAAATAAGATAAGAGAATACTATTTTGAGGTTTTGCCTTTACCTTCAAAAAATAGTTTCCAAAAAAATTTCCGGACTTGTAAAAATAATGCACCTTATAACCCCTATTACACCCTTATATCACCGAATTTATCCTTATTACTCCATTACAAAAAATAATGTCAAAAAATGATTTTGACAAAATAAATTAATTCCAATGGGATTTGAACCCTATATTTTCCTTTAAATAATATGAAGATAAAAATGGAGAATATTATATATGTTTTATTTTTAGGATGGGAAAATAATAATAAATAAAAAATACATTCATAATTTTATCACTCCATGTAAAAATAAATTTTGGGATTTTCACTCGTATGTGTGAAGGACCCCACTCATCTCACTCATCAATGCAAAGAAAGGAAAATAAATAAAACCTAATTTATAATATTAATGTTATCATTGTTCTATAAAGATATACATATAGAACTTCTTCACATATTGCTTTAATTTATAATCTTGATTTATCAAATCGTGCAATCCTAAAGTGTCTAGGTAGATGCCACCCGAACTGAATACTTCCCTTATGTTATCAAGGCACATGTAGACGTTAGTAGAGATGGTTTGTTTCTTGAGAAATAATAACATTCCTACATTATCCAATACACAAGGATCTCATCATACAAGTGCATGAAATGCTCAAGGTTAAAAAATAAATATCCTGAGTGGGCTTATCAAATGCATAATAGACTACCATAGTTTGGATGTTGAGTATCATAAAATTTATCCAACATGCTTGTTAAATAATTTGCCATGTTTTGTCATGATCATAGATATGAAATAATTTGGTCCTCACTAGGCATGCCACCAGATGCATCACAAAGAACCTTCAAGCATTTTACACTATCCAAATCAGTTTGTACCTACGTCTCTCAATTCTCTTATCTCATACGTGGCTCTAATACTACTGATATAACTAGGATATGAGGAATGAATAGAAATATATTCAAGAAAGAAAAACTAATTTTATTTTTGTACAATGGTAAGCTTAAAAAATCATGGAAAGAGTTGGTTATAAAACCAATGGGTGAACCAACCCATAAATAAAACCAAAATAAAAACATAACAAACTACACATTTAAATCATTAAAAAATAATCCAACACATTAGTTTACTGCCACAAATAATCACATTGATTATTTTAATCATATGGGTAAATAATAAAATAAAATGTCCATGAGTGACCATTTCATGTAGGAGACCTTCTCCTTAGGCTTGACATTCAAATCAACAAAAATAAAGGAGAGGGTTAGAAGTTTAGACCTAACTAGTTAAGGCCTTACCTAGTAATAAAAGACTTCAAAAATAGAGCTTATCAGTTATGCACTCTAGAAGGTAAGGATTTTGGTTAATCTATGAACTCTTTACACCTAAAATTCATCTACATCTAGTACCTATATATGACATCATTATGTTTCACATTGTATTTTCATAGTTTCTATGTTTATCTTCATATCATGTGTTGTTCAATGATTATTTGGTTATTAGTCTACATAATATAAAAAAATTCAATATGTGGCATATCACATCATCCCACTCTCACATTACCCTATCAACCCATAGAAAAAAATCTCAAAGTCACAATTTACATTGGTCTTTGCCTTAATTCTAATAAGCAAAGTACACCTCTTGTCCCTACATCTTCTTTCATAACTTAAAAAAAGTCTAGCCTATAGTCTAGTTTAGAGGCTTATCCATGATAGTGTCCCCTTTTATGGTATCTTATAAAGCATAAAATTATCATGGTAAAAATATGTATATTTAATCACCTATATTAGTCCTCAGTGATGAGCCCTTGTATCTTACTAGTTGCATGGGGCTAAGATTTATGGGTAAAGGCCTTATAGATAGAAAATAAGACTCTCATCAAAATCAAAATTCTTACGTAAATAAAAAAGTCAAATTTCACATTGATGACCCTTTTTATAACCTTTAGTGTTGATCCCATACATCTTACTAGTTGTATAGGGTTAGCATTGGAGAGATATACCCCTTAATCCCTTACATATAGCCTTTGGTGATGAACACATATCTTCCTGGTCACACGAGACTAAGAATAGGGGTCAAAAAGAGAATTATAAGTCAAATGTATTAGAAATATCAAATAGAAGAGTGTGAAAATATAAATTTCTTTAAAAACCTTGCCTAAATGTCTATGTTTAAATAGGGTAACCTTTTCCCATTTAGTGGTTCTATTAAGACTAGTTATCTCTAGATGAAACCAATAAAATTAGTATTTTGATCAGCCTATTATGCGACCTTCGTAGGCTAATAGGATGGATAGAGGGTCATGATGGAGCTTGGCGTGGCTTCGATTAGCAGAATTCCTACAGTTGGCTTTCATTCAGGCTTTTTCAGACACATTTGCCTGAGCTCCTATTATTTAGGGATATTTGACATGCAGCGGAGCACCCTTATTTTGGTATGGTCATGTGAAGAATCACTCCCTGGTTCACTAGCTTTAGACGGTTCGAGGATCCGACATGTATTGAAGGAGATATTAATATTTGATTGATTTAATCAAATATTAATTATTTGGTCTAATTTTAAATTAGATATTAATTAATTAATTAATTATTTGGTCTAATTTTAAATTAGATATTAATTAATTATTAATTATTAATTATTTGGTCTAATTTTAAGACCCCAATTCTAATTTAAGAATTGGTCTAATTTTAAGACCCTAATTCTAATTTAAGAAGCCCAAGTTCTAATTTGAGGAATTCTAATTTAAGAACCCCAAGCTCTAATTTGAGGAAATCTAATTTTAGCAAGCACACCTTTGGAGGGTATAAGGGTTTCTCATGGGGGAGAGTTTGTATGAATGATTGATTATTGATATTGGGTTTTGCTAAGAATCAACTCTTCTGTGAAGACTGAGCCAAAGGGTTCCAGGATTCCATTTGCATTGAAGAACGTCAACTCTTCATTGTGTGCGATTCAGAGGTTGTGAAAGATCAACCGATCTATTGCCAAATTGAGAGATAACTTCATACAAAAGTTATCACAAGGGTTACAATATTGAGAGATAGCTTCACACAGAAGCTATCACAAGGGTTCACAGGTATTTATTTATTTTGGTTTATGATTCAATAAATATCCAGATATAGATCTTTTGTATTGGCCCATAGTTATTCAGATCAGGATCAAGCTATTTGGCAGCTGTACAAATCCCGTACAGATCAGTGAAAATCCATACGCATCAACGGAAAGACCAGATACCGACATCGGCAGGCAGAGCCCTAGAGAGACCGACATCGGCTGACCTCTCACCGACGCTGGCAGGTTCACGACCCCAGTCGACCGACGTCAGTGACTGTGTTCTTGACACAGCAGGCCGAGACGTACCATATCCGGCTTGATTGCCCAATTTGCAGAATATTCAAGCTATTAAGGCCGTATCTATTTTATTTTTTATATACTTGACAGAGGACCTCTATTGTAAGCATATGAGCAAATAAATAAGAGATTATACTGTGTTTTATTTATCTATTTGAAGGGTAGTGTAGATCATGACTACATTTGGGATCTAGGTGGATCGAGTGATTCATTATTCTGTGATTGCTTGGGGACAAGCAATTTCAGGAGGGGCAGATTGTCATGTCCCCTTTTTTAGTGGACATCATTAGACTTGATGATCAACCTATTATGCGACCCTCGTAGGCTGAGAGGATGGATAGAGGGTCTTGATGGAGCTTGGCATGGCTTCGATTAGCAGAATTCCTACAGTTGGCTTTCATTTGAGCTCTTTCAAACATATTTGCCTGAGCTCCTATTATTTAGGGATATTTGACATGCAGTGGAGCACCCTTATTTTAGTATGGTCATGTGCAAAATCACTCCCTGATTCACCAGCTTCAGTCTGTTCGAGGATCCGACATGTATTAAGGGAGATATTAATATTTGATTAATTTAATCAAATATTAATTATTTGGTCTAATTTTAAATTAGATATTAATTAATTATTAATTAATTAATTATTTGGTCTAATTTTAAATTAGATATTAATTAATTATTAATTATTAATTATTTGGTCTAATTTTAAGACCCTAATTCTAATTTAAGAATTGGTCTAATTTTAAGACCCTAATTCTAATTTAAGAAGCCCAAGTTCTAATTTGAGGAATTCTAATTTAAGAACCCCAAATTCTAATTTGAGGAAATCTAATTTTAGCAAGCACACCTTTGGAGGGTATAAGGGGTTCTCATGGGAGAGAGTTTGTATGAATGAATTGATTATTTGATTTTGCTAAGAATTCTTCTGTGAAGACTGAGCCAAGGGTTCTAGGATTCCATTTGCATTGAAGAACGTCAACTCTTCATTGTGTGCGATTTAAAGGTTGTGAGAGATCAGTCGATCTATTACCAAATTGAGAGATAGCTTCATATAGAAGTTATCACAAATTCCATTTGCATTGAAGAACGTCAACTCTTCATTGTGTGCGATTCAGAGGTTGTGAGAGATCAGCCGATCTATTGCCAAATTGAGAGATAACTTCATATAGAAGTTATCACAAGGGTTACAAGATTGAGAGATAACTTCACACAAAAGCTATCACAAGGGTTCACAGGTATTTCTTTATTTTGGTTTATGATTTAGTAAATATCCAGATATAGATCTTTTGTATTGGCCCATAGTTCTTCAAATCAAGATCAAGCTATTTGGCGGCCGTACGAAGCTCGTACAGATCAGTGAAAATTCGTACGCATTAGCGGAAAGACCAAATACTGACATCGGCAGGCAGAGCCCTAAAGAGACCAACATCAGCTGACCTCTCACCGACGCCGGCAGGTTCACGACCCCAGTCGACCGACGTCGGCGACTGTGTTCTTGACACAGCAGGCCGAGACGTACCATATCTGGCTTGATTGCCTAGTTTGCGGAATATTCAGGCTATTAAGGTCGTATCTATTTTATTCTTTATATAATTGACAGAGGACCTCTATTGTAAGCATATGAGCAAATAAATAAGAGATTATACTGTGTTTTATTTATCTATTTGAAGGTATTTTGTAGAAATACAGAAAAGCAATTCAGAGCTTTTGTTGTTCAATAGTCCCTATTGGTTGGGGATATTACAAATTATTTCTCATAGCAGTATATCAAAATCAAAGAGATACATATACATATACATAATCACATGCCTAACCATTAGAGTGCATGAACTAAATAGAAAATCATAGAAGTTAAAGTCACAACACATGAACAATGAGTCACTAAAATAAGTTAAAAACATCTATATGTATATCATGATGAATATCAAGTTTTTACAAGAAAGATGTCTAGTGAAAACACCTCCATGAAGATCTTATTTTCCTCAAGGCATCTCAAAAATAATCAACACTTCAAAAAAAATGAAAAAACAACATCTATAACATATCTCAAAAACCTATCCTCCCCTATGAGGGGGTCCTAATACAAAATAATGTTAAGTAATCTCACTCTAGTGGAATATCCTATTATATCATCCTTCAGAGGCTACCTCACCCTTTCTAATGTGAATTCCAACATGGTGATCTATTTTGGCATGCTCCTCTAAAATTATCCTCCTTGTCATGTGGATAGAGGCTCTACCTCCTACTTCACCCACCATAATATCTACTAGGGCCTTCGCACTCCTCACTTTGGCCAATAGGGTGTTGTTTTCCATACTTAGCACTGTCACCATCACATAATCATGTTACACTAGAGGGAATACATCTATGTGATGGCCAATCCTTAAAGGGAGTCCAATATCGACCAAAATTTAGTCTTTAGTCTAACTAGCGATCAACTAAAAAGTTTGATTAGGGTGTCCATGATCATCTACCTCCAAGCACTCATGGTATTTGTAATCATAAAATATAAAAATTAGCATTAGATTTAGTTGATATAAAAATATAATGTATATAAAATAAACTAAGAAATTACAAGAATATAAGTACAAGTTATGATCATAAATATGTAAATCAACATTTTACATGGGTCTCCCTTATGCCACTTAGGTCCAAAATCATCTTTTACATCTTCCTCCTCATCTATGTTTAGGTCCTCCTCTAGCTTAACATACACTAGATCCCCACTATCTCCCTTTTTCATATGTTGTTGATTCTCAAGGTCATCCTGAGTAGGATCATGTTGCTATGGTGGTGGTGGTGGTGGGTTCATTTGTTTCTACCCAACTACCCCTTAGCCTATTCCTCTTGTAGCTAGATACATGGGAGGTCCCTGTATCACTCATGACTAAGATGATTGGGTGATGGGTACCCCTATCATAATTAGGTTCCATGCTAATTGTCTTAGTATTTTTCATCTCACCTCTCATATTCCCTATAGATAACCCTAATAATGAGAAGTTTGTCTACATAGGGCATGCCAAACTATTAAGGCACCCTATCCATATGGTGTACTTAAATATATGAAAGTTAGTCTCAAACCTAAGTGGCCTTAGTGATTATTATAAGGTGGGTTTCCTCACTATCCCATTTCCCAACTATGTATTGGTAGGTCAAGGTGATCATATCATTTGTTTTTAAAGTCCCCACTACTCAGGTAAAATCATGAAAAGGCAACACATTTATCCATATATTGGCCCTTATATCCCTAGGCAATCCAATCAGTATTCCCCTCTAATAGGGGATAAAGGATAATATGCTCATAGATCAAACCCATGATGGATATCAAGTGGTTAGTCAAGAGGACCCATAGATGGGCCACATGGTAAATATCCTTGTAATTATGAGTTAGTAATTTATGTCTCTAAGATTAACATGCCTCTCTCTCCTCAATATGTCATACAATCAAAGACTATCTAAATAACAACAAATCAAGGTCCTTTTCTCCCACTATATGGGAGGAAAGTGTATACACATAATATTTTCAAAATTTTATCAATCACTAATGCTATTTATCTTATAGGATCTTTTTGAGTCTCAATCTCTCTGAGTGCATGCCTTAAGGGGTGCATTAGGAAAGTGGTGGGCAAACCATTGGTACTTCATAATATTAGTATCTCTTTTACCACTTTTAATCTACACAATTGTCTCCTAAACCCCATTCCCCTAAGATTAACCTCATATTTTCACCCTCCAGTTATTTTCCACCTTTGTTGGCCTTTCCCTAGCTTGAATCCCCTTTTAGCAGTTTTAACACTATGTCGGCTAGGTCGACCTTGTATTATTTTTTACATCAGCCTACATGGCCAACTTAGTTCATTATTTAATATGTTTCATTATGAAATTAACTAAAAGGTTGACCCTATCATCTAAAACCTTTGAAAGGGTTTAGACTTAGATTTGCCTATATATACACATTCATTTCAATCATTTATGAGAAAAGAGAAGAAGAGAAGAGATATATTATGCATTTTCTTAATGGCCATTCTACTTGAGGAGTAAACTTAAAGTTTCATAATTTATTTGGAGATACAGATCTTGTCTTGTGGAAATTTTTTTTGGATGCATTGATAGGTTGTGTATCCTAAAGATGATTTGTCCTTGTCATCTTTACATACTATAGTTATATAAAATATCAAAATTGGTAGCTTGAGTGTGGCTTGTAACACCCAACCCATAGGTCCCTCTTACATGCTATAATGACCCTTCTAGATGCCTTTTTTCTTATTCCTAGTCATTTTTAGACTTTTAAAACATGATTATAGCTTAGATAGGCTATATTTCCCATGTTAATTCTATCCCCCTAGGTCATGTACCTATAGGACAGAAGCACCCAACTTAGACTATAACACTGGACCCTAGGGTGTCCTATTTTGTCACTCCTATCCAATTACATTTTGAGATCCAAGGTTTATTTCCTTCAAGTTTGTATCCTTCATCTTGTCAGCCTATCATGAATACATTCTACCCATGACCAATAGATCCCTATAAAATTCCATTTAAAGTTCATTTAGAAGGAGCTTGGCAAATATTAAAAATTAAAGAAGAATATAAGCAAAACCACTAAGGAAAATTTCCCTATTCTCTACATACAACCATCCAATACAAATACAAGCATATCCAAATCCTCACACTAGTCCCTACCCACCTCAAGTACACCTAGTTTAAGATTTTTACATCTTTATTATAATATTGCACAAAACAAATTAAGTGGAAGAACTACATATGGATTGATCCCTCTTCAGAGTATTGGTATGTAGGTAGTGAACCAACATGAGGGGTGTGGATAAATGTTTAGTAAATCTTACACATGCTAGCCCCCCCCCCTCTTTCTCAATTTTTATCAAGCATAATGGATTCTAGGGTTTGAAAATTAAATCAGCTCTACAAGGAGTTTTGTAGGCTTTCAATAGTTGAGATTTCATAGGTAATTTTATATAGGGACAATGAATAAAACATAGAAAACTTAGGTCTTTGGAACAATAGTGATAAAAGAGAAAAATAACATCAGACCCCAGGGTGTCCTATTTTAGTGCTCTTATCCTTTCACAAAATGAAATCAAGATTTTGATTTATGACACTATCCTAGTCTTACACAGTAAATTATAGGCCATGTCTCAGTTGTTTCATCTTATTTTTAGCTAAGTCTTATTTTCTCCATATTTATTGATACTTATAGAAAGATTAAAAATAAAAATAAATTATACAAATTAGTGGTTAAATTATTTCAATATTATTTATTGATTTAATCAACTCAGACCTTTAACTGAATTAGGAATAAGACTCCAATATTCTCATAATAGTTAAATCATTTGGTGAACCTGACTTACTTTGTTTATGCATCAAAACATTAAAAACCCTAGGGTAAATTCCTTACTAATTTTTCCAATAATTTTATAATTTTTTACCTACATATTAAAATAAAAAATTTACATTAATTTTTAAAATTCCATAGTAAGTTTTTAAAAAAATCATTTTCTTCCAAACCCTAGTTACATATAGTATGTCCATTTACATAGAGAATTTTTTCAATATATTTTTGATATTTTACCTGTATATTTATATTATAAATTCAAATTTATTTTTAAATTCCATAGTAATTTTAAAAATAATTATTTTTCAAAGCTCGAGTTGCATATACTAGGTCCCATTTCTTTTGAGGTATCACCTTACATGTTTGTAATCTTTGTATCATTTTTATGCATATTCCAATTCATTATTTAGATTATATTTATTTAATATGCTCTTTCCTTTTTCAAGTTTTTTTCCTTATACCACCTAAGCTCCTTGCATCTCTTCCTTTGAGATGAAGTGTAATCTTTAGTGTAAATTCACGTAGATTCATCCATATACCATGGATAAACAACTAACTCAACTTTCTATTATAGATCTTACACATCCAGATTATACTAATTTTCATGAAGATAAATTTGAAAATGAGTAGTGTGAGAATAAAAATGATGATAAAAACATCAATGTTCACTTCTACCTATTGTTGATAATGAAGTTATCCTCAACAAAGATTTGATTCTATAAAGTTTTAGAGAAAGACTCAGGGAACAACACTAAGAGCATACTTTTATCTTATAATTTATCATGGAAAATAAAAAGGCTAAGCAAGTTGAGTCTTCTATTCCTTAAAAATAACCAGTTGTAAATGACACTACATGAGCAACTATATCTCAACAACCCCTTATAGTAGCCCAACCTTCCTTTATTCCACCACTAGCTACGACTAGTATATCTTTGTCTCCTGATGTGGTAGCCCTTGTGAAAGAAATAAAATATCTTCAATTTAAGGTGATACATCTTAAGTAAGGTGTTTCTAGACCAATGTAAGCATTGTATTCTTTTGCTTTACTGCATACACCATTGGCACATCGTATTTCTTCAACACCTTTACCTCAAGGTTTTATTCAACCCAAGCTCACTTTATATGATGTCAAGGGTGATCCAAAGACACATTTGAGAGATTTTCATGTAGTATGCTTGGAATCGGTGCTAAAATTTTGGTTACTAACCAATCTATTTCCATAGAGTCTAAAGGATTATGATTTATAATGGTTTTATAGTCTACCAAATTAGTCAATCAATGCATTTAATCCTTTAGCCAACATGTTCCTAGCTCATTTTAACATTATGTTCTTCGATATAAGACTATTATGGCTAAGATGACTATCACCATGGCCAATCAAGAGTTACAATATCTCTTCAAATAGAGTCAATAATGTTAAAAAGGTTCTCTTCTTTCATTGAGTTATGTTATACACTAAAAGAAAGAGAAGTCAAATTAATATCAATGGGCAAAATCAAGTACACAAGTATATCAAAAATAATAAATAAGAGTGACAGTAAAGTCCCATATAAATTAAATTTCAAGGATAACAAAATTCAAAATCAACCAACAATTAATGTGGCTTTAGATCCCCCTCATCAAGTGGTTTTATTAGCACCTCCTCAACAAACCTTTACCAATCTCTTAGTTTCTTTAGCCAGAGTTTTATAGTAGCTTTTGGAATGTAATATCATATCTCTCCCTCTTATTTATGAAGTTGATCCAAAAAATCCTCTTCCATGGGGATACGATTAGAATACATTTTGTAAATTTCATAGGGCACCAATCCAGACAAAAAATAGATGTATCATCTTGAAACACAAGATACAAGACTTGATAGATGGAAATCTTATTGATCTTAGCACTCTAGTTGAGCCTCTATAAGTAAATCAAACATAAGACAAGGCTCTAAAAATATTCTTAGATCCTTTACCATAGCATTTTAAATCAGAGATAAGGGATACATCAAGTGTTCACCATTCATATCATGCACATCCTCCACCATCTACATATCATGCACCTCCAATTGAGTCACAACCTTTGAGTAACATTATTGGTGAGTATAATTATAGAGTTATAGATAAACCTTTGATATCCTTCTGAGAGAAGGAGATAGTTGAGGATGATTAAAATTATCATGCACTCTTTATTAGAGATTATATTCATAATCATCCCATTCATAGTGTTCTCATATACAATGGATTTAGTGTGAACATGTGCACTATGACATTATTGCAACATTTGGAATATTCAAAATAGGATATTACCCCGATAAACATAATTATCAATGGATTTGATGGGCACATACATATTTCATTGGGTGAGATTGTACATCCTCTATAGGTTGGTCCAATATATGTGGCCACACCATTTACTATTATTCCTAGTATAGGATTTTTTGATATGTTACTTGGTCGACCATGGATTCAAAAACTTTGAGCAGTACCTTCTAAAATTCACAAATGCATGAAATTCATTCACGTTAATCAAGTTGTTATAGTTGGTGGAATTCCATGTTAGTTACCACTCCCCACTTTAGATCCATCTTCTACTTTGTATTCACCATTTTTAGCTTTTCCACTAGTTACAGTTATTCCTTCAGTTTATATCCAGACATAGTTGAAGCCTTCCTCACTAGCATAGAGAGTTCATACACTTCCATGGAGGTGTCTTTTAGAGTAGCCATAGTTTTAAGACTCTAAATAGTTTCTAGCTATAGTATTCACACCTAGGGTAGTATCATTGAGGTCTCATACCATTACACATAAATCACATGTTTAGATATATTTTCCTAATACCAGATGGGTCCATAATATCCCTATAGTTTCATCCACCTCTTAGAATTTTAGGGGGACCCCACAATTAGTTTTCATTACAAATATTTTAGAGCATTTACAGTAAACATAGATTTCAAATCCACAGTCTCAGCCCTTCCATCATGCTTCACAATCATGCACTATCCCTCTAATTGATATAACATACCATGATAGGGACTCTCTCATGAGACTCATCGGTTAGTATCATTTATTCTTAGTCTTACTTATATATAGCTTCCTTTCAATTACTTGTGCATAGTTTATTTTTGCTTACTTGTACATAGTTCCTCAGTATTTCTTGTACATAGTCTCCTAATACTTGATTGTACATAGATTATATCAAAAATACAAAAAATAATACAAAATTTTAAAAATGTAAAAAACATTTAAATATATCAAACAAAATCCAAAAACATTCAAATATTCCAAAATACCAAAACATTCAAAAATTCAAAAACTTTTCAATTGTATACATCATCCATGCTTTACATTTATACTACCATGCTAGACTTACATTTACTGTTCTATGTTATTATTTTTTGATTTATCTACATTACCATGTTTCACTTGATCTTATTTGAGTGTGTGCAGTGACATCCAGATCCTTAATTGTTCACTCTACCCATTGAGGGGGCATTTTACTTCTACATTTGAGACATACATCAATATATCTTCCCCTTGGGGCATCTTCTACATGAATAAACCATCTTGGTTATGTCATTCCTACACCACACACTCTAGTTATCATGTTGATGTATATCACTTACTAGCTTACATATATTACTTTATCGACACTCATTAGTATATAGCACTTGTGGATTTCTTAGAATATACCTAACATGTCTTACATACTTTCACTTCTTATTTTGATTAATTAGACGTGATTATAATTCTAGCATTTACGTACTTTCCTTTCCTGTTTTGCATAGCTAAATATGGTTCCATTTCGTAGTTCATGTTCTATGTCTTATGTCTGCCTTAGGAAATTTACCAATGTCCTTTGATTGTACTCTTCTCTATACCTATGGCCCTTGTGCTAACCTTGCTTGTTTCAATTGTATATGTATGTGTCATTTAAACATGCCTTATATGTTTACTTCCCAGTTTGAGTGACATGTGCTCATGTCCCTTATTTTCTTGGCCCCTTAGCCACTATTATATGCTTCTTGTTTCTTGTATTGTATGATTATTTCTTGATTACTTATCAACATTTTGCAATGCCTTGATCCACATCATGAATTCTATTATTTTCTTGGATGCTATGATGGATATCATGTTCCATCCCTCCTTGACAATTGACAACTAACAACTAACTAGATTTCCAGTTCTAGTTCACTATATTTCACATGTTATTACATTGTTATATCTATCTAGGCATACGCTTGTTGATCTAACAAATCTCTCATACAAAACATGTTATATCTTAGTATATCTTATCAATTATCATTGCTATATCATATATTTTTATAGCAAACACACTTGTAGGAATCTTTCTTCTAATGAAATTCATTACAAGGTATTCATTCCTACCCTAAGAAAAGGGGGAAATAAATAGGGGTTTTGTCACAGAGATCAAACCCTCTAATTGATCAAAAATCAAATTTTAGAACACCTAGAATAGTATTCAAACTTCAAACCAAGTAGAATAGACTAGATAGGTAGTGATAATTATAGAAAAATATTCAAAATCAGCATAGGACAAGAGTGCCAATTTTGGACTATAGTGACAGATAGTAGGGTGTCCTATTTCAATGCTCCCATTCAAATAGAAAAGTAAGTATAGTTACAATTTTGTCAGCAATAGTTTAGTTCAAAATCAGTAGTTTTAGTATATTTTTCTCAAAAAATCTAGATATAAGGGGAATCATGTGTGGCATGATGGCTCTCACTTTCAATTTTAGATTAGGTAGTCGGTATAAATTCTACATCAAAATCCATGTTAAAGATAGTAGTGATTGGGGGTAATGTGCACAACACATTTGAATTTTTTTTCTTTTCAAGTTCAATACATTACTCAAGTATTCTTAGTAGTTACATGTCTTAGTCCATCTACAAGTGGTTGACATCATTCATGATTGGCTTCCACATAATCTTATTGCCCATTTTTGGAGTGGTTTTCATACAAACCTAATCTCTAACTTTTTCTAGCAACCAAGAGTGGCCTAGCTTCCAACACAAATTAGATTATCTACACCACATTGTCATATTACATAACATTCATGGGATTTAGGATCCATCTCATATGACACACATTCATACTAGTATCATTACATATCTTCACTTTATGGGGTAATGATGGAGCCAAAGTAATAACTAGCCTTTGTATTCTTAACTCACCTATTTAGTCCAAACATTGATTATGTCAGGATCCTAATCCTAAGAGCACACTTGATTACCTTTGTATAAGCAACTAAACACATAATTAAACCAGAAATAATATGTAACTAGAGTTCATAAATAGCATAGAATATGAGCAGAGTTGTTCCCTCCACCAGTAAGTGACAATCAACTCAACCATTGTTGCCTACTTCCAATCCACCAAGTACTCCAAGTACTCCAAGTAGATCTCCTTATCTTGCACACCTACAGATCTAATTGATCTTACTTACCATGTAGATCTCCCCTGATCTTGCTACCTACAGATCAACTGATCTTACAATTGGAAGGATCTCTTCCTTGTCCTTTGATCCTTAATTACAATACAACCCCATGGGTATCTTAAATAGATCCCATACAAACAATAATTAGACTTCCCAATTACAATAATTAGAAATGCAGACTCAAGACTAAAATTAGTCTTTACATGTAAACAAACTATTCATCTAAAATTAGACCAGTTCTGGAATGCACAGATGACCAACGTCGGTCTCTATCTGTCTAGAAATGACCAACATTAGTTCCTGTCTAAGCGATGTTGGCTGATGCCTAACTGATGTCATTTGTCCTATACACTGAATATGACCAACATCAGTTGATTAGACTGATGTCAGTTACTATGACACTCAGTAACCTCCTCCATTTGCATACCTGTGAAGCTTTTAGCTCCACAACCTAACAATCTCATACTTGGAGATAAATAGCTACACCTGTACCTGTACCTATAAATCCTCTAATTTTGTTTCCTAGCTTGTATCCCTCTTCAAGTTCAATCTTGAAGACCAACAGAAGTTGAATGAAGATTCAAATTCTCCTTTGTTCCCAACTTTGTTAACATACCTATAGGGTTCCTATCTATATGTATCTTTTCCAGATTCAACTGTCCATCCTCCAATACTTGTTTAATGAAGTGGTACCTAAGTTGTATGGTTCTTGAATGAAAGGCTGAATCCTTTGCAAAATGAATTGCTCTTTGACTATCACTATATAATCTGCAACTCTCTTGCTCCTTTCCCAAATCTTCCATGAACCAAGTCATCCATATCATTTCCTTGCTAACCACCATGACTGCAACAACCTTCTACAACTCTAAAATCTGACTAACCACCGTTCCACCAATAGTGAACACATATCCTATGGTACTTCTCCAATCATCCAAGTCACCTACCATATCTGAATCTACATACCCATGTAGAGAAGTGCTTGACCCTGCATAACATAAATACCTGCTATTGGTCCCTCTCAAATACCTGAGAATCCACTGAACTACTTTCCAGTGATCCTTTCCTAGATTGGCCATAAACTTGATGACAACTCCCACTACTTGGGCAATATCAAGTCTAGTACTCATGTACTCAAACTCATCATGTGATTTAGGACACTATTATGTGAACTGTCCAACCATAGGTGTGCTAACCGGTTCTGCTTCTTGCATACTGAACCTCTCCACTACCTTATTCACATAATCCTATGGAGACAAAATCAACCTATGATTTTCCCTATCTCTAGAAATACTCATTCCAAGGATTTTCTTTGCTACTCCCAAATCCTTCATGGCAAACCTCTGAACTAATTTTACCTTTAGCTCAGTAATTCCCTGCATGTATGAACCTACAACAAGCATATCATCCACATACATTAACAAGATAATGTAGCTAATATTATCCAACCTTGTAAATTAAACACAATGGTCACATTGACATTGACTAAAGTAATGCTTTGTCATACACCTGTCAAACCTTAAACACCATTGTCCTGCAGCTTGCTCAAGACCATATAACCTAGCCTTCTATCTCACCTATCCATTCTCTCCTTTATTTAACCTGTAAATCCATTCATCTTTTAGTGCTTTCTTCTCCATTGGAAACTCTACCAAATCTCCTATTTGGTTCTCTTCCAAGGAATCAATTTCCTCATTCATGCCATGCTCCCACTGTTTCCTGGATTCTACCTGCATTGCCTCTTCAAAACTTCCTAGTTCTTGACCATCAGTGAGCAAAAAGTAGTATAAAGAAGGGGAATAATGAATTTGAGGCTTACTTACCCTTTTATTCCTCCTCATGGGCATTTGAGACTCCTTGACAGCTTGATGTCCACCCAATATTCATTCTAATAGTGACCGATCCCAGTCATCTCTTAGTCTACATTTGACCGATGTTGGTTCCATGTAACTGACCTGATCGATGTTAGTTCTTACCTAATCGACATCAATTTTCACCTACCTGACATCACTGACTTTGGTCTTCACCTGACCGACGTTGGTTCCTGCTTGATCGACATCGGTTCTCACCTGACTGACGTCGGTAACTATGTTTTCCTGTGAGTGATGATTTTTACCTGCGAGCTCATTTTGGATCATAACCTTGTCCAAATCAACACTGCCTTACTTAGAATTATTTAGCCTCTTGAGCTGATCTCTGTCCATCATCTTCTCCTTAAAAACCAAGGCTTTCCAGTTCTTCAATGTGTCAAAAACATCAAATTTCCTCTTTATGCAATAAACCTAATCCTTTCTTGTAGCATCAAAAACATAATACTTTGATCCTCCAATAGAAGCTCCCTAAGCTGGTCCCCACACACTTGCGTGAACAAGTTCCAACTTGTGCTTCTTCTTTGTTGACCCAGTTGTGAGAAACCTCACTTTCACCTATTACCCAAACATACAATGCTCATAGAAATCTTGATCTATGCTTTTCAAATTTGAACTCTTACCTTTTGACTTAAGAACATCCATTCCCTTCTCACTCATGTGACCAAGCCTACAGAGCTACATCTTTGCATCTACATCTGAAGTAGATAAAATAGATGGAGAATCAGTACTACAAGTAGATAGATAAAGTGTACCTACTTTCCTACCTCTTGCTAATACAAGTGTACCCTTGGAAACTTTTCAAGATTATGCTATGAGAGTAACTGTGCAACCCTCATCACCCAACTTTCCTACTGAAATCAAATTCCACTTCACGACTGGGACATGCATGACATCCTTCAACACCCATATGTTGCTAGTCTGCAATTTTAGTTGCACTTCCCCTTTGCCAATAATTTGACAAGGCTCACCAACCCCTAAATAAATCTTTCCAAAGTCTCCATAGACATAATCATGGAAAAATAATCTATTTGGGGTTGCATGGAAAGAGGCATCAAAATCTAAAACCCAAGATTCTACTTTATCCAAGGAACATATAAGAGCATCTAGTGCAACAATACCTGCATCATTTGCTTCTTTATTTCCTTCATGCTGATCTTCTACCAACCAACAATCTTTCTTTACATGCCCTTTCTTTCCATAATTCCATAATTGATAATTCTTGCCATTGAATTTCTCCATTCTTAGCATACTTTCTTCTGCCATTACTATACTCCCACTCAAATAGAAACCCCTATGAGTGACCTGTAATCAACAAACACTTAACACACTCTGAAACCAAGGTGTTAGTGAACCAAGCTCTGATACCACTTGTCAGGATCCTACTCTTAAGAGCACACTTGATTACCTTTGTATAAGCAACTAAACACAGAATTAAACTAGAAGTAATATGTAACTAGAATTCATAAATATCATAGAATATGAGAGATAATACAATCTTGTATTAACACTCTTTCTGAAGGAAATACAATGAAGAAATCACACTCTTCCCACACCTCTTGGGCATATAGTAATTCTCCCTCAAGAGTTCTCTCTCTCAATCAATTACAACCAACTCAAACATAGAGTTGTTCCCTCCACCAGTAAGTGACAATCAACTCAACCATTGTTGCCTACTTCCAGTCCACTAATTACTCCAAGTAGATCTCCTTGATCTTGCACACCTGTAGATCTAACTGATCTTACTTACCATGTAGATCTCCCTGATCTTGCTACCTGCAGATCAACTGATCTTACACTTGGAAGGATCTCTTCCTTGTCCTTTGATCCTTACTTACAATATAGCCCCATGGGTCTCTTAAATAGATCCCATACAAACAATAATTAGACTTCCCAATTATAATAATTAGAAATGCAGACTCAAGACTAAAATTAGTCTTTACATGCAAACAAACTATCTGTCTAAAATTAGACCAGTTTTGGAATGCACAGATGACCGACATCGATCTTTGTCTATCTGGAGATGACCGATGTCAGTTCCTATCTGACCGATGCCAGTTATCCTGTACACTAAATATGACTGACATCAATTGATCAGACTGATGTCGGTTACTATGACACTCAGCAACTTCCTTCATTTACATACCTGTGAAGCTTTTAGCTCCACAACCTAATAGATTAGCACATGCATCATCACATAGATTCACTTAGTGGGTGATGATGGAGCTAAAGGGATAGCCTTTGAATTTTTGAGATACTCTTAGAGAATTGATTATTCACCTCCATTCATGATATTAATTTTGGTATAACACATATCCATCATCACTCAGTATCACAATAGGGTCTATATTGGTTCACATACCTGATGAGATGTATTCATTCCTTTCTCTTCCTCTCTCTTTTACCTAGCTTTTATATATTTTTAATTTAGACATATCATGTTTATCAAGAACTAATCTACTCCTAATTTTCTTTTGTATATTTACACTTCATGATGTGCTCTCTCTACGTACACCCAACATCATACAGCTTCATGGGCTTCACCCTTGCAAGTAATTTTCGGTATGATTTTTACTTTATTTTATCCTAATATTTCACTTTGATGCATCACTAGAATAAAGGAGGGGAAATGTAGTCATATAAAATGTTAAAATTAGTAGCTTGACTATGGATTATGACACCCAACCCATAGGTCCTTCTTGCATGCTCTCATGACCCTTATAAATACATTTTTCCTTATTCTCAGTCATCTATAGACTTCTAAAACTTGATTCCAGCACAGCCAACCTAAATTTCCCATGTTAATTCCATTCCCCTAGGTCCCACACTTATAGGATCAGATCACCTAACTTGGACTATAACACCAGACCCTAGGGTGTCATATTTTGGTCCTCCTATCTAATTGCATTTTTAACTCTAACGATTATTTCCTTCTAGTTTTTATCTTTCATCTTGTTAGCCTAGAATGAATACATTCGATCCATGACCAATATATCCCTATAAAATTCCATTCAAATTTTATTTAGGAGGTTGGTGAATATTACAAAGCAAAGAAGAATACAATCAAAACCACTAAAGCAAATTTCCCTATTATCTACATATAGCCATCTAATATAACTATAAACATATCCAAATATTCAAACTAGTCCCTAACCACCTTAATTACACTCATTTTATAATTTTTGCATCTTCATTACACTATTTCACAAAACACATTAAATGGGAGAACTACATATGGCTTGATCCCTCTTAGGAGTATTGGTATGTGAAAGCATGCCCACACAATGGATGTGGATACATGTTTAATACATCTTACACACACTAAACCCCCCTTTCTCAAGTTTTATCAATCATAATAGATTCTAAGGTTTGAAGATTAAATCAGCTCTACGATGAGCTTTGTAGACTTTCAACAGTTGAGATTTCATAGGCAGGCTCACATAGGGATAGTGAACAAAATCCAAAAACTTAGGTCTTTGGGACAATAGTGGTAGAAGAAGATAATAGCGTCAGACTCTGGGGTGTCATATTTCCATTCCTATCCTTTCACAAAATGAAATCTAGATCCTGATTTGTGACATTATCCCAATCCTGCACAACAAATTCTAGACCCTATCTCAACTATTTTATCCTATTTCAGCTAAGTCTTATTTTTTCCATATTTGTTACTATTTATAGAAAGGTTAAAAATATAAATAAATTATACAAATTAGTGGTTAAATTATTGAAATATTATTTACTAATTTATTCATCTTAGACCTTTAATTAAATTAGGAATAAGACTCCAATATTCTCAAAATAGTTAAAATCACATACCATAACAACTTCTTGTGAAGCACCTTGGCTAAGGGAGAAATTGAGGCTCGGTGGTTTCATCTTCAAATGTAAGTATTCCTAACTTTGTTCTTCCTTTGTAAGATTAGATAGATAATGTATTTTTACTTATCTCACATGTATTAGGATTCGATATACATTGATATGAGTATACATCTTCTATGCATGTTTACTTTTATGTTTATTACCCTCAATTTATGTCACAAGCTTTGGTGATCACTAGATTAGATTTTGATTTACCTTTTATTATTTTAATGAATATGAAAAAATAGGACCCCATTAAGGTTTTTATAGCTTTTTCTTATATTAGACGGTTTGGAACCCTCCCTAGTGAATTTATTGTGATAATAGGTCCCCTAACTAGGTATAGCAGATCCCCATATTGATCATGTTCCCAATTATCTAATGTATCCCCAATCAAAATTGTAAGTAGAATATATCTTCTTTGAGCTAGGATTGATTTATAGAACTCATGTAATTTTGTTTGCATAAATTATAGTGAACCCAACATAAATCTAACCCTTGTAGGCTTTCTTTCACATTTTTTAATTATTTCATTTTATTATCATTCTTTATTTGTGATACTAGGTCAATCAAGCTAGTACAGTTCAAACTTCTATGTGTAGGTTTAACACATATTCATATTTATATTAATTCATTATGTTTGTGCAAGTCATCATCTGATACAAGTTATTAGATTGAACAAGTTGATACAGTATTCTTTTTCACTTCCAAATAAAAAACTAGGTCAACCCTATCGACATAGTTTTATAGACAACTTATAGAAAACAAACTAGGTCGACCCTATCAACTTAGTTTTACAATAAGCTTATAAAAAACAAACTAAGTCAACCCTATTAACTTAGTCATTTTTATAGGCTTTAGTAATATGGTTTAATAGAACTAGTTTGACTTAATCAAATTAGTTGGCAGAACTTTCAAGAAACTTAAATATAAATGTTTTAATTCTAAGCATCTTCCTACCCACCAAGGTTCCTTTTTTTCTCTCTCTTTCAATTCAATTCTTCATTTCAGATTTGTTTTGTGCAAGTTTGCAGTCTTAAAAACTATACCCCTACAATAAACTAGGTCAACCCTTTTGAAGTAGTTTTGTAGATTATCTTCTATCTAAAATATTAAGTTGACACTATTGACTTAGTTCTTAAAGACCCTTGCTTTTTCAGTACATTATTGACATTGTCAACTCTATTTTGTACTATTTGCATACAATGTTATCTAATCTAAATTTTTACCATTATTTAATTTTATGAATTAACAACTACATGCTAGTAATTAATTCACACTTTCACTTAATGTCACTTTCTTACTTAGAGTAACTCACATAGTCTAATTATGTGGTTTCCAAAGTATAATTTAGTTTCACTATTTTTCTATTTTTTCACACACTACCAAATCACTTGAATATTTAAAACAAATTTAACATGTCTTCTCAAGGCATATCTACTTAGATTTGATCATCAAGGGGGAGGCTAACTTGGTTTTTTGGCCAAATATAAACATATGGATAATTTTATATATTTGCAAAGCACTCGACACCCTTATCATTGTGAGGTTATGATGTGAGGGAGTAGGCCGTAATAAAAAGCCAATATCATTGCTAATATAAATCCCTTTTAGCCTAAACATCCTGAAACTAGCCTTATATTGCTTTTTGTTTCCCTACTTATAGCCAACTTCCCTATCACATAAATAACACTTTATAATAATCTAAAAACACTTAAGGTGACTACTTAGTTAATATTTAATTTTTAGTTGGATGTTTGCTCTCTAATCAAAGTGTGTTGTATTGGAAAAAATTATATTAAATAGCATTATAGCAAGGTTTTATGTTGTGTCCCTCAATTGGATCATTCTCATTGGCCTAATTGATTGTGTTTCTTTTCATCTCTTACTTTAAAATTACTTTAAAAAATTTCCCTATTTTAATACATTATCATTTTGTTTGACATAGTCTCTTACAAACTATTTATTTACCCTTATTTATAGTACTAGGTCAAACCTATCGACTCTATACATTTTTTTAGCTCCTTATTGCTAGTACTAGGTCGACCCAGTTGACACTATATAATTTTCAAAAAAAAAATTATTACTCTATTGACCCAATCTACCCTATACAATTTTTTATCACTTACTATTATCTTGTCTTTGCATCAACTTTATTGCTATTTATCTCTCTCCTTCATCATGAAATTCCTATTTGAAGACAATAATGAGTTTAATTCAATGGACATGATGAGCTTTTCCAATCCAAATAGGTTCTCCCATACACATTTTGTGGCTCCTACCCTAGATGAAATCAATGTGTATGTAGCCACTCACACTACCAACTATGGGACACCTCCTGATTCCTCTTCAATTCATAATCCTCTCTTCTCACTTGAATATCAAACTAAACTATATTATACACCAAAAATGTTTTTATTCTTTAATGAATTTACTGAACACCAAAGAAAAGATCCTTATACCATATACCTACTCATGATTAGTGGTCAAGACAAAGAGCCTCATTCACCTTCACCCACATTCTCACATGGATTTGGGGATACTAGTTTCTTTGCTTCTCAATCTCTTCCTTCTATTTTGACCCATTTTCATACCATGACATCTTCCTCTTTGACTTATTCTACCTCCATACCTATTATCTCTACTAACATGGCAAGATCTACATCTAGTAAGCCTATTCTAAACCCCACTTTTCTTAATTCTTCCACTAATGCATCATTTAATACCCATGGTAACCATGCTTCTAGTGTTGCTTCCTCTCATCCATATACTAGTCCATATTTTACCACACAATTAAATTATGCCACTAGTGCTTCACTTACCAAAAATTCTTCTCAAGCTACCAATAGTGGTACCCAAGCCACTACTACAAATTCCAATGCTCCAAGCAATGCAAAGAATACAACCCAAACCCATCAACTTCTATTACAAACTATTAATCAAATGAATGCTTTACAAGCTAGCAAATGTAAATCAAATGATTTTTGCAAATGCAAAATCACCTTACCCATCTTCAAACCCACCCTTAATAAGTTCCATGGGCTAGACATAATCAAAATATTCCCCTACCTCTTGTTCAATATGCCTATGGTAATCTTATCCCTCAACCTCTTATTTTTAACAAAAATATCAAGCATCTTCAAAATAAGCCTCTTACATCTCAAATTTCTAATATCAATATAGGAGGTATCACCCCAACTATTTCTTACAATGGGTCAATTGATCCTACTCTTCATCTAAAAACATTTGGAAATCTATATAAGGATTGGGTCAAATTGAATGCTTTTGTTGCTACCAAGATCTTATCAAAGACTCTTATGGGTGATGTTTTAGATTGGTATAATCAACTCTGATCTCATTCCATCACTAGTTTGGAAGATTTAGTTAATGTTCTAGTCCAAAAGTTCCAAACTAGTGATCTCCTTGAGAATACCTTGGCCCACTTTATCAATTGTAAGCTACTTGAAAACAAAACTACCTAAGTATTTTTCAAATTATGGAAGACCTTATCTAACAAATTTGAACATAACATGGCTAATGATAAATTATTTCATTTGTTTACCAACACTCTTTTTCCTAAGTTTTAATATTAGGTCTAGACTCTCTATCTATGTACTTTAGAAAAAGTCATTGACCAATCCAAGCATCAAGATTTCCTCATGCATCAATTTGATCCATGCCAACCTTCTATGGGTACTTGTATATTACTTAAGAATAAGAATAGTCATGCTAATAATGATGGTGTCACCGATTATTATGATACCATTCACATTACTCAAGTTATTATTCTCACCCAACCTCCAAAATAAGCTTCCCCTTCCAACCACTACACTAATCCTCATTTAGCTTCAACCTCTAACATCAATGTTCAAAAACCTCTATCTTTAACCTAATTACAAAAGTGCTTCCTAAGACCACTTCCACGACACCTTGATGTCACTCATCCAATGAAATATTGGTATGATCCCAATAAATTTTGTTGGTTTCATGCTAGTTGGGGTCATTCTCATGAGACTTGTAGGAAAATTAATAATTTAGATATGGATTTCCTTCTTGGTCCCAATTTTGACAATGAATCTATCATTCATAAACATCAACAAGCCTATGACATTGCCTTCAAAGCCCACCAAAAACACAATAGATCTCAAGATTTGAACCAATCTAATGCTCATTTGGCCATCTATAAATACCTCTTCATAATCATCAAGCTAACCAAGACAAGCCTACCCCTTCTACCAATCATGTTGACAGTCATCTTGAGCCACCTTCTAAAGAGAATGTGGTCAATATGACTAATATGTGAAGGTTGGTTTCTTTCATTGATCCTCATCCTATCCACACACCTTAATTATATTGCAGATTTTATGTTATTCAAGATTCTTCTCCAACTCACTTAATAAATTTGGGTCAAGAAGACCTTATCTCTTTTTACAAACCAATTCCAACTCCTTCCTTGGTTAACACTTCTCATATCATTTATACCATCTCTCCAACTTATCTACCTATCATTAATGATACTCAAAATTCTAACAACACTTCTTCTAACCTATCTCAAACCAATTTTGTATCAACTACCTCATCTTCTCTAGACAAACAAAAAAATTATCCTCCAACTAAACCTTTCACATCTTATCAACACAAATTCAAATTTACTTCAACTTCTCTTTTCTAGGACCTCCTTTAAAACTATGTACCTTTTCCCAATAGTTCTCTTATGGGTTATGATGAATGAGATTCCATCATGAAACTCACTAATCTCCCATCCCAAATCCCATTTATTTAACTTATATATACTTATTTGCATCATCATAATAATCTTATGCAACTCCTATTCAAAATGAATATCCCTCATTCTCTCCTAGTAGGACATGAAGCAAACTTATCCGTATCAAAAACTAGCATTTTAAAACAATGTGAAGAGATATCAATACATGTTGATAAAATAATGGACACTTATCTTTTCCTCAAATTCTCTATTGATTTTATGATCCTCGATGATATTTTTCTTCATGCAGATGATCCTCTTCTTTTCATCATTATCCAAATTGATGATATCCAAGTCAAGCTTACCTTGATTGATGAGGGTTCTAGTATTTATGTTTCCTCTCTCAATTTTATCAAAATGCTTATATATTATGAATGTAATCTCAAATCTACATGTATTACATTTTAAGGCTATGATCAAAGGCAAATGCCTCCTTTAGGTTGTGTGTGGCTCTTCATTATTGTCCCACCTATCACCATCCATGTGAAAGTGATGCTCTTCAATTTTCCTCTATCCTATAACATTTTGCTTGATAGGCCATGGACTCATTACGTGAGATCCATTTCCTCTTCTACCTATCAATGTGTAAAATTTATACATAATGGATCCATCTATAAAATTTAAGATGATACTAATTATTGACGTAAAAGATTGCACCCAGTGACAGGAAGTCAAACTCCTGTCTTCTCCTCGCAACATGGAAACTCCTCTCTCACCTATGGGATGGCGAAGCAGGAGAGGAGAGTCTCTAGTTAAGGGTTAGCTCCCTTTGATGCATCATGTTTGTTTCAGGCAGTGCAAAATATAGGTATAAGGGGGGGATGAAAAGGGAGAAGAAATGCATAGAAAAAAAACTACCCACTCTAAAAATGACGATGCACCAAACTAAAGGTTGACCTTCACACATCCACTCTCAGAATTAGACAAATACATGCATACTCTATGCACTTGGCAGAAGGACCAGGTTGCAAGAAACTGGCAGGGAGACTTCAATGGAAAAATCCAGAACAAAGATCACCCAAGGTGTTGTGAAACACACACTTATGGAGTAATTTATTCTACTCCTTCACTCCCAAATACTATTCTTCTCCTGTTAGCTGCAATAATGGCACCTTGTAGACAGCAGGTCTGCTAGTGTTGCACCTATGAGAGTATCAAAAGACAATGACTGGACACAAGCAAACATTCAACGCATACACAGAAATGTCTATCCAAATGGAGGTAAAAACTACATTTTGTATTGATCCAGGTGAAATTTTGTAGAGCTACACTCTTTACAAATGTGGAAGATAATTTTACAATAATGAGAAGTTTTCAATATATAGGAGAGAACAAGTAAAAAGAGGGAACTTGGCACTTCTTTCACAAGTTACATATGTGTCTCTTCATGGAAGTAATAAGTCGCTCAAGGAATTAAATGGACTGTTCCTTTTGCCTGTTCAAGACTTACATTTCCTACCAATTCCTATGGTTTGTCCCCTTTCTAAATGCTTGGGCCATGCCTTTTGTTGTTCATGCCATCAGGTAATAAATTTGCCTTGTTTATGCCACTTGGATTACTTTTGGCAATTTTGTCTTCTTTCCGGCCTCTTATCCCTTTGGGAAAACTTTCTTGGCGGGTCACTTACATTCAGGCCCCTTTCCTCCATGTTTTGGCACTTCTCCCATTTTGAAAACCCAACGGCTAAACCATTTCATTAAATTTGATGGCCTTGGAGCGGTTGGGTCCATGTTGGCAGTCGGGTCCATGCTAGTAGCGTTCAAGCTATCTTTCATCTGTCTACGTCACCTTCCTGGGCACTTTGCTTTTGTGTAAACTTCGAGGGATCATTGTTTGCTTGTGTAAACTACTTCTAGGTTCTTGTGGACTGTCTCTCGACTTATATGTTTTGTTAACCCATAGACTTTTGTCCGTAGATGTTTTTTCACAGACAAAAGTCCACAGAAATTCTTCTTTTGCTTTTGAGTTAAGCCGTGGGATTTATGTTTGCCATGCCCAGGCCTTTTAATTTATTGTTGGAGTGCCCTTGGATTTGTTTAAATAAATTAAACTTTAAAATATGATGGGACCTACCTGGTCCTTTCAATTGGAGTGTCTGCCCCTTGCCTTTGCTTTTAAGCCAATCATTTGCTTGAAGTACCTACCTTATGCAACCATGCATGCTAATGAACTAGGCCGATGAGCCAATGAACCAAGCCCATCTGGAGTTGAGGAAGAATGAACCAAAAGCTGATAAATCAAGGGGCTAAACAAATGACTGAAATAGACAAAGAACCACTGGCATTGAATTGTATAATCTAGAAATGACTGTTGTCGAATGGCAAGGGGAGAAGGTGAATGATTTTGGCCTATGAGCAAAAATTGGTCAACAGATTGGTGACTCACAAGGGAAGCATGCCTGTTATGCTTAAAACCCAGTTGCCTTACATTCCATTGGGCACGGAGTCAGATGTAGCTATAACAAAATTTAGCAACAGCCCCCAAAAGATTCAAGAATCAAACATGAAGCTTTTACCCCACACGTGAAGGGAAACACACAAGGTTAAAAAACATTACCTGTGCAACTGCACTTAGGGAAAATAGGAAAAACAACTAAAAGCAAACTATTATATATAGCTAACCAAGAATGTTTTCCTCCCTCCTAGATCGAAAGGAAAATTCTTTAAGTCCCCTTCTTGGCAAAAGGACTTATGGTGCCAGGTAAGTAGCTGAATGAAAAAGAGAGATGGTGACCTGCTCCTCTTGCCTATCACCTAAGTTGGCTGGAATATGAGTGGATCAAAATTGAACATGCCTCCAACATATACGTAATATGTTTGTCCTTGGAAGCCTGTTGAATGCTAGTCCCTTCTATAGGTGTTCCACACCAAGAAATCAATGGATGCTAGCTCATCACCATAAGCCTCTTGATCTGTGAAATTCTTCTGCAATGTATCATGGTCTAATTTGTTTTCTTCTGCCTCATTGAAAAACTTGTTATACTCACCCTCTGCTTCCTCTTGGCCTTCTTGAAGAAGGGTAACTACTGTGATGTATGAAATGGGCTCACAAAATGACTGCTCATCCCATAGAACTTCACTTCCCTATTTAAAGCTCACTTCTTCAAGGCATTCCTCCTGGAAGACATACCTCTCCTTTCCCTCCTCAAAAATCAAGGCCTCTAGATGTTCAAAAATATCCCCCTAATTTTCCTCTAACTCAGTTTCTTTAATGTAGTCGACCTCATCATCAAAATAGCAAGGAAGTTCATCAAACGGAGGAGAAGCGAGCTTACCATGCATTTGTTCCTCTTCAAATTGTTGGAACATCTACATATATGTAAGACCTACATCTTCTCCATTGCTAATAAGGTCTTCATAAGGATCATCAATGATGATTTCCTCTTTGTTGTCGCTCATGACAACCTCTTGAAAGACTGCAGATTGGATCTTATGCTCCTCACTTGCCTCCTGCAAAATAGGTTCTTCCTTGAGAAGGGGTGAAGTGGCAAAAACATGTGGAAGAGGATGCATTCCTTAAGCTAGAATTGAATGATTCTCCTCTCTCCACTTGATCAACACTTCATCAATATTAGGCACGGCCTGATAACTCTCTTGGAAATGTGTAGGTGGGGTGTGTTCAGGCATGGAATGTGTTGTTTGGTCTGAACCCTCCATCACACATTAGATGAGGAATTTCTCTCTGGATTCCAACTCTACAATTCTCTTGGCCAAATCTTCTTGGAAAAGCTTTTCCTAGAGGTCTCCAGCATTATTATCAGTAGAAACATCTTCAGCTTCTTCAAGGTTTTGAAAAAAACCTTGCTCTTCTTCTTCCTTATTGTCCCATGATTCCACTATTTTCCCCCAATTCAGGATCTCAAAATTAGAATTATGCCCCTGCGAACAGGCATCAACTTTGTTATCTCCAAGGTCCTGAGGCTCCTCCACAAGGTCTGGAAATTTCAACTCTTCCTCAAGAAGTAGCTTTATCCTAGCCTCTAAATCTTCAATTTGCTTGGCTAGGTTGTCCTGAAAGAGTCTTTCTTGGAGGTGACCAGCATCATCTTGTTGAATAGGATCAGTTGAAAGAGATGTGTTGGTTTATGGTTCTATCTTCAATGGGAGATTCGTAGTATGAGGAATTTAGAAGATTCATCTCCATGGGAGGCTGTTCTGATGTCCTCTGATGTTGGAAATCCAGGTGCATGGGATTGGAAGTAGTTGTATTAGATGAGCTAGAATGAGCAAGTGCAATCTGATAGAAAGGATTTGGTGCAAAAGAAGGGGCTTTTTTTATATTAAGAGGGGGCACGCGAGGCTAACTGCCTTGAATAGATGGGTTTCTCCATTTTGTTACCTCTTCCTCCATGGATTGCAAGACCTGTGCTTATCTAAACAAACACTCTTCTTTATGCATCAGCTCCTGTTGATATCTGTACTACTCTTCTAGCTTGTTGATTTCCATTATCTGCCTCTCAAATTCCAATGCCACTTCCCTTATAGTTGTATGGAAACTAGGAGAGCTACTTGAGGTGATTCTCTAAATATTTTGAGTTTGATCGATATTATATGAAGGAAAACACAACCCATGATTTTTTGCAAAAGAAATATCCATACAAGAAATGATTCCTGATGGGACCAGGCTGCTTAACCAGTAGATTTAACTCAGAGTCACCAGATGCTGAAGAAACTCGATTTGTTGTAACAGGACTAGCATCAATCCTAAAACTTTACTTCGTTTAAAACTTGTAGTCCCATCGGGCATGCCAGAACTGTTGATGCAGAAGATTGCACCCAATGATAGGAAGTCAAACTCTTGTCTTCTCCTCACAACATGGAAACTCCTCTCTCACTTGTGGGATGGTGAAGCAGGAGAGGAGAGTCTCTAGTTAAGGGCTAGCTCCCTTTGATGCATCATGTTTGTTTCAGGCAGTGCAAAATACAGGTATATATAGTTATAATAAAGGGGGGGAGGAAAAGGGAGAGAGAAATGCATAAAATAAACAACCTACTCTAAAATAGGTGATGCACCAAAATAAAGGTTGACCTTCACACATCCACTCTCAGAATAAGACAAATGCATTCATACACTACGCACTTGGCAGAAGGACCAAGCTGCTAAAACTAGTAGGGAGGCATTCATGAAGGCAAAGGAGATAGAAAATCATTGAGGCACTGTAGAATGCACACTATAAGTAACTTTTATCTACTCTGGTCTTTTCAAATGTCAGCTCTTCTCCTTTCAACTGTAATAATGGTGCCTTGTAGATAGTAACTTTGCAAAATTTCACCTGGATCAATACAAATACAATTTTTTACCTCCATTTGGATAGACATTTGTGTGTATGCATTGAATGTTTTCTTGTGTCCAGTCATTATCTTTTGATGCTCTCACAGGTTCAACACCAGTAGACCTATTGTCTACAAGGCACCATTGTTTTAGCTGAAAGGAGAAGAGTTGACATTTGAAAAGACCAAAGTAGACAGAAGTTACTTACAGTGTGCATTCCATAGTGCCTCAGTGATTTTTTGTCTCCTTTGCCTTCATGAATGCCTCCCTACCAGTTTTAGTAGCCTGGTCCTTCTGCTAAGTGCATAGTGTATGAATGCATTTGTCTGATTCTAAGATTGGATGTGTGAAGGTCAACCTTTATTTTGGTGCATCACCTCTTTTAGAGTAGGTTGTTTGTTTTCTGCATTTCTCTCTCCCTTTTCATCCCCCCCTTTATTATAACTATATATATATGTATTTTTCATTGGCTGAAACAAACATGATGCATCAAAGGGAGCTAGCCCTTAACTAGAGACTCTCCTCTCCTACTTTGTTGTCCCACAAGCGAGAGAGGAGTTTCCATGTTGTGAGGAGAAGATAGGAGTTTGACTTCCTGTCACTGGGTGTAATCTTCTGTGTCAACACTAATCATTATAATTTTAAACAATTCCAAGACCATGGTGTCTTCAAGATTCCTACTCTTAAACCTTTCCTTAGTGTTCTATTTCATGAATCTCAATGATTTAACTTTCTTATCAATTCCACCTAAGGTTACAATGGTCACCTCAAAATAATTGGGAATATACACCCTAACCTCATATATTTTGATGATGATGAGCCTGATGAGATCAATATCAAGATAAAAAATTCAAGTCTCTCACCTCATCTCATTTTTTATCTTCTTCCTTCTTTGCAACCTTAGTCTCGTCAAACACCTAGTGATGATATACCTATTATCTTAACCAAGACTCAACAATATAATCATCACACCACATCAAATGATAATTTCATCCCTACCTATGCCATTGATCTTCATACACCTAATTATGTTTATGGTTATGACATAGATGATCCATTCTTAGGACTTGTTCAGGCTCAAGATGTTAAAATTGTTCATTATTTTTCCTCTTTGTTTCAATATTTTAGTATTCCTTCTCATATTTTATGATATATCATACCTAATTTTAGCATTTTCCCTATTTATCATAGGTTAGATATGGTGTGTATGCTTCCATTTTATGAATAACCTTATAGGAGTATGTTTATGGATCATGATATGGCTGGTCCTTATCATTTTTATGAATACCAAGACCCCTGTAGCTTACTTCTCCCTAAAATGCTTATGACTATCCTTCAACCCTCTATGATTCCTACCCATCCTATAGTATATCCTAGTTTGGATCCTATTCTTACTCCTATTATAGTTTATTCTCTTTCTATTTTCAATCCTACCTCTCCTATAACAAAGCCTAGTTTGGATCATATTCTTACTTTTATAGATAAGCCTCTTCCAATTTTTGATCTTATTGTTCCTTCAGTCAAGCCTTACCCAATATCTCCACTAGTCTCACCTTCTCTTGGTGATGGTTTTCTTTCTTTATCATAATCTTATCCTTTTCCCACCAAATGGGCCAGTTAGCCATATTGTGATATTTATAAGATTGTCATTCATTAGACTAGGATTGTTCCTTATACCAAACTTCCCTAGCTTCTATTTCTAACTCCTCCTATGAGTACACCTCCAAGGATACTCAAAAATTATATTTATTACTTCCATGACATATATAATCATTCATCCACACATTGTATCAAGTTGTGATAATATATCAACACCTTGTGTTCTACCTCTCTAATATAGAGGCATTAGGAAAAAGAATCCAAACTTCTAACCCTAACATTTATCTTCATAATTTACTCCAATGAGTTCATGATTCCTCTATTTTATTTTCCTTCTCTATCATAAAACCCTTATTTTTACATTAAATTCACTATTCATCTCTGTCCATACATTATCCCAAATCTTGCACTTTCATTCATTCACTAGTTCTTAGCCCTTTCAAGGCTTCACTATCACAAATATTGATTTGGAAATTAGGTAAGAAAAATATTACTGTAATTTATCTCTATTAAACATAACATTCCCAACTCAACCCTTTTTAAGCTCTATCTGAATCCCAACAACTATCTACACTTCTCAAACTCATTCTTATTCATACTTCCTTGTAGCCCTTTTTAAGGAAAACCTCCATGGTTTGAACAACTACCACATATTTTGAGTACACTATTAGTATTTTTAGATACCCTTTTTTGTCCTTTAGCATCACACAAAGTCTCTTAAATCAAATCTTTACTTAGGTCATGCTTTGTTCATAACCCCTCCTCTAATTAGGTCTCCTACAAGCTTCCAACCCTATAACTCTAAGTTTTGCTTGTTATGGCATCCACACGTGTCTAAACCTCCAAAATACTTTTTATTAAACTTTAGTATTTTTATACCAATCTTTAAAAAAAAATAGGTTATAATTCCCTTGATAGATACCTAAATGTATAAATGGTCAAGAAAGCCCTAAACAAGGACTATGCATAGGCTAAGAGGTAGAAATGTGTATTCTCTTATGTAAAAATAAATATCCAATGCCAAATAAAGGGTGTAAATTTTATTTACACTCATGAAAAATGCCAATATATCAGCCTAAGGCTTCCTAAGACTATCAATTTTCTTTAACCCTTTTTACTATTGCACTTGACTATACACACAATGTCTACCTAAAGGACTGTGACACCAACGAATGGATCTCACACCAATCTTGTAAAAATAATATTCTTAATTCTTGGTTTACCTTTTCAAATTGATGAGGAATCTTTAAATATGACATACTCTCACCCTTTGAAGTAACCATATTCCTAACTAATAGAATAACTAAATACAAGTAGGGCTTTCCTTTTGATAGGGTTTCAAATAGTAAGACAAGGGTCTATTTGTACTTATGAGGACAAGACCTTCTTTTCCTTGAAACTAAGATTGTTACTAAGTAAATAAAGTCTTTAAATAGAGTTGTATTATTTCAATTCCTAACACTTGGAGTAATAACTCAATCCGTAGAGGATCTTTATGACCCTTCAATCAATCAAATAATGTTTTAGTATGAAATAGACTTAACTCATTACTTACCAACCATTGTCTTAGAATGATAATGGTCTATAGCTTAAGAATCAAACATTTTCCTTCATTCCTTAACTATAAAATAAACTACAGGGTTTCCAAATTATAATGCCCTTATACTCTAAGGTTCTCCTTTTACATAGGTTTTTCCAACCATCTAAAGATCTGAACACTCTCCATATATACTAGGTTATATGTTATGATGAATTCCATCTTCAAAATTGAATAAAACACTCCAACATTCCTCTTCCTTAGATTAGGATCTACAGTCTCTAATAAAACCTACAATTTCATATCAATGTCAACATATGCATGGCCTAAAGGTATCCCAAAGATAATATATATTACACAATAATCAGATACATTTTAATAACTCAAATATACATAATCATATTTCCTTATTTATTTATTGGATCACCAAAACATTACAAATTTTGTCCTTCTTAGGACTTTACCAACTTCCTTGAGGACTTTATCATCTCTCTCGCATTTCTCCCTAGTTTTTTTATTCTTGGATAACTCTCACCTCCTCCCCCACTTATCCTCTCTCAAGACTCATGTAGTAATTCTCATTTTCACCAACTTCAACGTTGGTTACCAAATTAGTTACAAAACTACCTCCTTTCTTATTAAACCAATGTATTGGTGAGGTGACCATACAAAAATGTGATTTCCACCTTTTTAATTAACATATATAACTTATAATTACCCTTTACATGACCTTATTAGACTCCTTAATCCCACTTTACTCATTTATTCACTCCTTACATGCATTTAACCCTCTTAGACTCCATTCAAATATTTGAATTTTTAAATTCCCTATTTTGGAGGGAAAACACCTATAAACTATTTGACATAACCCCATGACTCCAAATAGATTCCAAGGAAATAAATGGACATAAGAAGGTCCTTCACACACACTGACATCTAATTTTGACCACATTTGACTTCTTATTGACTGAAAAACAAAAATCAAGTTTATTAGCTTGATGTTCTTATGTCACTCTCCTCAGCCCACAGATAAGTTATACCTCCTCCAAAATTAGTTCCTAAATATCTTAAGTATAGAGAGGTATATTTTCTCTAGCATCAATGTAGCACCCATCATATTGATCATTGTTGCATCCCTCAATAGCATCTCAAATATCACCTCTCAACTATTCTTACACTTATTACCCTTCCTCCCATAGGTCACTCTCATAAGAAGGCTCCCCCTTATTCCCCCATGGATACACCACCTATGGTCCTTTATTCACCTACCATTCATCCACCTATTATTCCCTCACCCATGGATCCCTCTCCATCAGTGATTCCATCCTCGATGGCACATTCCCCATCAGTGATTCTATCTCCCATAGAGTCCATTCCCATGCCTTATCCTAAGCATCCCCTACCTGATATCCCTCATCATCGTGATCCTTTAGGTATTCTTATATTTTTTGTTGAGGACATTTTATGGTAAGTATTCTCTCACATTTCCCTGAAGATTGATAAAACTTTGGCCATAGTTTGCATTTAGCTTCATAGAGATTTATCAGATGTTATGGGTAATGTGTGTGGATAAATATATCAATATTTATGAACACAAGCATGGTATTACTTCATTTTCTCTCTTCATTTGATTGGACGTGTTCTCTAAATTTACATTTATCTATTTTTATCATCTGACATTGTGTCAGATTCTTATCTATCTTACATGATGATTTTTATTTCAGATTATATGTTGTTTATGATGTCATTTTGCCTTATTATGTAATCTTATGGATTATTTTTTATAATGTATTACTTTTTCTATCTTGATTTCATTTCTTATGGTTATCTTATTCTTTTTCATGATTATTTTTCTATCTTATCTCTATATGTATGGATAATTTTTATTATGACGTGGTTATATAAACCTTACTCCCTTTAGTCATTCCTTATCTACCAAATGATCATGTAGCAAACAATTCATCCAATTACAATCTGCTTTTATTGGTCCACTTTAGATCTCCCTTTATTCCCCTTTATTTCTTTCTCACAAACTAAGTATACACATGGTTGAGATTTGACATAACATGTTGGTTCATAGTTAAACCTAAGTGTTCTAGTTAGTCATATCTTTTAATAATTAGTTTCCTTTAGCTAAATCTTAAATTGCATTCTTGTGTATCACTTTATCTCTCATGATTGGTCATTCCAAATACGTATGGAGGAGAAATCTTAAAATCCTTAAAATATTCAAATCCAAATCATTTAACAAAAGGCAATGATGTAAAAGGTAACATATAAATTTTTAAAAGTCAAATCGAACTAGAAGATGTGAGTCTAAGCACATATTCTATCTCCAATAAAAGCTCAAACTCAATATTTGGCCTCGTACTAGATTTGAGGTCCATTGGGGTAAGGTAGGCTAGTAGATTAAAATAGCATAATTCTAAAAAATGTTAGTGCTACCTAATTTCTCATGCAAGTACCCAATCTTCATAATAGGTCAACAATTTTGTAAGGAACCCTGAGGAATGAGGAACATATTATGGGAAGGTATGTCCATTTTACTTTTTTTGTTCAAAACTACCAACATGAGTTGATGTTAGTACCACACCTATTTTTCTACATATCTGTGTGCCTATAGTGAGAAAGTATCCTCTATATATTGATGGTCACTAGTCACTTAGTGTCTTTTCATATCCCAAGCATGCCTCATGTCTTCTAAGGTCTCTTCATAAGATGCTTATGTTATGCTTTTTACATTCCCTTTTGCACTTCCTATAATCCTAATATTTCTCCTTGATAAATATTATTTTATTCACTAATTACTCCCCTAGGGATTCCAATTATGAGTTGTAGTGTAAGACCATGGATAGGACCTAGCCTTCCTCACAAATTACCAAATATTCACATTATCATCCCTTTTTACCATTTTTTCCACCTCATTGGTGTTCCCTTTGTGATTTTCATTGTAAGACCATGGATAGGACCTACCCTTCCTCACAGCAATTTCCAATACCCAAGTCACACCAAAATTACATGTGTCAAATATGAGATAAGATGTGATTGATTATGAGTTACACATCATTGACATGTTTCCCATCTTGACTTAGTATGTTTATGATTAATTTGATAATATTTCACTTTTATCTTCTTATTTTTCAATTTCATGTAATAATACAACCATTTTTCTTAATTTTTTCATACTTCCCAACTTGAATTAGTGTGAAAAAATTAAGACCATTTTGCCAAATTTGTTTATCTTTTATACTTCCAAATGTGATTTAGTATGATTAATTAAATTAATTGATTTATCTTTACACCATTTATCTTTCAAATTATTTCCATCTTATTACATTATTTTCATACTTCTCAAAGTGATGTAGTGTGATTTTACTTATTTTAATTTGGTTGCCAATTTTCTTCATGGTTTAAAAATTTTTTTGCCTTATTTTAACCACTTATTTATTTTATTATACTTCATCATTTTTTTATTATTAAACATTTCCCATCATTCAATAGTGTGCAGTACATTTGATTAATTATACTTTTCCAAGTCTATTTTGGCTATCTCTTTTTAACCATGCTTGTGTCCTTCATAATTCTAGAAAAGAAAACACCTACTACATATTTCATATATCATATACAATAAAATCAAATAACATGTGCTATAAATAAATATATCCATGCATCAACAACCACAACTAACATACAAACACATACAATCAACATCTAATATATCTCTATATATATCATGTGTTTTCTATATAAAGTATAAAAATACATAGCTCTAACCCTACAACTAGGTAGTATCATGCCTATCTCATGGCCTATCCATGTTACCCATTTATGCCTCAGTTTGATACCTCTAAATAATATACTTTAAATAAGATGTCCAAGATCTTAGTCCTATTATTTGACCCTATAGATTGAACACCTGGGCTTGTACCTATCCCAACTAGGTCAGGGTAGCTATATGTGTGGCTCTTTCCTAAGACAAGGTCTATCATGCTTGTGCCTATCCTTCACCCACCCCTATTGGTGGATGAAAACCCTCTCTTTATGCTTATAACTACCTTATAGCCACTCCTAGTAGTCTAAACTAGCTTTCCTAAGTTAGGGTAGATGTTACCATGGGATCATCCAATGTGGTAGAGTCATACGGCATCAACAACTCATCTAGGATATCGTGGAGTGATCCCCTCACTAAGGATCCCCATCTAGTATCCTCATCCTCCATAGGATCTATAAAATTAAAACTAGATAGATGTAAGATCATAAATATATCTCAAAATCTATATATCTATAGTCTATCAATCAAATCTTATACAACTAGTATTCTGTTTTCCAAAAGCTTAAACAAATTTAAATTATTTCATACATGTCCTAGTGTCATCAATCACTATATGCCTATATATTTTAATACCAATCATAATCTCTCCATTGACCCATCCTCCAAGTACACCATCTATGAGACACCTCCTAACCAAAGTAAACCCTAGAGTCACCACATATGCCCATCTCAATCCTTTCCTTAGTGGTGCTTTTATAGACTAGCTCTACCCTAGGTTACTTGATGTATCATCTAGATTACCACCCTCTATGATATCTCTCATTGTTTACATCTCAATTGGTGGTGTGACTAAGATGGTCTCTACTCTTCCTATTATGGGGCCATTTATGGTACATGTATCACTCTTACATCCATTTCCATGTCCTCTCTATTTACCACCTATTATGCTTAACCTATCCATAGTCTCTCATATCATGGTCTGTTCTCTAATCTCATGATTAGTAGTCCTCTTCCTCCTATCCCCCTTATATCTCTTGCATGTCTAGTCTATTGGGTGAATATTTTGTCACTCAGCTAACTGATAGGAAAAATAGTTCTATTCACCACATCATAGGGAGATTAGTCAGCCAGATGTGCAGCTTTACCACATCAAAAATAGACTAATCTCTCCTCTCATCAAGGGGAGGTTCCCTATTAAATATAAAAGGAGCTATATATTATAAATATAAATAGAAAGTAAGACACAGGGGTAGGATAAACCATCCATCTCTCTTTTTTTAGAGATGATGTCCAAGGATCAAGGGAGAAACTTTATTAGAAATGATAGAAAGAACTCCTCTTCTTTTAGAAGTACTATTCAGTGAACAACAAGAATCTTCCTGGTAGTAATGCAATAGGTAACAGTAACACAATAGAATGAAGTGTAACACAAAGTCTTCACTTCAACTACCAAAGAGTGAGATATGAAGGATACTGAGGGCACAAAGTCATCCCAAGATCCTTTACATAGAAATGGAAAAGACAAACACATTGAAAGCAATTGTGGGGGCACAAAACCTCTCCGCAATTGACCTCAAGACACCTTCCTGGCTAATTTCACTAATTTTTATTGTTTAATTAAAGGGATAGAAAATTTATCAAGGAAACATACATAAGAATAATTTCCGTAAAAATAAAATTATTATAGCACAAAGTTTGAAAAATCACTTGCTTCCTTATTCCAATAACAAAAAATATTAACAATCTAAGCTCAAAGTCTCAGTAATGCCTTTCAATTTGGGAAGAGTATAGTTTCTGATCACCAAAAGATCCCCCTCTTCATTCAGAGAGATTCCATTATATAGCTCTCCAAGAAAAAATTGGGAGCCGTAACACATCATGATACATTCAATGTATTTTAAATTTTGTCAAGAAGATACACTGGAAATAGGCATGGTTGCCCTTTTACTTTTCTCAATGCAAAGAAATGGGTCACGCCATTAAATATTCATGCACTCTGATGTCTACTTGGCAGACTACTTCACCTTCTAGAAACATATCTCATGCATGGATATTTCTAGTCCTTTTCTTCATCATTCCTCCTTTTTTGGTTGTTGAATTGGGTCCTTAAATTTCCTCTCCATTCTTTGGTCGCTCTCTACTAAAAAATTGACACATGGCAGCATCCACTTTAAAATAGGCAAGGACACATGGTAGCTTCCACTACTTTTAGAGGCATTAGAAATATTTTTTATGAGTCTAGTAGAAGATGACACATGGCAGTCTCTACTATACTTTGAAAAATGCTTAGGAGAAGCTTAGAAACTTGTTCAAAACTCAGATCCAGACATGTAGAGGCTTCTACTTTTTAGCAGATAGGGACACGTGGTGATCTCTACTTCATTCTGGCTGCCTTCAAAAAGTATTGCGAAAGATGATACTTAGCTGCATCTGCTTAAATCCTTTTTTTTTTAAAATCAACAATTGTTTCATTATCTTAAATTTGACAACCATGGGGACATTAATGGTTGTTGATCATTTGAACTATATTGAACCATTAACCTTTGAACCCTTTGAAAGCTCATCAATTCAAAATTTCAATCAGTTTAGGTGGTCTTTATCGATTCTCTGGTTCAATCGCTTCCTTATTTTAGTCATTTTCTTGATTAAATCACGTTTTTGGCTTTGATTGAACCATCCCTTTGAACTTGGCAATTTCTGCCCTCCACAAGGGCACCTACCCTTAGTTCACCACTCTCCACAAGGGCATTTGTTCTTTTAGCTTTGGGACACTCCTTTGAACCATCCTTGTTGAACCTCTAAACCTTTGAACCGTTGAACCATTTTGGTTCAAGGTTTAATGGTTCAATCGGTTCAATGACTTCTCTTGCTCTTTATTTGAATCTCCCTTTGAACTGATCAATTGAAATAACTTTGGTTCAATGGTTCTATTGACCAATTTTCCCCACAGGGAAAAATTTTGGTCACCCTCTTCCCCTACTATTTTAATGACAGTCTTTTTCAGTTTCAGCAAGTTCAAGGAATTTAGTTCATGGCCTGGTTCAATTGGTTCAATGGCTTTTGGTTCAATGACCTTTGGTTCAATGGCCTTGGTTTTATCTCTTAGTTCAAAGTGGCTTGGTTCAGTTGGTGCAAAAGTTCATCAGTGTACTTGGTTGAACCATTGAACCGTTGAACCATCTTGGTTCAACGGTCTTGGTTCAAAGGCAAAGGTTCATCGGGTTTGGTTCAATAGTCATTGGTGCGCAATGCTTGAACCATTAAAAAAAATTTGGTTCAATGGGTTCAGTTCAACAAAGGGTTCAATGAAAGGTTCAATAGAAGGTTCATCAGGTTCAGTTCAATAGTTCATTGGTACGCTTGGTTGAACCATTGAACTATTGAACCATCTTGGTTCAACGGTCTTGGTTCAATGGGCCTAGTTCAATGCTTGGTTCAAGGGTATGTCCTTGGACCGAAGGGTAGTCTTCAAGGTTCAATACCCTTTCAAAGGGCTGACACTTCAAAGGGAAAGGACCTGGCCAAGGGTAAGTTCAAAGTTCAAGTTCAAAGTTCAAGTTTTGATTGAAATTGGCTAAGTCCAAATTCCTTCAGACTTTTTGTCTTAAGGAATTTGGGTCATGAACACCAAAGCTTCAAGTGAGCACGGAAAAAATTTCCATGGACTTTTTGTCTATGAGAAAATGTCCATGAACAAAAGTTTGCAGAAAACAAAGCAAGGCAGACCTGGGGAAATTTACCCAAAGAAATTGTCCGTGGACATAAAGCCCACGGGAACCTGGGGGACTTTCAGCCTAAATACAAAGGGTATTTTCAAAAGCAAAAGGGTGCCCATAGGGAAGGAAAATAGGTGAAGGCCAGCAAGGGACCCGATAGTGTTGCGATGGGGCGGTGACGTCCCAGAGGATGTCAAGTTTAAAAGAATAGATTAGCCATTAGTTTTCAAAACATGACAGCCATATGAACGTCAACTTTCACAAAGAGAAATGGCCATTTGTCTTCAAAAGTAAAAGAAGTGTTAACCATGGAAAAAGAGCTTGAAATGCAGCGACCTACCAAGATGTTCGCCCCAGGGGCCGAATGAGCCAGGTAAGACAAAACTGAGAAAAGACAAAGTGACAAGCAAAAATGAGTGAGCAGTTAGTCCAACTAGCACTAATTGGAGAAGTGACTCTAGTAGGTGAAATAGTGCCAGTGAATTGATCATTTGGGATGTAAGCAGCTAGTAAAACAACTGGTTTCTCCATTTTGCATTAAATGAGAAGGCAAATCATGTATTGACCTTGAAAAAGGGTAGATTTCAAGGAGACAAAGGGCACAGTTCATTAATGCTTTTGAGCGACTTGTTCCTTCCATGAATAGATGCAATAGGCCACTTGTAAACAAGGAGCACCAAATGGGACTCTTTACTTTTCCATATATATTATGAACTTGGTCATTTTGTAAGGATCTTTTCACAATTTTACAAGGCGCAGCCCTGCTGAAATTTCTACCTAAATCTATAAACACAGATTTTTACCTCTTCTTGGATAGATATTATGTGTATGTCCTGAGTGTTGATTTTTGTTTAGTCATCATATTTTGATGCTCTCACAGGTTCAACACCAATGCACTAGTTATCTACAAGGCACCATCTACAACTGATAGGAGAAGAGTTATATTTTGGGGTGTAGAAAATAGAAGGGATTATCTACAGATTGCCTCTTACAGCACCTTTGGTGAATCTCCTTTTCTATATTTTTCATTTAAACCTCCCTGTCAAGTTTTGCAGACTATTTCTTCTACCAAGGGTGAAGCGTATAAATGTGTTTATCTGATTTTGAGAGTGGGTGTGAGAAGGTCATCTTGTTTTGGTGTATCACCTCCTTAGAGTAGTTTGTTTTCCTACATCTTTCTTCCCTTTTCATCCCCCCCTTTTTATTATATAGTTGCATATATATATATATATATATATATATGCTTGTGTTTGCACTTGCTGAAACAAACATGATACATCAAAGGGATCTAGCCCTAATCTAGAGACTCTCCCCTCCAGCTTCGCTAGTCCCACAGGTGAGAGGGGAGTTTCCATGTTGCGAGGAAAAGGCAAGAGCTCGTTTTCCTACCAAAGGGGTGCAATTTTCCTATGTCAACAGTTTTGGTACACCTGGTGGGACACACAATTTGATAACTCAGTAAGGTTTCAAGATTGATGCTAGTCTTATCACAACAATTTCAAGTTTCCCAGCATTTGGTGACTCCATTGGTAAGAGCTTTAGTTCTCTAATTAAGACCAATTTCTTAACTTTATATGCCTAAAGTCACCACAAGGTCTGCTTCAAAAGGGGTTCCTTTCAATTTCATTGAATTACCTTTAAACTCTGCTAAAAGACCATGATTTGAGAGGACCCATCCTTATCTAGCAATCAATCCTCCTAGACCTATTGAAAGAGACACAGTCGCAGTAGAACCCTAGTTACAGCCAATCCCAGACATGGCATTGCCTTTTGTAGCTTTTCATGGTGAGAGCCCCTTGAATCTCCCACGCTATGATCCAATTCTGGGAAAAGCTCTCAAAAATGTGCCTTCTTTTGATGGAGTGGGGCCTATTACAACCATCGAGCATATTAGGAATATTGCCAACCTTTGCAATATTCACAATGTAACAGAAGAAAATATTGCCATCAAACTACTAGCATTGTCTCTAAAAGGCAAAGTTCTTAATTGGTACGGGACCTTGCCTGTGAATTCAATACATTCTTAGAATAAGTTGGGGACTCAATTAATAGATTGTTTTGGGGAAAAGAGTGATGACCTCTCACTGGCTGAGCAGCTAACGACCATAAAGAGAGCTCCACATGAGTATATGTAGGACTTCAACATGCATTTTCAAAAGACTTGGGATAGAATTCCCATCCTGGTAAGACCGACTCCCAACTATGCTTTCTTGTACTATTTAAAGGCATTAAATAGTGATATTGCTATGATGATACAATCTATGGGAGGGCATATACTGCCTGCTACTTATGACATAGCCATAGCAATGGAAAATTGCTTGGTTTAGGCTAGGAAAATAGCCCCTAGGCCTCACATGCCACTTTTTCTAGAAATGTTGCCTCCAATTCAAAATATTGCTCCCACAATAGCCCCTTTGCCTAGAATTGAAAAGCCAGCTGCCATTCCATCTACTGAGCTTCATGAGGTTAAAATCCTATTGCAAAGCATGTCAAATGAACTTGTAGCTCTTAAAAGGTAACAAGCTCAAAGCAACAGGCAAAATCAAGGATATCAGCACTATGGTCAAGCCCCTAGACCTCCTTTTCAAGGCTATAATCAAGGACAGGGTCATCTCACTCAGACCAAGCCTTCTCAAAATTACAACTCAGGCCCCCTTTCATCATCTAAAGTCATGGTTCTAGTTTAGAACAATTTAGTACAAGAGCAGCCAAGTTGTTTGACCATGGGATATGGTCAAGAATAGGCTATTTACATAAATGAGATGATGAACTATTTTCATAATGTAGACAACCAAACAACTACTCAATCTCAGGTCCTCAAGCCTTCAATGCAACCTAGCATGAGTAGAAATCAAGCCCAACCTAATTCCACTCTCAAAAAATCATATGGAGGGGGAATTTTATTTAGTGAATTTTGTGGGTGCCACAAACAACCAGGCTGACTGTGTTGTAGACAACATGAGGTTTAAGAGAAGAGTAGTGACAAAGGCCCAGGCTATTGCTTAGGTGGAAATAGCACCTCCTCTATCACACTCTAATTCAAAGGCCCCAAACTTTAGGTAGCTATTTATACCTTCAGCCCCTCAGCCTGCAGTTCAGCTTGGAATCACCCCCAAAGAAAGCTTAAAGGGAGGCAGTCCCCACGTCAATATAGTGGATCAAATGAAGAGGCTTCATATGAACATCTCTTTATGGGATTCATTGTCTCTTCTAGGTTAGAAGGACATATTAAAGAAGGAATTCCATGAGCTAGATCATCAAGCTATCCTAGCAAGCACTGAAAATGTCTTGATGACGAATGGATAGCCTTCCACTTCAGGTCAGGTAAAGAAGAAAGAGAAAACTCCCCCTTTCTATGTATCTTTGGTTATAGGGGATTTCTTGGTACACAACTACATAATTAATAGCAGGGCAAGTACTTTAGTGATGCCCAAGTGTATAACTGACAAGATGGGACTGAAGTATGAAGAGATGAACAAAGGAGTCCTACAGCTAGATGGGACACCTATAAAAATAGTCAAGATTTTGAAAGGTTTAGGCCTGACATTGCATGCTTGCCCAACCTTCTCAATTCCCCATGATATATTGGTAGCAGATGTTCCTCCTTATTTTGCAATTTGCTTATCTAGGGACTTCACATCAAAGATAGGTGGCTATCTAGCAGCGAATTGGTCATATCTAGTTTTTAGAACCAAGTATGGGACCAAGGTAAAAATTGAGTCTGAGCCACTCTACAAGGACCATATAGAACCATACATGCCCAAGGCAGTGAATGTCAGTTACACAATCATCAACCTAGAAGAGTCCTAGACAGACTAAGCTCTGTCCTCTGCTCTTGAAGGAGTCACAGACCTACTCTTGGATGAGTGGGGAAATGATAACTTAGAACATGATCCTTACAAGTTCATTGAGGAGGTAGACCTTGTAGTCTATTGCATGCATGAAGAGGGTGATTTCATGCCAAATTTAATGAATGCAAGCCAAGAGGACCTTGGCCTATGGCAGCTATTATTTGACGGTTCCAGAAGTAAGTTAAGCACTGGAGGTGGGGCAATGTTGGTCTCCCCTTCAAAGGAAAGGTACTTTTCAACTTTTTGTTTCCAATTCTCTTTCACAAGTAATGTTGTAGAATATGGGTCTATTATACATGGCCTTGAATGGGCAAGAAAAAGAGGGATTAAGGAGTTTCAAGTTTTGGGAGACAGCGAGCTGATTGTAAATTAGGTGAGAGGCCTGAATCTGACCAAGAATTCCTTGCTAAAGTATTACAAGCATAGAGTCTGGGACTTGGTGGAAGATTTTCTTGCTTTCAATATCACCTCCATTCCCAGGGAGCAAAACAAACAAGTGGATAGGCTGGCAGTAATTGGTGCCTAGTTTGACGTTTCAAAGGAAATAAGCTAAGATTGTGGTTCGTGCCACTTGAAAGTGGTGGTTCAGCCTTCTGTCCCAGACAACATTGAAAATTGGCAAGTTTTCAAAAGTGACCAACAGATAGATTTTTTCCTTCAGGAGGAAGCTACGTTTGCAACACAGAATCAAGAAAAATTATAGCAGCAATACGGCAATCAGATTGTTTAGTTGAAGAACAATAAACTCCCTAAAGGTCTGGTCATAATTGAAAGCATCTTCAATAGAGATGACCAATTAAGAAATGACAAGGCATGCATCACAACCAAAGAGGAGAATTATGAAAGGGTTGAAATCTTTAAGGATAAGTTGCTTGTGCTTGGAAAAGTCTTCACATTTCAAGAAAGGTGGGCTTTCATTTTGTTGTGTCAGGAGTTCTCTGATGTCTTTGCTTGGGATTACAGTGACTTGAAGGGCTTCAACCCAAGGCTTGCCCAACACACTATTGAATTAAAAGAAGGTGTCAAGCCAGTCACGTAGAAGAAAAGACCTATCAATCTAACAAGTGAGCCCCTCATACAGAGGGAACTGGCCAAATTGATCGAGTTTGGAATTATATTTCCAATCAAGCATTCCTCCTAGCTGGCCAACCTTGTTCTTGTTAGAAAGAAGAATGGGGAGATCAAGATGTGTGTCAATTTTAGAGACCTTAACAAAGTCTCTTTAAAAGATCATTATCCCTTTCCAAGCATGGAGTGGATCCTTTAGAAGGTAACTGGTAGTGAGTATTTCTCCCTCTTGGATGGCTATTCAGGGTATAATCAGATTCTAGTGCAAGGTTGTGATCAGCACAAAATAGCCTTCACTACTAAATGGGGAATGTTTGCCTACAAGAACATGCCATTTGGGCTATCTAATGCTGGTGCTACCTTTCAGCAAGCCATGGATATGGTTTTTGGAGGCTTGATGAATAACAACGTGCTGGTCTACCTCAATGATGTGATGGTATTCTCCAAGGAAGTGAGCCAACACATAAAACACCTCAGGCATATTTTTGAAAGGTGTAAGGAGTTTGGCATCTCTCTTAATCCAAAGAAATGCGTGTTTGTTGTTCATGAGGTAAAATTCCTTGGCCACATCATGTCCAAGGAAGGCTTATCCATTGACCCTGAGAGAGTTCACTCTATCCTGGAGATGTCCCTACCAAAGCATAAGAAAGGCCTATAGAGCTTCTTTGGTAGGATAAATTTCATTCGAAGATTCATTTCAAGTTTTGCAGAGATAGTCAAGCCACTCACCCCTATGCTGAGGAAGGGTGAAGAGTTCAAATGGATAGCTCAAAGGAAAGATAGCTTTAAAGCTATCAAACAAGCCATAACCTAGGCTCCCACTTTGATGAGCCTTGACTTTGACAAAGACTTCAACCTCTACACTTTCAGCAATGAAGAGGTGATATCTGCCATGCTTACCCAAGAAAACGGTGAGGACCTTGAGCAACCACTAGCTTTTTTTAGCCAAGGATTAGAGGATTTTGAATTCAGGTACACGTATGTAGAGAAGCAAGTCCTGGCAGTAGTGTAAAGCCTAAAGAAATTAAGGCATATGTTGTCTAACAGCAAGATTCACCTCATGGTCCCATACCCTGGTGTCAAGGATTTCTTGACCAATCGAGACCTGAATGAGAAAAGGGCAAGGTGGATTACCAAAGTGATGGAGTATGATATAGACATTAAGATCACCAAGCTGGTAAGGGGAAGAGGCCTATGCGAATAGCTTGCTACAGACTTAAAGCAACAAGGGGAAGAAAGCTTGTTAATTCATGATGTAGCCACAGCAGAAGAGCTAGCTATCATAAAATATTAGACGTTGGACCTAAGGCATTTCCTTATCACTGGTGAGTGTCCATAGGGTCTTGGCAAGACTAGAATAAGGTATTTCAAACTCTAGTCTCTCCCTTATGTCTTAATTGAATAAGTATTATTTAGGAAGGATTTCTCTGGGGTCCTCTTAAGGTGCATTGACCCAAACCAGGCTGATAAGGTATTGGCTAAGTGGCCAGCAAGTGGTCATTTCGCTCCTAGAGCTACTGCAACAAGGATAATGAGAGCTAGCTATTTTTGGCCTACTCTTTTCAAGGACACCCATGCTTGGGTAAGAAAGTGCTAGAAGTGTGCACTTTTTGATGGAAATCAACAATTGGCTGCCATGCCTCTACAGCCCATTCAAGTTGAGTAACCATTCATGTAGTGGGGCCTGGATTTCATAGGGATGATCAATCCTTCCTCTAGTCTTGGACACAAGTGGGTCCTAACTGCTATAGATTATTTTACCAGGTGGGTGGAGGCCATCACCCTTAAAGAGGAAAATGAAAGCATAGTCCTAGAGTTTTATGAGGACTTGGTAACAAGATTTGGGGTCCCAGCCACCATAATCTCAGATAATGCCTTAGCTTTTCTGGGAACCAAAACTAGTGAATGGGTGCTAAGATATGGCATATACCTCAGCGCTTCATCAAATTATTATCTGCAGGGGAATGGGTTGGCTGAGTCCACCAACAAAATTTTGATCAAAATCATAAAGAGGACCATGAAAGAAAATTAGAGGACTCGGCATGCCAAGCTAAAGATAGCTCTATGGGCCGATCAAAGTAATCCAAAGAGAGCAATCAAAAATTATCCATATACACTCGTATATGGAAGGCAAGCTAGGCTTCCCATCTCACTAGAATTTCTAGCATTAGATCTCACCTGCCAGCTATAGTTAGAAGAAGGAAAAAGCATGGAGGTCAGGCTATGTGAGCTAATGGAGTTTCAAGAGTTAAGGGACCGGGCTATGGCTTTTATGACCAGTCGCCAACAGCAAGTAAAAAGACACTTCAACAAGAAATCTTTGTCAAGTGATTTCTCTAAAGGAGATATTGTCCTAAAATGGGATGAAGATCAAGCTAAGCCTGGAAGGCATGCAAAATTCGATGCCCTATGGATCGGTCCTTACATAATCACTCAATGCAAGCAGCATAATGCATTCTAACTCTCTAGGTTGGATGGTGAAGAACTATGTATCCTAGTTAATGGGATGAATTTGAAGCGTTACCACTAATTTTTTAGTTTGCTTGTACATATTTTCCCTTGTTTTATTTCCTATTTTCCCTAAGTGTTGTTGCACAAGTAGTTTTCTTAGTCTTGTGTGCGTTTTCATTTCCTTGGAGGTAGATCTGTGTGACTGGTTCTAAGTCTTAGTAGAGTTGTTGCTAGTTTTCAAAGTTACTATCTGACTCTGTGCTCGATGAATTTTCAAGGCACCTAGTCTTAAAGAATAGTAGGTATGCTTCCCTTGTGAGTCGCCAATCTGTTGACCAATTTTGCCCATAGGAAAAAATTTCGGTCACCCTCTTCCCCTGCTATTTTAATGACAGTCTTTTTTAGTTTCAGCAAGTTCAAGGAATTCAGTTCATGGCCTGGTTTAATTGGTTCAATGGCTTTTGGTTTAATGACCTTTGGTTCAATGGACTTGGTTCGATCTCTTGTTTTAAAATGGCTTGGTTCAATTGGTGAAAATTTTCATCGGCACGCTTGGTTGAACCATTGAACTGTTGAACCATCTTGGTTCAACGGTCTTGGTTCAAAGGCAAAGGTTCATCAAGTTTAGTTCAACAATCATTGGTGCACAATGCTTGAACCATTGAACCATTTTTAGTTCAATGGGTTCAATTCAACGAAGGGTTCAATGAAAGGTTCAACGGAAGGTTCATCGGTGCACTTCGTTGAACCATTGAACCATTAAACTATCTTGGTTCAATGGTCTTGGTTCAATGGGCCTGGTTCAATGCTTGGTTCAAGGGTATGTCCTTGGACTGAAGGGCAGTCTTCAAGGTTCAATACCCTTCCAAAGGGCTGGAACTTCAAAGGGAAAGGACCCAGGCAAAGGTAAGTTCAAAGTTCAAGTTTTGATTGAAATTGGCTAAGTCCAAATTCCTTCAGACTTTTGTTTGAAGGAATTCCTTAAAACAAAAAGTGTGAAGAAATTCAGGCCATGAACACCAAAGCTTCAAGCGAGCACGGATAGAATTTCTATGCACTTTTTGTCTGTGGGAAAATGTCCGCGAACAAAAGTCCATGGAAAACAAAGCAAGGCAGACCCAGGGAAATTTACCTAGGGAAATTGTCCACAGACATAAATCCCACGAGAACCCGGGGGACTTCCAACCTAAATACAAAGGGTATTTTCAAAATCAAAAGGGTGCCTACAGGGAAGGAAAATAGGTGAAGGCCAGCAAGGGACCCGATAGTGTTGTGACGGGGTGGTGACATCCCAAAGGACATCAAGTTTAAAATAATAGATTAGTCATTGGTTTTCAAAACATGATGGCCATACGAATGTCAACTTTCAAAAAGAGAAATGGTCATTTGTCTTCAAAAGCAAAGGAAGTGCTAACCATGGAAAAAGAGCTCGAAATGTAGTGACCTGCCAAGATATTTGCCCTAGGGGCTGAATGAGCCAGGTAAGACAAAACTAAGAAAAGACAAAGTGACAAGCAAGGAATGAGTGAGAAGTTAGTCCAACTAGTGCTAATTGGAGAAGTGACTCCAATAGGTGAAATAGTGCTAGTGAATTGATCATTTGGGATGTAAACAGCTAGTAAAACAACTGGTTTCTCCATTTTGCATTAAATGAGAAGGCAAATCATGTATTGACCTTGAAAAAGGGTAGATTTCAAGGAGATAAAGGACACAATTCATTAATGCTTTTGAGTGACTTGTTCCTTCCATGAATAGATGCAATAGGCCACTTGTAAACAAGGAGCGCCAAATGGGCCTCTTTGCTTTTCATATATGTTGCGAACTTGGTCATTTTGTAAGGATCTTTTCACAATTTTACAAGGTGTAGCCCTGCTAAAAATTTTACCTGAATCTTTAAACACAGATTTTTACCTCTTCTTAGATAGATATTCTATGTATGTCCTAAGTGTTAATTTGTGTTTAGTCATCATCTTTTGATGCTCTCACAAGTTCAACACTAATGCACCAGTTATCTACAAGGTGCCATCTGTAGCTGACAAGAGAAGAGTTCTATTTTGGGGTGCAGAAAATAGAAGGGATTATCTATAGAGTGCCTCTTATAGCACCTTTGGTGAATCTCCTTTTATGTATTTTTCATTTGAACCTCCCTGTCAAGTTTTTCAAACTATTTCTTCTGCCAATGGTGAATCGTATAAATGTGTTTGTCTGATTTTGAGAGTGGGTGTGAGAAGGTCATCTTGTTTTGGTGTATCACCTCCTTAGAGTAGTTTGTTTTCCTGCATATTTCTTCCCTTTTCATCCCCCCCCCCTTTTATTATATAGATGTATATATATATGCTTGTATTTTCACTTGCTGAAATAAACATGATACATCAAAGGTAGTTATCCCTTATCTAGAGACTCTCCCCTCCAACTTCGCCAGTCCCACAAGTGAGAGGGGAGTTTCCATGTTGTGAGGAGAAGGTAGGAGCTCATTTCCCTACCAAAGGGTGCAATTTAGTTGTTGCAATAGGTTCAATGGCTCAACTGATTTAATCTTTTGTTTAGCTTATTCAATTAACTCCTTGAAATAGGCTCTTTGAACTAACCACATTGAACCAACTGCTTTGAACTAACCGCATTGAACCTTTGAACCCATTAAACCCTTTGAACCATTTTGGTTCAAGTTTCAATGGTTCAATGGTTCATTCCTTATGTTGAAGCTAAGTCTTTTGAAGTCGTTGAACTTGCTGAAGTGGTTAAACTTTGAACTATTGCTAAAGCGCTTAACTTTTTAAGTTGGCTGACGTCATTAAACCTTTGAACCCGTTGAACCTTAAACCTTTTTAGAAGTGGGGTTCAATGGATCAATCCTTCTTTGAAGCTTGACAATGAATATTTTTGGTTAAACTAAGGCTTTGAACTTGTCTTGAAAGTGTCTAAGTGTTGAGAGATTTTTTCTTTCCTACAGAGTCCATAGATTTGAACCTACAGAGTCCATAGGTTCCTGCCTGCAGAGTCCATAGATTTTTGCCTGTAGAGTTCATAGATTTAAGCCTATAGAGTCCATATATTTTTTCCTGTAGAGTCTGTAGATTCCTGAAAAAGCTTGAGAAATGAGGAATTTTAAAGCTAAAAACAAATTTGGAAAAGGGGAGAGATAATTTTTGGCCTACAAGACCAAAATAGCTCATATGTTGTCCCAAAGAAAGTGTCTGAGTGTTGAGATCTTATTTCTTTCCTACAAAGTCCATAGATTTAAACCTACAGAGTCCATAGATTCTTGCCTATAGAGTCCATAGATTTTTGCCTACAGAGTTCGTAGATTTCTGCCTATAGAGTCTATAGATTTAAGCCTGCAAAGTCCATAGATTTTTGCCTATAGAGGCCGTAGATTCCTGAAAAAGCTTGAGAAATGAGGAATTTGAAAGCTCAGAACAAATTTTGAAAAGGGGAGAGACAATTTTTGGCCTGCAGGACCAAGATAGCTCATATGTTGTCCCAAAAATGAGTGAACATTTTTAGGGTACAATAGCTAGCTCCAGTTGGGGAACTTCCATCAATTGTAAAAAGAATTGGAGGGAATAGAATTCATAATCTCCAGTGCCTTCATGTGTGCCATTGGGCTACGGAGTCATGTTACTCAAAAATGAAAGGCATAAAAAATGAAAATAAACAAAACAAAATGGAACTAAAAACTATACAAATATACATATGTACAGATGAAATGATCTGATACTTCAAGAATTGATGTGTTTCAGATGCTGCCCATTGTGAGGCAGAGAAAAGAGTATGCCATCTTGATACTCTAGAAAGAAGCTATTTTCACCATTGTGCTGATGGATAATAAATGGGTCCCTCCAAAGGGAGTCAAATTTTCCATGCATCCCCTTTGGTTCTCTCCTTTTGTCCCACAACATAACTTGATCTCCAACTTAGAAATCATGGTTTTTCACCTTCTGGTCGAAGAGTTTCTTCACAAGAATTTGATGGGTAGAAATTCAATCCACCACCATAGTTTTATGCTCATCCAGCTCAGTCAGGCACATGATCCTCTTATCAAAGGATCTTTCATATGTCTGATTTCAATTGCCTTATCCAATTTTAATGTTGAAAATTCCAAGGTGATTGGTATTTTTGCATTGATACCATAAAGAAGTTGGAAAGGAGACATACCAATTTCCCTCTTAGGTGTAATTATGTCTACCCATAAAGCATCAACCAATGCTTTATTCCATGTCCTTTGGTTGTCATCTTCCAGCTTCTTGATGATAGTCACCAGGTTTTTATTGCTTGATTCAGCTTGTCCGTTCCCTTGTGGAAAGTAATCAGAAGAGTGGGACTGTGTAATCCCATAATAGAAATAAAATTATGTAATCTCCTAGGAATTGAAACAAGCTGCATTTTTAGTAACAATTTTGGTTGGGACTCCAAACCTAGAAATGACATTCTCCTTGAGGAAATTGCACACTGCTTCTGAAGTAGCATGTTTGGTTGGAATCACTTCCACCCATTTGGTGAAGTAGTCAATTGTTGTAAGGACATAATCATGTCCAGCACTTGAAGATGGATTTATAGCTCCAATAAAATCATTTCCCCATTTCTGGAATGGTTCCTCTATGACCGCTGGATTGAGAGGTAGGGCAGCTAGCTTAGGTCTTCCAACAAACTGTTTGTAGAGTTCACATTTCCTTACCCACTTATATGCATCCTAAAACAGAGTAGGCCAATAATACCTAGCTCATAGAATCTTATGATCAGTCACAAGAGCATAAAAATGTCCTCCACAAGCTAGATTGTGGAAGGATTTCAAAAGTTGGCTTTGTTGTTCCTTGTCCACGTAGCGAAGGAACACTCCATCAAGGCTCCTCTTGTACAAGCCATTGTCCCAAAGGACAAAATTGATAGCTTTCAACTTGATGGTCCTCCTTTCTTTGTAAGACAAATGAGTAGGACACTCACCATAAGTGAGGAAATAAGCAATACCTAAATACCACTCATTCATGGTAGATACAAAGAGGACTACCGGTGTGTCTTCCTCCTCTGCTTCTTCATGCTCTATTTCATCTAATTTATTATCAGCAATTAATTGGCAGAGGCCTTTTCCTCATACCAGCTTTGTTGGCTTGATGTCAAGATCAAACTCCTATATCTTCACAATCTAATTGCCTCTTTTAGTCCCAAACTCCTACTAAGTTAATATGGATTTGACTGTGGTGTCAGGAACCAAGGCAGTAGTGTGTGAATTCAAGATGTAGAAGCGGAAATGTTTGACTACTTTCACCACTACATAAGCATGCTTCTCCATGTTTGAGTACTTTAGCTCATGATCTTTGAGAGGACAGATCATTAAAAAAATGGGATATTCCATACCTTCTTAATTCTATTGAACCAGAATTGTTGAAAGCGTGTGTTTAGAGGCATAGCTGTACATGATGAACTCTTTTTTGTAGTCTAGACAAACCAGAGTTGGGGCATGAGCGATGGCAGTCTTGATATCCTAAAATGTTGACTTACCTTCTATAGTCTAGTTAAAGGTGACCTTTCCCTTCATCATGTTCATAATGTGTCAGGTCTTCTCAGCAAACTCAGGCATAAACCATCGTCAGAAATTTACCTGTCCAAAGAAAGAGTGAATAGCAGTTTTACTTGTAGGCAATGTGAGCTCTTGGATAGACTTGACTCTATCTGAGTCAATCTTTATGCCTTCTTTGGACACAATGTGTTTGAGAAGTTTCCCCTCTGTAACTCCAAAAATAGACTTCTTGGGGTTCAAGGAAATACCATTTTGATGGCATCGCACTAGCACTTATTGTAAGTGGCGTATATGATCTGAGCGATGCTTAGAGAAGACAATCAAGTCATCAAGATAAACTACAATGAACTTACCCATCTCATCCTTGAAATCAAGGTCCATTGCTCTCTGAAAGGTGGCACCAGCATTTATTAGGCCAAAAGTCATCCTTTTATATGAAAACATGTCATAAGGTGTAGTGAACATTGTCTTGTGTTGCTCTACCTCACCAACTTCAACCTGATTATATCCTGAGAAGCTGTCTAACATTGATAACATCTCCAAACTAGTCACTATCTGAAGCACTTGATCCATGATTGGTAAAGGATAGTTATCCTTCAAAGATGACTGATTTAGATTTCTAAAATCCACACAGATGTGAATTTTGCCATTCTTCTTCCTTACAGGCACAATGTTTCCAATCCATGTGGAATGATGGATTGGAAAAATGATTCTAGCATTTAACATTTTTTGTATCTCAAATAGAATAGTACTTGATATCTTTGGATTGTACTATCTAGATTTTTGCTTGTAAGGTGTTGAATCAGCCTTGAGAGGAATATTATGTCAAACTTAATTAGGCCAGAGTGACTTTAGGTCATCATATGAATATGCTATAATATCCATATATTGGTGGAGTAGAGTGGTGAACTGAAACTTCTCTTCCTAAGTACAACACTTCCCAATGTTCATGATTTTGAGATTTTCTTTAGTACTCAAATTTATTTGATCAAACCCCTAGGAGGAGTTTGAATCTATTTGCTGCTATTTGACAAACCTATCACACTTGTCAAATAGTTTCTCTAGGGAAACCAAGCCTTTTGGGATTTTATTCCCTCTAAGTTGCAGGAACTCTTCACCTACATTTGAACTTGATTCAGGGGTTATTTTAGGCTTGTGAGGCTCACTACCTTCAAAATGTAGTCATTTAAAGCTATCCTTTTATTCCAAGAAACAATGATTTGATGATCATCATTGAATACTTACCAATGATCAGCATTATTAGGCACACTTGGTCAAAAAACTAGTTCAATAGTGTACTTCTCTCCTTTGAAGTCTGGGTGAGAAATTAAAAGAGTTGCTGAAATAGCAAGTGGATCAGCTCAGTCATTGAATTCTCTAGATATAGCAAAGATGTTGAAAGCATCAAAGCTTTCCATTTGATCCCAAACTAGATTATGGTAATGGCACAATCTCTCATTTTTGGTTTGATACAAGGTCTTTACCTGACAAACCACTAGTTCAGCATCCCCTTTGGCATGAAGGAGTTTGATGCCTTTATCTCTAGCAGCCTTCAATTTGAGCAACAGAGATTCATACTCAGTTTTTTTGTTGGTGTTGCTAAACTACAACTTATATGAGTAAGGGAAAATATCTCCTTAGGGAGATATCAACACAATCCTTGCTCCTAAGCCAGTAGAGGAGTAGTTACCATCAAATTCTAGGATCCATACCTCATCAGACATAGATCTTCCATCAGATTTTTCTTTATTAGAGATGGAAGATTCTTCTCCATCTGTACTACAACTTACCAGTTCTTCTGATGTATGGTCTGAGTCAAATCTTGGGTCACATTTAGGGACTTCATTGGTGGATAAAAAGTAATTACCCATGCCTGACGACTCAAACAAAATTTGAGCTTCAGGTGCTGACATCTAAGTGATCATGTATTTTACTTCATTTTTAAGAAGCAACCTCTACATTACACCTTTCATAGGAATCCTCACTTCAGACAGGTCCATGCTCAATTGTCTACCAACATCCTTGAAAAAAATTTACCCAAGAAGGATGCCATATGATGCTGGGACATTAGCCACCAAAACAGTCATCTTGATTCTCTTATCTGGGAAGGAGGCAAATGCAAATTGAGCATCTTTGATTTGTCCCAGTAGGGGAACTTGTTTATTCTCCATGGAGAAGCATCTGCCAAAGGTTTTGGTTAGCATGATTCCAAGATATTTTTCCACCTTGGCAGGCATGACAATATTAGATGCGCCTAAGTCTATAATGCAGTTGCTCAGCTTGTGACCATTTATTAACAAGGAAACATAGAAAGGCTCTATTTTCCTAAGGGTAGTAGGAGGAGTAATGACGAGATTATTCTAATTGGATGTTCTCTTGGGGAGAACAAGAGTTACTTTTGGAATTTCTTGTCTTGTAGGGGTGGTTTGGTTCTTAAAGCATTGAACCAACTTGTCTAACTGCTCAGGGTTGGATTACAGGAATTCAAATTTAGTCATTTGAATTTTGGTATTTTTGACATGATCAATTATGTCAAATGACTGAATGGGACTAGGAACAAAGGATGGGAGTTCATCTTTTTGATCTTTAGGAGGGGGAGGACTGGGCTGTGAATTTGAAGTAGAAGGGGTAGGGATGTTTGATGAACTTACCTTCTTTGCAATCATTGGGTCCTTTGGCTGGAAAGACAGAGTGGTTCCCTACTTGGCAATTGATATTGCTGGTTGAGGTTTTTCCTTTATCTTCCCTTTATCAACTTGCTGAGCTGACTGGTTTTGTGACTTGGTAAACACTATGTATGATTCATCAAATGCTTCTCCTTTGCTTTTGGGTTCATCTTGGTAATTTAGGAAACTAATGTTAGAGTCACCAAATAATTCTTCTTGACCTTCTACAAGGAGATCAGCATCATTTTCTTGGTTCAATTCAAGTTGGAAAGAGAAATTAGATTCTATTTCAAGATATCCCACTACTGAATCAGCTAGGGGTGCTTCAATTGCAAGCTTCGCTTGTGGGGAGGAAGATGATTTAGCTACCCTTGATTCCTAGCAGCATTGCCCTGGTATGACTAATTTGGAAATGTCCTCCTTGGCATATCTCTATATAAAGGGGTAGAAGACATTCCTTGCACCATTTGCTTTTTGAGAGTAACTCATTTTCCAACTTCTGCACCATTGGATCAGTGGTGCTTGTAGATGGGTATTCAAAAGATGATGAGGGCCTATTTTTGTTAGGATCTCTCCTTCTCTTTCCAGCTAAGATAAGGTCATCTTCTACCTCAGTGGCCAAATCCTAAGCTTCAGCAAGGTCTATTGGACTAGCATGTCTAAGTAGAAAACTCACTTCAGGCAGTTGTGAGTTGATGAAGAAGTATTTGAGGTTTTTAGGTGTACGCTGAGTAATTGCAAGAATCATGTTCCTCAGCTTGTCAAACTTAGCTACAAAATCCCTCATTGGTTCATGAGGCTCCTTCTTCATTTGTGTGAGCTAGGCTAGAAGGGCATGTGCATCTTCTGCAAGTTTGAATCTAGCTTCAAACTTGGATTTGAGTTTGTCCCAGTCAGTTACTAACTGAGCCTGCAGGTCGTAGAACTAATCTGTAGCAGCACCTTGCAATGTCTCTACAAAAAACTTGACTGCTACATCCTCATATTCCAATCCTATCATGCCATAGGCTATACTGAATGTTGTAATGTGTTCATCAAGATGAACCTTCCCATCTCTGTAGAACTTGGGGAAATTCTTCCTTGAACTGCATGGTAACTCATGTACGGGTGGAGTTAGGTCGAGTGGACCAAAAGAGTTACCCCAGGGGCCTCGAGCTACCATTGTATGACTATGAAAAGGGGGAATAAATCTTAGAGGGGTGATTATTTGCAAAGCTTTATTAATAGAAAAAGTGGATGCTTTGCCTGGTAATGAAGACCTCACTTTAGTAGGAGGAAAGTTCCTGGTTTGTTGGAGATGAGATGATGAAGGAAACAAATCAAAATTACTTTATTGTACCAACTTGAATATAGGGTCAACAATACCCTTAGCTCTCTGGCTTCATGTATACCTTGGATTTACCAGAGTGTAAAATAAAAATGGAAAAGAAATGGCACTACTTCAGCTTGAAGCTTGAGGCTTCAAACTATGCGTTCTTCCCCAGCAGAGTCACCAAAAATTGTTGGGTGAATATTTTGTCACTCAGTTAACTGATAGGCAAAATAGTTATGTTCACCACAGCATAAGGAGATTGGTTGGCCAGATGTGCAGGTTTACCACATCAAAAAGAGACTAATCTCTCCTCTCATCAAGGGGAGGTTCCCTATTAAACATAAAAGGAGCTATTTATTATAAATATAAATAGAAAGTAAGACACAGGGGTAGGATAAACCATCCATCTCTCTTTTTTTAGAGATGATGTCTAAAGATCAAGGGAGAAACTTTATTAGAAATGATAGAAATCACTCCTCTTCTTTTAGAAGTAATATTCAGTGAACAACAAGAATCTTCTTGGTAGTAACACAACAAGTAACAGTAACACAATAAAATGAAGTGTAGCACAAAGTCTTCACTTCAACTACCAAAGAGAGATAAAAAGGATAATGAGGGCACAAAGTCATCCCAAGATCCTTTATATAGAAATGGAAAAGACAAACACACTGAAAGAAATAGTGGGGGCACAAAGTCTCTCTGCAATTGACCTCAGGACACCTTCCTAGCTACTTTCACTAATTCTACTTGTTTAATTAAAGGGACAGAAAATGTATCAAGGAAACATACATAAGAATAATTTCCCTAAAAATCAAATTATTACAGCACAAAGTCTGAAAAATCACTTGCTTCCTTATTCCAATAACAAAATATGATTAACAATCTAAGCGCAAAGTCTCAGTAATGCCTTTCAATTTGGGTAGAGTATAGTTTCTGATCACCAAAAGATCCCCCTCTTCATTCAAAGAGATTCCATTATATAGCTCTCCAAGAAAGACTTGGGAGCCGTAACACATCATGATACATTCAATGTATTTTAAATTCTATCAAGAAGATACACTGGAAATAGGCATGGTTACCCTTTTGCTTTTCTCAATGCAGAGAAATAGGTCACGCCATTAAATATTCATGCGCTCTGACGTCTACTTGGCAGACTACTTCACATTCTAGAAAGATATCTCATGCATGGATATTTCTAGTCCTTTTCTTCATCATTCCTCCTTTTTTGGCTATTGAATTGGGTCTTTAAATTGCCTCTCCATTCTTTGGTCACTCTCTACTAAAAAATTGACACGTGGCAACATCCACTTTGAAATAGGTGAGGACACATGGCAGCTTCTGCTACTTTTAGAGGCATTAGAAATATTTTTTATGAGTCTAGTAGAAGATGACACATGGCAGTCTCTGCTATGCTCTGAAAAATGCTTAGGAGAAGCTTAGAAACTTGTTCAAAACTCAAACATAGACACATGGAGGCTTTCGATTTGTAGTAGATAGGGACACATGGTGATCTCTGCTTTATGATTGTAGTAGACTGGGACACATGGCTTATAAATAGCTATAACTCTAGTTTTGTTCTTTTTATACCATTATCCTTAGTTATAGGTATTCACATTTTAACCAACTTCATGCAATTGAAATGCCATGTCTTTATAATTTAATCATACTTATGATGTCTAATTTCATTTTGCTATAGCAAGAACTTTGTGCTATGGATTCAAGTCTAAATGTCAATATAGATCTAATGAACATCTCTTAAGATCACCATGCATAAATTAGGATCAATAAGTTTAACACCTAATTATATTCTTAGATGTGCATATTTTAGCATACATCATGAGTCCAATCACATAATTGGTCAGTTTTCATCATCACTCATTCCATTCTCTCACCCTTTTGAGTGAGTTACATTGGATTGAAGTCTATTTAGCCTATGTAGGTAGCGCTTGGATATATGACATATCTTAGGTTAACTCAACCATATTCATTATTATTTTCACCTCTTTCATCACTTTGTGCATCCTTATATGCCTGGTTCTTTATGGCTTTTATAACTATTACACCATCCCACCTATGTTTACACCCACTCATATTTCATCTATGCATTAGGTTATATCATTGAGATATTGATTTCTAATTTACCCATGCTAGGACATGAAATTTGAACCTACCTAATAATTAAATCATCCCTACAGGGCAAAACCATTCTTTATTAATGATCAAAATTAGCCCTACTAGGGAAAAATTACTTTATCGTGATCATATTAGCTCTACAAGGGCATATCATCATTATTTATTTTTCTTAAAAGAAAACATTAATGAACCTAAATTAAAAGAAATATATAAACAATCAAGACTTAAGTAGGAACATGAATGTTTAAAAATAAATCAATAAAAACTAACAACATGAGTTCAAGATTGAATAATCAAGATCCATGTGTACCATTAAGATTTACTTTGAAGAGAGAAAATAAATAAAAAGAAGCAAGACCAAACAAAAATACCAAGAAAAAAAGAAGAAACAACCAAAGGAAAGAAATAAAATGGAGAGACAAGAAGGAACAAAAAAGCACCAATAAAAATAAAATAAACACACACAAAAAACCAAGTTAGTGCAGTTTAAAAATAATTGTTTAGGTACGTGTAGTAGAGGCGTTACTTTGTAAAATAGTGTAAAAATAACAAAGACATAAGGTTTCTCTAAAATTATAGGGAAACAACATAGAAGAAATGGGAAAAAAAGAAAATGAAGCGGGTGGTTGAGCTAACTCTAGATGTACAAGACAAGTGGATGTTACCTACATAGTTCCATGGATGCATGTTCTAACATGAACTATAGGCCAAATGTAGTTCTCCTAGGAAGTGTGATAGAATAAAAGTGGTGATGACCAAAAATAACTAATTAATGTTATAGAATAAAAGGTAAAAGAGGAAATGGTCTTGCCAAAATGACAAGCCATTGGGATAAATGAGAATGATCTTGAAAAATGGCAAGCACATGGGACAAGATTAATTGTAAAATGGAAAGAGCATAGAGATAATTACTTGTAAAATAGAAAGAGTATGAGAATCAGGATGTATAAAAGCCTAAGGGAATGTTTTTTTTTTTTTTTTTATGGATCATTTTCTAATGTTTTGGGTTTTGAGATAAAAATATGTACAAAAATGTCTAGGGGAACCAGCTAATCAATGAGATGCTCATCCAAGAGTATAAGTTCCAATAAAATCTTAGCTAGCTACAACAGCATGCATGAATATAACAATCACCTAGGGAACTAGCTAGGAGCTCCAATAATAGATAAAAATAGCTGCAATGGCACATGCTCATAAATTGGTAAGAGTGAGGATCTTGTTAAGGAAAAAATGTCTACCAAATAGTAATAAAAGAATAGAATAGTGTGAAACAAGATAAATCTAAAGAACCATGCATGAAGAAGAAATGATACACTACAGTACCTATGTTCACTTGTCCATAGAAGAAGATATAAAAGATTTCCCATGCTGGCCTATTTTGTATAACTAGTGTTGAATATGAGCATAATGTCGATAAGTCATAATCAAGATCATAATTGGTCAAGGGATAAAAGTATTCAGGTTACAACAACCTCAAGATATGAAAAGAATGTGGTTCTTAAAGATAATGGTCTAAAATGAATAGGGTCCAAAGAAAGATGGGATAGGGTAAGATAAAATGTATTCAAAGTGTCAATAGTCCAAAATCCTTTACAATCTAAAGTCATAAAATTAATAAGGTTCTCAAAATAATGGTTCAAGATATGTCAAAAGAATATGATTCATGATAGGATAAAATACATTGATACAAGTTCCCCCAACTAAGGGATTTCATAGACAATGTTTTGAAGTTATTCAATCATAAAACCTCTTAAGGTGTACAATGTTCATGGGATTTGGAAGTTCTTCACCATTTAAAATAGCTAGTCTGTATGCCCTTGATCCATAGTTTACTATGATAACATAGGGTCCTAGCTAATTAGGTTGGAACTTACCTTTTTTTTTGCATTCAACATTTGTGTTCTTTTGGTTCTCTTTCAAAACCAAATCATAAATCTTAAACTCTTGAGGGATAATTCACTTATTGTATCTTTTCCAAAATATATTCTGATAGCTTGCAAGTATTCTAGGGTAGCTAAATGTTTACCATCAAAAAATTCTAGTTATTGCAACATTAAGACTTTGTATTCTTCATCATCTTCAATATGATCCAAAGAAACTTGCGATGATGGTAGCTCGATCTCAATTTGCATAATAGGTTATGTGACATACATAAGGGAGTATGGACTAGCTCCTATAGATGTGCGATGACTATTTTGATAAGCCCAAAGGGAAGGAAATATTTGTAAGTGGAAATTACAACCACCATCATTGACAATCTTCTTTAAAATGGCTAAAATGGTTTTGTTTGATGCCTTAGTTTGTCTATTGCCTTGAGGATTATATGGTGTAGATTTTTTGTGCTTGATTTTGAATTTTTCACAAAGGTCTTTTACATCTCTATTTATAAAGGATCCACCATTATTGGATATAATGCATGTTAATATGCCATATCTACAAATGATATGGTAATGAATTGATTTGGTTATCTACTTCTTGATAGCATAAATGAGAGGAATGGCCTCAATACACTTAGTGAAATACTCGGTAGTAGAAAAAATGTGTTGATGCCCATCTGAAGATGTTGGGTTTATTTTCCTAATGAGATTGAGGCCCCAAGTTGAGAATGGCCATGGTGTTGTGATCGGTTGTAGTGGTAAAGAAGGTGTGTGTATCAAGTTGCCATGTTTTTGATAAGGGACACACTTTTTTACATAATTACAAGCATATCTCTCCATTTTTTATAAATAATAGTCTATTCTAAGGAGCTTCTTAGATAATACTACACCATTGGTGTGGGCCCCACACATTCACTCATGAACCTCCCTCAGTGCTAGCTTGGATTTTTCCAAAGATAAATAACAAAGTATCATTCCATCATAGCCTTTGTAATAAAGCATGTTTCCAAGGAGGGTATAATGGGATAGATAGTGATGGAATAGTTTCTATTGATTATTAGATAGGTTAGGTGGAAAAACATGATCATGGAAGTAATTATAATAGTCTTGATACTAAGGCAGGTTGGGTGGGGGATTAGGACCAGCAATGGTGTATATATTTTCTAAAATTGACATAATATGTGTAGGCTATAAAATATTCTCAATTAGAAATTGATATTCTTTATCACCACCTTGAATTTATATCATTGACCCAATTCTCATCATTATATTGGCAGATTTGTTGCTAGCCCTTAGTACTTATTCAAACTATAGAGATTTAAAATTAACCTTGAGGTTATCAATAATTTGCCTATAAGGAATGAGCTTGTCATCTCTAGTTTGATATTGATCAGTGGTTTGATTGATGATTAATTCAAAATCACCATAAACTTTCAAATTTTGTATATCCCATTGAATTACAAGATGAAGCCCTACAATAAGTGACTCATACTTATCCATATTATTAGTACAATGAGAATGAATGTGAAATTAATTTGGAATCAAATCCCCCTATGGTGTAATAAATTATATGTCAGGTCTAAATTCATGATATGTGAAGGAACCATCAAAATAGAGCTTTCACTGTTTAAGTTCACACTGCACTTCTTCCACTATCATGATCGAATCTTCTAGAAATTCAAATCTAAGTTGTTGAGTGTCTTTAATAGGGGCCTCTAAAATTTGATCAATAATAATGTACCCATTAATAGAATTTTGATTTTGATACTCAACATCAAATTCACTAAGGATCATTGCCTATTTATCCATATATCCTATTAGAGTTGCTTTGGATAACAAAACTTTGAGAGGATCTACCTTGGTGATGACAATAGTTTTATTACTTAGAATATAATGCCATAAATCTTAGGAAGAAAACATCATACCTAAACATGCCTTCTCAATATGAATATAATTTTTTTCATAAGTCACCAGTGTGTGGATTAAATAATAGATTTCAGGTTCTTTACCTTGTTCCTCATGTTGGGCCAAAAGTGTCCCCAGTGTGTGCTCAGTCATTGATATGTAAAGAAGCAGTGGTTGTCTAAGTGTTGGTGGTCTCAAAACTAGCAAGTTGACCAAATAAGTTTTGAGCTTTACAAATGTTAACTAAAAATTTTCATCCCATTGAAATGTGATCCCTTTCTTCAATAAATGGGTAAATGGGTGGCACTTATCTACCAATTAAGAAACAAACCTATGAATTGATTGAATCTTTCTTTGTAGGCTTCAAATTTGTTTAAGATTTGAAGGTGGAGGCATGTTAACAATGGCCTTGACCTTAGCAGGGTCAACTTCAATCCCTCTTTGTGATATAATGAATCCTAGAAATTTACCTAAAGTGACTCCAAAACACACTTATTAGGATTAAATTAGATATTATATTCATGAAGCCTCTCAAATATTCTTCATAGAATGTCAGAATGTCCAGTACATGTTCTTGATTTTTCTATTATGTCATCAACATATTCCAAAACAATATGATGCACCATGTCATGGAAGATGAGATTCATATCATGCTAATATTTGGCTCCAACATTTTTCAAGATAAATGGCATGACTCGATAATAAAATGTTACCCACATAGTGGTGAATGTAGTTTCGTGTTGATCTTCTTGGGATATCTTGATCTGATTGTATCTATAAAATCCATACATGAGGGATAGCATCTTGTACCTAGCAGTAGAATTGATAATCATGTCAATATTGGGTAGAGGAAAATCAACTTTGGGGAATGCTTTGTTGATATCCCTAAAATTAGTACAAAGACATATACACACTAGATTTTTGTTGATTGGAACTGCATTTATTATCCATTTGGAATAGTCTAGTGGTCTAATGAAACTTACTCCTAGAAACTTTTACAACTCTACTTTTACCAAAATGGTGATGTATAGATGCATCTTCCTCAATTTTGGGTTGATTGGTTTAGCATCAGGATGCACAACAAATCAATGAACAACCAAATTTGGGTCTAAACCTGGCACGTTAGAGTATGCCCATACAAATATGTCAATATAATCCTTGAAATTTGATATAATGTGTTCTCTTTCTACTCCAGTAAGGGAAGCCCCAAGGTAGACAATTTTGGGATCTTCATATGTTCCCAGGTTCACTTTAATTATGTTATCTACAAGAAGTATGGATCCATCTTCAAGAATAGTAGGCAAGATGTGTCATGATCATATTATTTTAATACTATTTATTCTTTCTATTCTTCCTAAATCTCTAGGTAATGTAATGAATCTAAATCTATTTGTTTAAGTAATGACCAATTAGCAAAAATCTCAAGAAATTCAAGAGAAAGGTACTCAAAGACTTGTTGTTTTTTGATGTGATGCTAGTATTGGTGATAGATCTAGACCTTGATGGACCTTGTGCATCCTTTAGAGATGATCAAAATTTATTGTCTAAGAGTGCCTGAAACAAATTTTCACACAAGGGCTTGTATTGTTCTTTACTTTTTCCTTGACCAATGGGCTCCTCAAAGAGGTTTTCACTTAAAGATATCAATGTTTTATCTTTGTTATGACCAATAAATTTTACCTACCTTCCAAATTAGGTATAAGGATCTAAATATAATCTAAATCCTTACTTGTGATCGCTAATGGGCAATCCATCTCTTAGGCCCATGTATTTTATAATTGATTCTTCATTCTAAAACTCATCAAGGCATATGACCAAATTCTATTGGTCCCAATCAATGACTTCAAGATGTTGAAGTCATAGTGAATAATTAGGATGTGCTTCATTAAGGGAAGCTCCAATAAAATGGGGTTCTGCTTCAAGACGAGAAGCTCTAATGGAATAATGAGGTGTTATGGTCATAATGGAATTTTGGTCAAATAAATTTGAGTCAATGAACTCATCAAAAAGGCTATAATGGGATGCTACATTACTAAAAGGAGTCTTATCACTTGTTGATTTAGAATAATCATTATCAAAATTCATGAGGTTGCCCCTAAGTGGTATAAATCTAAGACCATGATTTAAATTAGGAACTCCAGCTAATAAAGGTTCTAGGATTCCTTGTGATCATCAGCCAAGGCCAATTCCTATATAATCAAGATTATCAATGATTCAATTAAGGATAGGATACTTTAGATTCTAAAAGTAATTAGCAATACCATTAGAATATAACTAGTCTCCTTTGGTGAAAGCCTCTCGATCTTGTTATGGTGAAATAGTTGGTACAGATACCATAGGTAGTTTCTATTGTTTCTTCTTCTATTTCTAAATCAATTTTGGTCTCTTCAAGATTTTTTAATATTTGGGTTTATCAAATGTTTTATGAGACTCTGGTAAATTTTCAATATAGAAGGCATCCTTAAGATGATATGTGTAAATATCCATGTCTTCTATCATAACCTATTTTTCAAGAGCTTCAAGAAATGGATCAACTAAAGTAGAAGCCAAGTCACTTGGTTTGATAAAATTGGATGGAGGTGGATGTGAAACTATTTTCTTGTTCTTCTTTGTAATGAATTCAAAACATGGGAAACAATTATAATTATAGAACTCAGCCTTAAGATGTTTGTAATATTGATAAGGTTGTTGATCGGTGGGGATAGTAACCTCAATCCCATCGTGGGGAAACTGAAAGAACTAGTATAGGGTGGATGTAATGGCTTTTAATTCATGGATTCAAGGATGACCAATAAATATGTTATAAGGTAGCTTAATGTCCATAATATGAAGCAATGTGTGGTGCAAAATAAACTCAACAATGATTGGCAAATGAATGGTACCAAAAGACTCCTTTTCAATGTTGTTGGAAGCTTTTATTATGATTATTTATAGTTGGATGTCCTTCACAATGTATCCCAATCTCTTTACCAATTTGAGGTATATTATTTTCAACCCCAAATAATTGTCTATAAGAACCTACTTGTTCTTATGCTTTTTAATGATTACCTCAATATACAGTCTTTCTGATAAAAAATGAGCTGATGAAACAAAGATAAGTGCCCATATAATGTTTATAACTATTCAAGATTGATATCTTTGGTAACATTCGATTCTTGTAAAATACTATTCAGGATAGTCCTATAGACTTCTGATGTACACAAGAGATCCAAAATGGAGATCTATGTAAGGGTTTTACTTAGTTGGTCTAATAGACTATAAGGATTTTCAATGGTTGGATAAGATGGTTTTGCTTTGCCTCATACAATATTAGGCTTTGTATTTGACACCATAATATTCATATTAGGTTTTGTATAAGAAGAGGGCAAAGGTCCTTAGAGGGTAACTTACGAGCATCTAGTTGTGACTATGTAACTTAGAGGTGGCAAGGAGCCAGTATAATTAGAAGACAAAGGTGAAGGGCCTTGGAGGGTGAATCATAGGCATCTAGTTACATAGATTTAACTTTAATTCAATGAGGAACCATTATAATTAAAGGAAGGATGGGGTCTAAAAATAGTAACCCATGCAAATGGATTCATAATAGAACTGTGTGAACTTGATGCAATATTACTAAAGGGAGAGGATGTTGGCCCTATAATATTGGGTCCCATACTAAAAGGAGCATGATATGGTTCACAAGGTTTGAAAATAATAGTGGAAATTTGGTGCATATAAATGTGTCTTATGGTGTTGTTATAGTCATAAGGTATGTTGTTGTAACCCAAGTTATTAGCATGGGTATTATGATCCTGATTATGATCATGTTAATTATGATTTTGACCCTGATTCTAGTTATGATTCTACTATTGGTTTTGTCCTTAGCTTTGTAATCATTCCTTGGTGGTGGTCAATTATGTTTATGAAATAGAACTTGGTAGATTCCCATATCTTGATTAGTGCCTTGTGGGGCCAATTTGATCTCAACTTCACCACTCTCAATCAGATCTTCAATAAGGTGCCACAATTGGACACAATGATAAGTTTCGTGACTAGCAACATGATGGAAGTTGCACCATTCATTTTCCTTGTACCAATCTATCTTTGGTTGATCTTGAGGAAATAGCCTTGATATTGGTCATACAATTAGGTTAGCTACTATGAGTTTCTAGAATACTATTTCAATGGGTTCTCCCAATTTACTAAAGACTCTAAATTGATTAGGAAATGTCCTTCATGGAGGTTATATTTTAAAATTGGGTGGTGGATTAGGTGGAGATAATTTTACATTTGGAGTCAATGGGGCCTACACCATTTGTACATGCCTTGTTTTAGTCACACGACTCCCTACCACATTCTTGTTCTTATTGAAACCCTTGGGTTTCTCTTTTACAACCATTTAAACTAGTGATTGTGTTTGATTTGATTCTTGACCTTGCATGAAAATTTTGACAAGGCCCTTATCAATAAGATCCTTCTCAATTTGTACCCCTTTGTCTATGATCTCTTTAAATGAGTTAACATAAGTAATCCATAGATTGTGTGTGACCTTAGGATGTAAATTTTGTGCAAAAATGTCCACTAACTATTTATTTATAAAATTATGTTAAAAGTGACCTAATAATTCTCTCCATATCTGTAGATATGTGGCAAAGCTTTCTCCATCATGCTATTTGGATTTTCAAAAGTTTAAAATGGTTAATTCATGTTCAATGTTGTATGAGAAATGGTTGATGAAATTTTTAGAAAAGTCATTATAATACACAACTAATCCCTTGGGTAACTTAAGTAACTAATTGAGATCTTATCCCACTAAAATTCATGGAAACAATTGAAGTAAATAAATTCTATTGTATGCTACCTCCTAGCATAATACAAAAAAATCTTGAATGTGATCACATGGGTCACCCTTTCCTTTATATTTACCAAATTTATGTGCCTCAAGATGAGATAGAAATGGGACTTGGAGAATAGATAGATCAAATGTATATGGGAATATCTCATCAAACTTGTATGTATTAAATTTTTTATTCATCTCCAATCATGTCATAATCTCCTTCATAGAGTTCCCCTCTTGCATGTTTGGTGCATTCATGGGTCGAACATAATTTTGTTGGGTTGGAATGTGCCCTTATTATTTTTTTTAGGGTGCTATTTGCCCCTATTGTTAATATTGGGGTGTTATGTGCCCATATTTTTTTTATTGGGGTGGTATGTTCCCTTGTTGTTATTGGGGTGGTAGTGCCCCTATTATTGTAGTTGGGGTGGTATGTGCCCCTATTGTTGCATGGATTTGATAGGAATGTACACCCTAAAATCTATGACTTGGTTTTGATTTTCTCCTTGAGTTAAGTAGGTAAATGCTTAATTCTTAAGAATATATCATCTTGAATCATAAGTTCCTTGTTTATTTTGGGGAGTCCATGGTTTATTCACCAAAGTATGTGGTGGTTGAGACAAACTAGCCAAATCATTTTGTATGATTTCTTTAATGTGTACTAAATGTTTTAGTCTTTGGTTTTGCAAAGGAACAAGAGGTTCTTGATTATTAAAGAATGTATTCTCTATTTTTAGTAGAGTATGTTGTAGAACCTCTTGAGATTTGGGTTGTTCAATTGAGACCTATTGATCTATCATTTTTATTTTCTCATTTAGAGTTTGCATTGGTCTAACAAAATTTCCTTGTTCCTTTGAAATCTCATTATGGATTGAAGTGGCATTTAAATATTCTATCAAATCTAAGATAAGTTGGTATGCATATCATTGACTTCTTTATTTAATTTTGATGATAATATATTGATCAATAAGCTTTGAATCTATAAGTGTTTCTTTCCCTTTGCTAGAATAAGGTACATTTTTTTGTTCAATGTTTGTGAAGGTTTGTTATCATTATCTCTCTCCTTCTCTAACCAAAGTATGTAACTATTCCATAGTAAAATCTGAAGGTAGTCTAGCACTTTATTCTATCCTTATCTTCTATGGGTTGATATTTTTCATAATCTTCCTCAAATCATACGATTGTGGGAATGTGCTCAAAGACCATAGAATTTTCTTGACCATAATAATAATGATCCTCCTCATGGATAAAGCCATAAAGGACCCCACTATGAGTGTACCTTTGAATCATGTTTAAAATAGGTTATTCTCTATGTTTGATAAGATTTGGACAATGTTTTTTAAATGTTTAAACAAGGTATGTGTTTTTAATTTTATAAACAAATGACAAGATACCGAAGAGACTATAATAAAAGGGATGGTGATGTAGTACCACAAAAAATTAGAATAATGTGATCACAAAATTTCTCAACCTTAAGTAAAGTTTAAATCATATGAATTGGAAGAGGGTATGATAACTCAACAATCTAAAGTGCAAACTAATACACCAAAGACTAGATTTAGAGATACATCAATATTGTAAAAACTAATTCAACTTTGATGATTTTTTACTAGAAAATATAAGAAATCCCTTTGAATTATGAAGGAGACAATGCAAACCAAGAAAACCAGTATGTGGAAACATGTAATAATTCTTAAGTATAAAACTAAAACCAAATGGGCAGTACAATGCCACCACATGAATGGTAGTATAAAATGTGTTTTTATAAATTAGAGTGTGAGTGATATACTTGATGACCAAAGTTTAAAAATTATGAAAAGGATAATAAGTCTTTAAATGTCCTTCAATTTAAATTGAAAATTTAATCGAAGTTCCCTCAAGTCAAGTGCAAATGGCAAACCCAATTTAACACATTGACCTTATGAACTTAGAAAGGTGCAATTTAAAATTTGAACTATCAATGAAGGATTTAAATATAATTTGGGAATTATTTTAGACTCAAATTGAAAACATAATTTTACCAATTAGATGATATGACACAATGTTTAAGATGATAATTTTTAACAAGGAAAAGAATGACTTCCACTTGGACAACTTAATGCCTCCTTGTTCAAGAAACTATGGACAATGTGTTTGGTTATGACGTGTGTTTACAAGTAATTTTGGACTCAAATCAAGACAAAGTAAGCTAATAATAAAATATAAATGCAACTAATTAATCATCTTAAGCCCTAAATTGATAATGTTTCATCATATATTGAAATCCATCTATATACGTGTTCTTGGGAGAATTATTAAGTGTTAATCTGAAAGTAAAAGCACATAAAGTGGTAGAGTTTTTACACCCCCCTTCTCCCAAAATATTATATGGTGACATAAACCTTTGAGATACTCACCCTATATCAACAATATTTCCATGGAAAGTGGGGTTTGTCTAAAACTTTATAGGTCACGACCATCTAGATTGATTTCATGTCTACAAACTTTCATACTTACACATAAGAGAAGTATCATGTCAATTGGATCCACATAAATTGATTTATTGTTAAAATGTCTAATCCTTTTCAAAACCACTACATCCATCAATTGTTTAGTGTAGTGCAATGTATGAATTTCCCTAGGATTTTAGTTTGAATCTCATTAACAGTGTTCACTTAACTACTCAAATAAACATCACAATGAGTTGCCCCTAATTTGTACACCCCAACATGGAGTGGGGTTGAAGTTATTCCAAGAGATGAATTATTGGGTCAAATATTCCCTAAGGAACTTATGAGTGGGTGATTAAATCTATCTCACAATCCAAGTACATGAAAATAAAATCTAAGTAAAAAAGGCTTTAGGGTTGTTTTTAGATCACCCAAACCATACGAGTTTTGGGGAGAACCTAGACAATATAATTTTTACACCTTGGACAAAGGCACAATTTGTAATTAAAATGGTGCTTTTGATCCCATGATTTCCCTATAGGGGATGAGGGGATAGTATACACTCACAAATTCCCTTTCGCTCAAACAATTTTAACAAAACAAATGATAGATGACTTATGTAAAATAAACTCTTTTGAAAATATTTAAAACTTTGAAGTGATTTTGGGTTTAAGAACCAAATTTTAAGTGGTTGGTGATGTTATTTTTCCCCTTGGCCTTAGATAACAAAACCTTTTGAACAATATATATAAAACATTCAAATAAACCAAGCAATTTTCCTTTAAACACCAAATTGAAAGTTCCTACTTTTTCTAAGCACCAAAATGAGGTTAATAATAATTAATTAAGATATAAATGATAACTTTCCATGTGGTTCATGCATAAAAAATTAGATAACCTTGTTTATATTTGAATCTTTTTTCACTTTGAAACAAGCAAACATGGTTTCAATGCTCTTGGGTTTATGTTTTTTAGAAAACATAGAGACCGATGTTAGTCACTGTTGATCGGTGCCAATTCCTACAAAACCATCACCAGTGATACCCAAATTTTTTTGGTAAAAAAAAACCATCGAATATCACTTGTGAACTTGAAGGCAATAACATTGTGCTTCAAAATTATTGTTAGAATAAAATCTCCAAAAGATAAGCTTCTAAATCAAAACTATGTTCAAACTAGAGACTTATAAAATCCACATTTTTAGAAACAAACTTGAATAAAGATCAAAATGAAAAAAATTAGTTCATATTTCCCATACAACCCAATCTATCATGGTTAGCACCAATTTACAATGGTCACTAAAAACCATCGATGGTCACTATGTGACCTGTGTGTGTATAAAAACATGTGAAAAAAACATAAAATTATTGTTAAAGGACTTTTAATGACTAAAATGGAAATTTAAAATTGCCAAAGTGTCTTCCTTACTTTAATGGACTCAAATATCCCACCAAGCATGCCAAAATTTAATATGGATTACAAAGAGGATTAGTTCAAACATTAGTCGTGAAAACACAAAGATTATATAAGAACCAACAATCTAATCCACCTTATTCTATAGGGTTTGCAAACGACAATAAGGATAAAATTAAAGAAAGTAAATAGAAATTACCTTCCCATGTGATTCCACCATCCAAAAGAGGCTCCAAGTGTGTTTTTCCCCTTAATGTAGTGTTATTGTCTTTGTCAATAATAGATGTCAAGCTCCTCCATCATCTCAAGATCACTATTCCTAATCTAGGCTCATGATATGAAATCACTAATATTCCTATCAAATGAAGCTATCCTATTTCAAATAAATCATATATCAAACTACACAAATAAATTCTAGAGAGAATCTTGCATTATAAGATTATACAATTTAAGCTTAAAAATATGAGTGTGAGGCCTGTTATTTATTGATTTTTGAGATTGATCAGGATCAACCATCACCATCAATCTCAAGATGAATATTTGTGTCTGTGAATTAATCCAATTATTTGATTAAAATCCATAAATACCCTCATCAAGATTTGGGAAGAAGGGGCATTAAAGAGGCATGGGAGGCCATAATCTTGATATTTATTACATTTATGGCTTATGGGTGTCACCCCATAGATGATGTCATTTGATGATACAGATAATAGGAATCAATTTCCAATAAATAGATATTCAATTTTACCCATGTAATTCTTACTTAAGATCCTAATTTGGTTTATTTTTCCTAAGTAAGATTAATTAAATTTAGTGTAATTTTTTCAAAAGTGGTGCATTTAATCAAATTGATCATAATGCCATATTATTAGGTCTTAATTTGATTAGAGAGGAATTGGAAGAATATGTTAGATACGTATATATTATGATCCCATTTAGGATGTTATCAACAAAAAGTAATATAGGCATGTGACATGTGCTTACATTTCAAAAAGACTGATCTAGGGCACTAAAGTACAAAATCATCATTTTTGGCTCAAAATGATTTGATCAAAATTAAGAATCACATAAAATGAATTTCCCCATTTAGGGATACATTAGCCTAAATTGGCACTTATATAAAATAAGCTTGAACCATTTAGTGTTTTTAAGTGATTTTGGCCTAAATTAGGCATTTTCACAAATGTTGAGTAAGATTGATAATTTCAACACAATAGTGCTAGGAATTGGATGTATGTAGTCATTACATCAGGAACCTCTCATAGATATAATCACTTAGTAACACTGATATCCCCATGGTCTTCTATCCTTTGGATATCATCCCATACATATCATGCATTAACTAAGCCTAGATGATAGACCCTAAGTCATAGAGTTCCCCTACTCCAATATGGACTAGCAGAAGCTATCATGTACAGTGGTACCTTATTGTCTAACTTGTGACACAACACTCATGTTGTCAAAATTCATATCACAACCTTCCAAATGTTTAAAATCTATGTTATATATACATCAAATAGACTGACCCTCAGACCTAGGTAAATCCTATCTGAGCTTGTCATCCATGGGGCTAAGGCTCATCTCTCCTCCTACTCCTCTAGTCTTCATGTGATCACTGACATCCCTCCAATAATAATTCCCAATAATACATAGACATCCTTTAAATTGATACCAATCTCTATGGTATCCCCATCCACCACCCACTAGAACTTATTGGTCAAGCATTCCCAGGCTCTCAAGAACATGACCACTAGATCTGAGCTCAATGAGATGTATCACATCTCTATAATACCTCCTAAACCTAGCACGACTAATTTTTCATGATCTACATCCATCAAGCACTCCAATAAATATAGAAACAAACTCACATCCACTAATCACCAAAATCTAGGATGCCCCTATAACTATCAAATAATAAATTATGTATTAGACCTCCATGTTAACTATAATCAAAATAAATTCTTTTTTGATTTAATCTATTCATTTTTTATCATTTCAACTTATTTCTTGCCTAATCATCTATTTCAGTACTTAGTTGGGCCTTTTCGCCCTTTTAAGTACTATTTTAGCCAATTTCCTACATTTTAATACTATTATGGCCACTTAGTCAAACACTAAGTTGACCAAATAGTATTAATCGACCATGTTGACTTAACAAACTAAGTCAACCTTTTCATTTTTGCCCTTAGTACTAAGCCAACAATCTAATTCAAACAACTAAGTTGGTAGTGAGGTAAAAAGTTGACAATTTACCTAAACCAACTAAGTCCACCCATACCTACTAAGTTGACTTTGTCAAATGTTGAAAAATAATCTTCTAGGTCAATTGGGTTGACTTAGTCTATTTTTACCCTACCAAAACTTTGACCAAGTCTTACCCTTATTTTAAACCATTATTTCTCTAATTCCTTTCAACCCATTTCCCTATTTGACCTTTAGTTTACTTAGCAACTTCTTAGGGTTCATTCTAGTTCTTAGAATTGGTCTAATTTACAAATTTATATAAAATACTTAATTTTAAAAAAATACTCAAAATAAGTTAAAATTCTTAGTTTCCTACGTTTACTGCACCCACTGTGGTCACTAGCCATCCCCCTCATCTCGACTCTCATTTCCTCACCATTATAGCTTTCTAAGTTCTCACTAGTTCTTTCAGAGCTATATTTTTCTCAAACTAGCAAAATGAATTCTTTCCACCCTATTTATCTTTACTATTCACAGTAATTTCCCTTTCAAAAAATTTCTATCAGGTTACTTGTTTCGCTCATATATTTTTTTCAACTGACTCTTTTTCCAAACCATAAAAAGTTATGGAATCTTGATTTCATAGAGAATTTTTCTAACTAATATATGCCTACATTAAAATTTTTTTTATTTTTCACTTTTTTTGCACTGATCTCTATAGGTTTGCCTAATGTTCTTCACATTGGATGCCTTCACATTTTCTACATATCCTTTTTTATCCATAGCACTAAGGTAAGTAAAGGTATGTGTTTTTCAATTTTTTACTTTCATTTATATTATTTGATTCTTGTTTCACTTTACTTAGCATCAATGTTATGTGTCATCATGTTCTTTTCTTGAAGCACCATCCCCCATTACACTCACATGACATGTGATGAGCTTCTAGTGGGGCATATGTATACATGTATATTTTCAAAAAAAATTCAATTACTGATGCTCTTTATCTTACAAGAACTTATTGAGTCTAAATCTCTCTGAGTGCATACCTTAAAGAGTGCATTAGAAAAGGGGTAGGTAGACCACTGGTGGTTCATAAGATTTTTGTCCCTTTTACCACTTGTTATCTACACACTTGTCTCCTAGAAACCATTCCCCTAAGCTTAGCCTCCTAATTGGACCCTTCAATAGTCATTTATCATCTTCATTGGATTTTCCATAACCTGAATCCCCTTTTAGCAGTTTTAAGACTATGTCAGCTGGGTTGACCCTATATTATTTTTGACATCAGCCTACATGGCTAACTTAGTTCATTATCCATCATGTTTCATTGTCAAATTCACTATTAAGTTGACTAGGTTGACCCTGTTAACCAAAAAAATTCAAAGGGTTTAGGGTTAGATTTTCCTTTATATACACATTCATTTCAATCATTTATGAGAAAAGAGAAGAAGAGAAGAGATATATTATGCATTTGTTTATTGACCATTCTACTTGAGGAGCAAGCTTAGGGTTTCATACTTTCTTTGGAGATACATATCTTGTCTTATGGAGAAGTCTTTTGGATTCATTGATAAGATGTGTATCCTAGAGCTGATTTATCCTTGTCATCCTTACATACCACAACAACCTCTTGTGAAACACCTTGGTTAAAGGAGAGATTTAGGCTCGGCAAGTTCCTCTTCAAAGGTAAGTATTCATAATGCATTTGTACTTTTATCCCATGTATTAGGATTTTGTATACATTAACATGATTATATGTCTTTTATACATGTTTAAATTTTATGTTTAATACCCCCACTTTATGCTACAAGCTTTGGTGATGACTAGATTAGATTTTTCTTTACTTGTTATTAGTTTAGTGGATATAAAAACATAGGACCTCAGTAAAGTTATTGCATGATTTTGCTTAGAATGGAGGATTTTTAGCCCTCCCTAATGAAGTTAATATGATAAGATATCCCATAATTAAGCCTATCAAATCCCCATATTGGTCATGTTCTTTATTATATAATGTATCCCCAATCAAAAGTGTAATTAAGAACTATCTTCTTCAAACTAGGATTGATTTATAGATCTCATGTATTTTTGATTGCATATAAAATGGATGTCAATAATAGACTTTTATAGGTTTGGGATCAGTGATCCCTCCACCTAGGAAAGCCTCATGGAACACTTCACATCCACATCAAGTGTGTCATCATCTCTAAAAATTTTGATCCAACTCTGGGCCTCAAAGCTACTATCGACAATCTGGATAGAGACTAACCAACCCATTGTGGGAAGGCCTATACTCTAGCATATGTCATCAAGAGTGATTTTCTATTCCCTTGAAACTTTGTAGAACACAAACATGTTTTAATTAGGGTCCTAATAGGTCAGAATGGCACATAGTAGTCTGTTAGATACTATAATTATCCTTGCATGTTCCTTCCATAGAATCCTAGTAGGGTAGAGAATGGCTAGCTTGTATGTTATCAATAGTGCCAAGACTTAGGGGATCTACTCATGCTCCAAATTCTTACCCTAGCATATACACTCCCCTTCTAATGAATAATAAAACCTTAAGTTATCTTAATCTTCCCTTCATAATCTCTTATTTCCCTATCATTTTCCCATTTCAAAGGGATGAAAATCCCCCTTTTTGTAAGTAACCACTATGCAACTATTATAGGAATTTATGTAATTACCATAGGTAATAGTGTAACCACCTCTAAGTGGTGGATATAGAACTATTTTTTCTATAAACCACAAGGATTACATAATCACCATAGTGGTGGAATAATCACTAGTCTATAAAGACTGATAGTTGCATCCTTGATTGGCGGTCACATATGTTGTCTGCATGCCCTCCAAAAACCACTCAAAAATGCACAAAATTCACACACATTAACCAAAATCTACATATTCCTAATCTACCCCCTGTACTCCTTTTACAATTAAAAATTCTAAATTCTATTGGATTTTAGATAAGTTTTTAAAAAAATCAGATTTGGGGTAAGATAGAAAAGTACAAAAAAACATACATAATCCTACCTAATAGCTCCTCCCACTGGTAGGTTTTCCATTCCCCCATCCTCCTCTTTCCAGTGATTATTTACTCACTCAAAATAGTTGCAAGTATTCCAAGATATTAAATCACAAATGGATAAATGCATAAATGAGTTAGTTTTTGACAAGTTTTCAAATATATTAACCTCCAAACTAGCCATTTTAACTCAAAAAATTTATAAATTAAGAATGTTTCCCTATTTCACTTTCATGTTACATACTATATTATTGTGATTTTCATTTTAAACTAATAAATTAACAAGTCTTATAGTTCTCTTGTAGAACATTTTATGGTTTTACAAGTACATGATGACACAATTTAGGTAGTATGATCTTCCCCCCACATATGTTATGTATCCTTTCCATAGTTCAATTACATAGTTTACTTTCTAATTTTCATTACATTGCACTTGATTCTTTTTTATTCTCACAGGTTATGCGAATCCCAGACTAGCTTCATTCCACCATTTAGGTTATTTACATAAGTATTCCTAACTTCTTATTTTCTTTCTCCATGCCTTTACTCAGGAATACACCTTGACAACTCATGATAAGGCATATTGCCGTGAAGAAAATATATATGCACCCAAATTATATATGTTATGACATTTTTGATATAAATATTATGATGATGCAATGATCTCTTGTTTTATGCTCCATATGGAATTCTCTAACTCCTTGTTCCCCTTTTACTTCCCTACTCCTCCCTTAACTCCTTTTGGTCCACTTCTATTTGATTTTTACAACTCTTGTTAACTTGTTTTCAAAACTTCTTATGCAGGACAAAACTCCTACTCTAAGTGATAAAAACATCACCTCTCATTATGAAACCTCCCCTCAAATTATATAACTATCACCATAGTTTTTAAATTACACAATGGTTCCATCTTAATGAGGTGGTTTCACATTAAAATAAGGGTGTTTATATAAATATAACTTACTATTTTTTCACTAAAAGTGTCAATTATACAACCACCCCAACATAAATTGGTGGTTTTGCCCCTTGTATTTGTCTTCCAAAATTAGATCTTGAGAATCATTCTCTGATGCATTTTACATAGTTTTTATCATGTTTATTATTTATTCCATCCTAATTTCACCTCCAATCAATCCCAATTGGCTCCCTCTTCTACTTTCAATCATTTTGAGTTCATCCCAAGTATAAATCTTAGTTAGACTCATTTAAACTCCTTCATGTAAGCTCCCAACTCTTTTTACAAAAAGACCATTTTTGGCATGATTTCAGATCCTAAAATTTCTATTAAAAGTTATAAATTTGAATCTTTTATAGCCAAAATCCTATTACAATTTCCTAAAGGTCTAACCTATATATTTTTTGTGTCAACTACACTGCCACGGGTTAATAAGTGTTATTAATCTAATAACTCAACATTTACAAAATCAAAGCATTGGTCAACTTCAATTCAATTGTTCTTCATTTGTGGTTGTCTCTTATCCTTCCCCATTTTTTATAAAACTTATTCATCATCTAGTTAAATATTTTCTAGAGTTCATATAAGGATAAAAATGAGCTAGCATACTAAATATTCTTTCATCAACACACTACATGCATTCTAATTGATTTATGCCTTGGTCAGGTTAGAGTTAATTTTAGTTTTAGTACTATTTATTTATTAAATTGAATTATTGGATTTATTTTTACATTATATTAATCTCTTAATTTATAAAATACAAAAATTGTTAGGGACATAAGTTTATTTTTTTTCATTGTCTTTACTACCAAAAAGAAAAAGTAGTTAGTTTTGATTGTGCTTACATTCCAATAGATTTGTTTTTTTCTCAATTATCAAACCACTTCATAAAAAAATCATAGAAATAACTTATCAAATATTAAAAACATTTACATACAACATATCATTTCATTTTCAAATCCAAAATAAGTTTCCTTGCATTCATAACAACCAACTAGTCAACCACGAGACCTTAGACAATCTAAGGTGCATAAACAAAGCAAGTATATTTCTGATTTTTTTTGTTTTGATGAGTTAAAAGTGTTTTTGTTCCCTCTTTAAAATATAAAATCATAACTAATTTCACTTTTTTATATTTTATCAAATCATTTGAAAAACTTGTTTACAAAAGACGAGGAAAGTTGAAAGGCTAGTTTAACTTGTTTGTAGACAAAGAAAGTCAAGAAATAAAGTGTTGTGATGTTGTTGTTTTAGATTGTATTTATTTTTAAATTGATTTTATATTTATAATACATAATTTTAATTTTTAATCCATCCCACATAAATGTAAAAAGCTACAAAAACATCACCACCTAGATTGCATCTAAAAAAAGTTAGGAAAAATCAGAACTTTGCATAATAGTATAGGTTTTTTCTCTCTCCTTTGCATGCATCATGAATTATTGAGAAAGGATAAAAAGAAGTTTTGATTTCAATTAATTTCAATTTTTTATTTATTTTATTTAATAATTTTAAATTTTATCAAGCAAGCATAAACTCAAAAAAATAAGCTAAAAACAATGAAAACTCAAAAAAGATAGTGTCAAGAAGCCTTGCCAACACACACAAAAATATATATTTAATTAGAATCCTTGAAAAAACATGAAATAAAAAATGTTTCATACAAACCTTGATTATTCATGTCATCATCCCACACAAATCCTTGCTTCAACATCATAATAAGTATATAAAACAATCCATTATCTGACAAACTCATACGTTTCTAACTTGGATTTTTTCTAACCTCCTTTACATGACCCTTCCCAAAACACTAGGTCTTATCTATTAATATTTATTCCCTAGATTTATATCACTAGATTTAGATATGTATATTAAAATTGACATTAATACCAAGCTAAGACATGAGGTTTTCCATTCTACCCTAATTCCTTGTCTTAGTTTTGACTCCTTGACTGATTTGGATGAACAATAATGTATCAAAAATCTACATGTATTTTCTCATACTAAACATGGATTTTACCCAATCAACATCACCTATCCTTATTCATGTCTCCATTTATTTCCTTCTTCTCTTTAGGTCTATCCTCATCTTATATCACTCACATTTGTGTATAACATTGAATGGGCATAGCCAACGTGATAGAGTATTTATTTCCCATGAGTCATTTATCCCAATCTCCCTAATTTCTCTAGTCATAACATAGACCAAGGGCTTCACCTACTTGTGGTATTATAAATTGAAGTACATTAGAGCTATATTTGTATGCATCTTGATACTCTTAATGAGCACTATGATATTTTTGATATTTTTTGGTTCCATCATGATATCCCATTACCACCACCCATTCCAAATCTCATATTTTCTAACAATTAACATAATCCATATCCCATCCATTAAATTAGTTGCCTCAACCTGACCCCAAAGAGTCAATTTCATAGTTTAGGGAGTGTTATTCACATCTACATAGCTCCATGTTATCACTAATTCAAGGGGTAAGGTTACCCATCCCATAGTACCCAAATAAGGTAACCTACATTCCTTTCCTCAAATCCCTCCACTTTTAACATCTCCTCTACATGGTTTGTGTATTCATATTCAATCCTAGGTACCTAAGGTTTGTGATTGTAAAACCCTTAAAGATGAAATCATCACTATGGGAAGGATCATAGAAGAGTTGCAATAGTATTTCAATTTGAAGACCACATCATTTGAAAATAAAATTACATACATACAAAATCCATAATATTCTAGTGTCAATCATGTGTTTGCAGCTTTATATAGCAATGTTATACCCAATAAAGTTTCATAGCTAAATGTAAAACTACAAAAAAAATCATCTACAACCAATAATTCTAAAAATGTGAAGTACGATAATAAAAGTTCAAGTGATATTCTAAGGGGAATACTTAGAAACAATATGATCAAACTATCCCATCTACATATTCTAAGGAGATAAAAATAATATTGTGCACATCATAGAATTCATGGGCATTATACATTTCATTATTTATATTTTAAGAACAAAATACAAAAGATAATTGATAGTTGTAATCCAATAATTGATAGATAAACCAATAAATCCCCTAACCTTATGAGTGCACCTCCTATAAAAAAAGTGAAAAAATAATAAGTATTGATACAAAAGGATAATTTCGAGAAAAAAATGATGCAAATGAAAAAATTAGAGCAAGAAAAAATTCAAAAGGAAAAGCTGAAGCAAGAAATGTTACAAAAATATCAAGATGAAAAATCAAAGTTACATAAATATCAAGGTGAAAAGTCATGATTATAAAATCAATGTATTGAAAAGGCAATGTTAGAACAAGATTAACTATTGAATCAATTTCAAGGTAAGTAAAAAAAGCATGTTAAAAGTAGGAATTATAAAAAAAGAGGTCACAAAGAAAGAGACAATTGAAAAATATAAAATTTCAAATGGGGTTTAAAAGGAGGCAATTACAAGCCTTTCCTCATATCATAATTCTTTCACTATCACTGCTCACATAGATGGCAAACAAAGTTATAGATATAAAGGCTATGAATTAGCAAGGTATAAATTTTTATTCTATCATTTTTAGCTCTCTTGGAAATAAGTATCAACACTTACATCAAACTAATGTATATACAACATCTATGTGATCAATAAAGTTAAGATTTTATTTTTCTTCAAAATAATGTTATCTTACTTTTTGTGTTATTTCAAACCAAAATGCATACAATGTTGTGTTTGTAAAATCATGGTTACACTTAATAGGACAAATGATTGATACAAACAAAGGTTACATATCATTCAATAATAATGGAATGGTCACATCTTCTTCCAAGGAAGGAGCATATTTAGAGAATAATCAATAGAAATAAAGCATATATGTAGCTACTATACAAACCAATACAATTAATGGTATATCATAAAATGCAAAGGGAAAATTATATATTTCACAATAGGAATCAAAAAGGCCACCACAATAGTATGGGGTAGTTCATTATCCATATTCAGATACAAAATAAGATAAATATGGCATTCCATAGCTTTAAAAA